>OY856411.1:1473531007-1474121007 GCA_963693085.1 Alisma plantago-aquatica
TGTCTTTGAGCTGCCATCCACCAGAATCATTTGCAACAAACATGTGTTTCATTCGTGGCCATATTTCCCTCAAGACATTGATGGTCCTTGAGTATCCTTCTCTCATCTTTGGAATGAAGTCCAGCCTCCTAGGATATCTATCTCTCATCCACTTTCTCCATGTAGATGTGCCTCCTGGAATGCAACAAGTCTTCTCATGGATCCCCATCTAGCAATGTCTCTAGGGGTCTTCAAATTCAGCCCGCCTGGGAAACGCCAGCCTGGAATACTTCATGGGATGATGCTCACCTCTCCAAAAAAAGTTAGCAATCTTCATTTCAATTCTATCTAGAAAAAATATGAGAATTTCACCTTATTGTACCCAGAAAATGAGAAGTCCCTCTATGGCAGCTTTAATCAAGGTTCTGGGTCCCACCATGGATGTCTTTTGTGTGGTCCACCTGTTAATCATCTCCTCCACTCTATCAATACACTCTGTAAAATCTTTGACGTGAAGATTACCACCTGCAAGAGGAAACCCCGGATATTTGGTTGGGAACTCACCCCTTTCCACTCGCATAGCCTGAATGAGTCTCTCCTCCATCTGGTAGCAGTTCTTAGATAATAAAATATGTGTTTTATTTGCATTAACATGTAGCCCTATTTGCTCCCTGAACTTCACCAGAATGTCGTTAAGATTTTCCAATTGTTACTGTTTGGCTTCAACAAAAATCAACACGTCGTTCGCAAATATGAAATGTGTCATTACCTTTGTACCGTGGACTGTATAAGGTTTTATTTCCCTTTATTCTTCATCTTGTTGCATCTTCATTGAGAAATACTCCATGACAATCACAAATAGTAGAGGTGACAAAGGGTCCCCTTGGAAAATACCATTGCCACCCCTAAAGTGACCTGCAGATGTGCCATTGACCAGGACGGAGTAGCTAGTTGTCCCAACACATTGTTGCATACAGCTGATCCATTGTTCATTAAAACCTATTTGTTGCTTGATCCACCATAATTTCTCCCACCTCACGCTGTCATAGGCTTTTGATATGTCAAGCTTAAGGCAAGCCTTCCTACTACCTCTCATGACATTAAAGTCTAGAAGAAATTCACCAGCCAGGAGGGCACAACCACTAATACTCCTACCTGTGACAAAGTCTCCTTGGTTTGCAGAAATTAGGTAAGGGAGGACCATCTTTAGCCTTGTAGCCAAAATTTTTGCAATGATCTTGTATTGTACCGAGCAACATGCTATAGGATGGAAATCAACAAGAGAAGAGGTGACCTTCTTTTTAGGAATGAGCACAAGGAAAGAATGATTAACCTACCTCACCATGTTTCCTCCTATATATATATATATATATATATATATATATATATATATATATATATATATATATATATATATATATATATAGGGCGTTCATTCGTTGCCCGCGCGGGTAACTTGGATTTTCGCTACCCTGCAGCCAAAAAAGTAACTCTCCTAGCCAAAAAAGTAAGTCTGCTGTCAAAAAAGTAACTATGGTGGTAAAAAAAGTAACTCTGATGGACAAAAAAGTAACTCTGTACAAAATATACAACAGATATATATAAGGACGGGTTTTTTTATTTTGGAGGGGCAAATGATATTATTTTTGGCCAAAATTTTTTGGAGAGCTAGAAAATATAGTCCTCTACAATTGCAAAAAATTTTTTTGAAAAAAAGTGATGGGAAAGGTGGGCGGGTAGCTACCCGCGCGGGCAATAAAGATGGGCCCATATATATATATATATATATATATATATATATATATATATATATATATATATATATATATATATATATATATATATATATATATATATATATGTATGTATGTATATGTATGCATGTATATATATATATATGTGTGTGTGTGTGTGTGTATACACACACACACAAACATATATATATATATATATATATATATATATATATATATATATATATATATATGAAAATGATCCAGTGAGAAACCTAAATTGGTGAGAGCATGAGAGGCATTTGAATAACTTTGTACAATGATCAAATTTTCATAATCTAACTGTATGGATTGGAAATATACCCTATTAGTCACCTTCCCACAAAATCTCATCATCATAGGATTTGTATTGCACGCACAACAAGAAAATACTTTTCAATGCTCAATATTGAGTTTTAGGCTGACCGTTGGATGTAAAATGTGTATATTTTATACATGGAGATGTAAACAATATCTGATTGTGATGATTTTTTATGTGAAGGTAAATGTAATGATGTTCTTTGGATCCATAAGGTTGGATATTGAAAATTAGCTACAACTTTATAGTTATTCAAATGCCTCTCATTCTCTCACTATAGAATGTTTCTCACTAGATCACTACCCTATATATATATATGGTATATATTCACTACTCTTGTGGGTAATAACTTTAGTTACCCATGGATCTATTTTGTAATAGAACATTACCTATTTGTAATGAGTGAGGAAACATTTGTAATGAGATGACCAAATTTGTGATAAAAATACTCATTTTGTATTACACGTCTGATTACAGTAAAAATGATATTTATGACACTAATTTATTTTGTAATATAAAATAAGTGTTTGTATTATAAATTTGGTCATCTCATTACAAATGTTGTCTGTCTCATTACAAATAGGTATATTTCTATTACAAAATAGATCCACAGGTAAGTAAAGTTAGTTATGAAGAGATTTATGGAAGCTTCAAGCCTAAGAAAAATGTCATGTGAGATACAGACCAATCATGTGCAATAAATGCTATGATTTCCTACATCGATAAAGCCAATGACCAGCAAATAAATAACTAAGTAGAGAACATCATTGGTGAAGAAGACCGCAGAATTCTATTAAGCAACCTCAAAAGATTACAAGGATTGTCGCTCCCTCACAATCCCGTACCCACAATAGAATGTTGTAACCCACTCTCGTTCTCTCTCTCCTTTGACTATCAATTGTGACTTTCCTTCTTTGACACATGATGTTGTCCTACGTTGGCACACCCGTAGTTACCACACGTTGCTACCCCACACATCGACGTACAATGGCACACATCGGCACACCATATTCCAACTATGTCTACCCCTATTTATATAGATATGGACTCCCAGTTAGACAGTACAAGAGGATACAACTCTTCTATAGGGATTAGAAAATGGTAATACAAAAGGATAAGGAAATAATGTCTTGGACTCTAAGTCTAACATTAATTGCACTTTCTTAATATTGTTAGATATTATTTCTTATCCAATTAGGATAAGAGACAAAATCCTAACAATCTCCATCTTGTATCTTGTCTACTAAAGTTGCTCCTCCAAGAATTCTGCTCACATTCTTCTTCTATACTTCCGCCCTCGAAAGATGATTCAGTTTCCAGAAGAGTATCACCATGCATGCATGTATAGAGTGTGTGTCCAAACATGACTGTCTGGACCCTTCCCTTCATGTGAGAGCTCGTCGTTTTTTATAGTTTGAGAAACTGTACCACCTCCACTTGCGCTTGAAAGAACCTCATCCTTCGTACCTTTGGCTACCATGCCATAAGGTTGTGCCTACTTTTATTCACACCCACTCAAATACATCGTGTGGTTGGTCCAACCATGGCTTCCTCCTTCCAACAGTTGACAACTTCGTCTCTGCGCCTGTTGGAATTTGCAGCTGCATTTGCAATCTCACACCATATTTCCCGTGAGAGTTGAATGCATGTAGTACTGTTCAGGTTCATGATGCCCGCCACCCATGCTACTTCTTCATCTACGCCTTCCATATTTGTAGACCTCTCATCAGCCACTCCTCTTTTGGTTAGAAAAAATCCTACCAGTTGATAGAATCAAGTAGCCTCCATGGCCACTTGCCCCTTGCAAATAGATAACAAGACTCCATCTCACGTTGATATTTCACAACTAGTAGATTCACACCCTCCTAATTCCATGATAGTGTGGCCATCAAGATTTTCTACCGGAAGACCCCCAACAGTAGTTATCGATGTCGACATGCTTTTCTATGCCTTCAATGCTTTCTGATCGTCTCGTATGAATCCTATTCTAATATAAATTGAAGAGATTTATGGGAACTTCAAGCCCAAGAAAAACTCCACGTGAGATACATACCAAGCATGCACAATAAAAGCTATGACCAACCACGTCAACAAATCCAAGGACCAACAAATAAATAACCAAGTAGAGAACATCATTGACAAAGAAGACCGCAATATTCTATTAAGAAACCTCAAAAGATTATAAGGATTTTTGCTTCATCACAATCTCGTGCCCACAACAAAATCATGTAACCCACTCTCGTTCTCTCTCCCCTTTGACTATCCTTTGTGGTGTTCCGTCTTTGGCACACGATGGTTTCCTACATTGGTACACCCGTAGTTACCACATGTTGGAACACCACACATCGACGCACAATGACACACATCGGCACACTGTATTCCAACAGTGCCTACCCCTATTTATATAGATAGAAACTCCCTGTTAGATATCACAAGAGGATACAACTATTCTATAGGGATTAGAAAATGACAATATAAAATCATATGGAAATAATGTCTTGGACTTTAAGTCTAACATTAATTACACTTTCCTAATATTGTTAGATATTATTTCTTTATCCCTTTGTATTGTCATTTTCTAATCCCTATAAATAGTCATATCCTCTTATATTATCTAACCGGGAGTCTTTATCTATATAAATAGGGGTAGACAATGTTGGAATATGGTGTGTTGATGTGTGCTATTGTGCATGGGTGTGTGGGGTTCCAACGTGTGGTAACTACAAGTATGCCAATGTAGGACAACATTGTGTGTCAAAGAAAAAAATCCACCAAGGATTGTCAAATGGGAGAGAGAACAAGAGTGGGTTATAAGATTCTATTATGGATACAGGATTGTGAGGTAGCGACAACCCTTGTAATCTTTTGAGATTGTTTAATTGAATTTTGTGGTCTTGTTCAGCAACAATGTTCTCTATTTGGTTATTTATTTGTTGGTCATTGTCTTTGTCGACGTGGATGGTCGTAGCTTTTATTGTGCATTCTTGGTCTGTATCTCGCGTTGTATTTTTCTTGGGCTTGAAACTTCCGTAAATCTCATCAAATGGTATTAGAGAAGAATTCATATGAGATGATCAGAAAGTATTGGAGGCTCCAAAAAGTATGACGACATCGACAAATACTGTTGGGAGTTAAGAGCCAAAATTCTAATAAGTTACCCATACGGGTAGTAAATGAATGGCCATATATATACATATATATATGACTAAAAGAATTGTGTACCCGAGTACATGTAGCTTACATGTATCCATCTTCCATTGTGATGATTACTAAAATTTAAAAAGTAATCCAACTATATGGATGTGATGCATATCCCTTAAATAACATGTGTATAAAAAATCACTTCAAACTGATGTTCCTAGATCATCAAACGAATGAATATACATATTCTCTAATTATAGTAAGTTGCAATAATTGCAAAAACCGTTGAATAATATATTGTTATATCTCATGATATACATGAGGTATGGTTGTGATTTTTTGAACACATCTAATCTATTGAATTTGTATTCAATTAGTAAAGTTGGATTGAATAAATATATTTCAGATGTGTCATTTTCATGGTCAGTACACATAAGTTGCATGTACCGGCCGGTACATGCTTATTTTTTAGAGTAAAAGGATCGATTCATTACTTGTTAGCCATACGACATCTACAATTGGGGAGAAAGATACAAACAGAACATACAAACGTCACGTTCAGTAACCCAAGGGAACTACAACTCATATTGGAACGAGAGAGAGACATTTCTGCATTGATTCTAGTTCCTTGAGGCTGTCTTAAGCAGCTTTTCCTGAAGAATTCCTTCAACCTGAGCATTAAGTAGTGGTAGAGGGGTTGGAACAAGACGGTATTCTGCTCGTATATCAACTCAAACGAAGCCATACAACTGAGTAATGAGATCAATCCAGAGCAAAGATGAGATAGCAGCACTAAGGTTGAATTACCAGGGGAAACCCCAGAAAAACCACCGCCTTCACAGAGGAAGGAGTCAAAATCCTTATTCAAAGGAAGAAACAATGCCGATATATGGCGGAACAAGGTAGATAGCCTTCCAGAAACTAGCACCCAAGCGAGAAACCTGCAAGGCAGAAACAGAGGAGGAAAACCCACCTCCTCCGGAACCCCTGTGAGGACACCCCCACCAGCCATCTGCCTCAGCCTCAAGGCAGATCTGAGCAAGACTCTGCCAGGAGATGAGAACCACCACCTCCTGCAAGCAACACGCCGAAGAGAAGACTCGATCACAACCAGGTTGCACGGCCACCGCCCAGGGGGGAGAGATGAGGAGCTCGGAGAGGCACCTGCAAAAGGAAACCAGAAGAAGAGACAAGTCGAGGAGGAGGCCCGGGGGGAGAAGGTGACGGCCCAGCAGGACGCCTGACCCCCTCCCCCAAGCCTGAGCACCGCACGCGGAGGGAACCCTAGATAATTATCGCTTATCTCCCGTCTATTTGTTGCGGATGATTAACAACTGGCTGATACATACTTATATATATATATATATATATATATATATATATATATATATATATATATATATATATATATATATATATATAGTCAGGCTAGAATACACTCGAGTGTATTCAGAGTAGAATACACTCAAGTAGTTTTTCATAATGTAATTGTTTTTTCAAAAATCTAATTTGTTGATCTTCTTAAACATGTTGTGAATAGTTGATATGCAAAATTTGAGCACATTTGGAAATTTATAGGTCATGTTATATAGATCCTAAAAATTATACATTTCAAATTAGTTTCGCGTGTCGATTTTGTTACCCTTGGATGAGTGACTTACACTCATCCAAATCGGCTTAAAATTTATATGTAGCCTAGTTATAGTATGACAGTGAAGATCAATAGTTTATATTTTATAGAAAATAGTCTTGATATGCAAACACACTTGAGTGTATTCGTGCGATCTGTACACTCGAGTGTATTCTAGCCTAACTATATATATGATCCTATGAGAATCCAAGTTATATGAAAGCATGAGAGACTTGAGTTACAGCCTTTTGATTCAGTTAAAAGAGAAGCATCAGCTGTGGTGTCATATTAAATTTGTAGCGCATGAATGGCCATGTACGTGAGCTTGGAACGTTCGTAGCTATGATCTTGTCACCTCAGAGTACCTAATTGGCATGACACCTGCAGGAAACGTCGTTGCATCCAAAGATTTTGGTATTTTGCCTGCTGCTCACCTTTGGAATATATAATAATAATTTTAAATGACCTCATTGTTTGTCTATGTCATTCGTATTTTCCCTCATACTTTTTCTCGACTAATCTGTTATGTAGCCATCAATATTATATAAAAATATCCACTAAGGTCATTTTTTTAAATTACAAACTGATTTTCATCTGTGTATTTTACATTTTTGTCTTTTTAAAATTATGTATTGTATAAGGAGATTCGTCTATCACTATGTAAGAAATCTGACTGTGAGGGTAGAGAACAATTTTCACCATTATTTCTAAAAATTACAAATTTGGTCTGTGTGTACAATATATGTTTTTCATTAATTTTTAAAAATATAAATTGTGTAAAGAAACTCATCTATGCTATATAAGAAAGCCCATTGAGGGGGTCAAATGTAATTTTTCAAAATTTAAAATTGGTTCCTATGTGTTACACTATACTTTTGCCTTTAATTATAAAATATATATTATATAAGAGTACTCATTTAAACTATATAAGAAAGCCATCTGAGGGGGTTGAATGAAATTTTCATCATCATTTTTTGGAGTTACGATCTAGTCCCTAAGTGTGTACACTACACTTCTGTCTTAAATTTTTAAAAATAGACTCATCTATACTATATAAGAAAGCCCACCGAGGGGGTTTCAATGTAATGTTCTCCATTGTTTTTTGAAATTACAAACACATGCCTATGTGTGCACTACACTTTTTTCTTTAATTTTATAATTGTATAAGAAGACACATCAATACTATACAAGATTATTCACTGATGGGGTTGAAATCAATTTTCTCTATTTTTTTTTGAAATTATAAATTGGTCGATATGTGTACACTACACTTTTATCTTTATTTTTTAGAATCATATATTGTATAAGGAGACTCATCTATACTATATATGAAAGCCCACTGAGTGGTAGAATGTAATTTTCTCTATTACTTTTTTATATTATAAATTGGTCCCAATGTGTATACGTTAACACTTTTGTTTTTAGTTTTTAAACTTATATATTGTATATAGGAACTCATCTATACTATATAAGAAATCTTGCCAGCAGGTTCAATGCAATTTTCTCTAGTATTTTGAAGACTTGTTAATATATATATATATATATATATATATATATATATATATATATATATAGAGAGAGAGAGAGAGAGAGAGAGAGGGAGAGAGAGAGTTAGGCTAGAATACATTCGAGTGTATAGATCACGTCGTACACCCCAATGGTGTTTGCCTATCTAGACCATGTTTTTCCAAAATCTAATCCATTGATCTTCATGGTTAAAATAATAATAGGTCACATACAAAATTTGAACTCATTTGGATGAGTGTAAGTCACTCATCCAAGGACAACAAAATCGACGCACAAAACTAATTTGAAATACATGATTTTTGCCTCCTTTAGATGCATGACCTATAAGTGTCCAAATGAGCTAAAATTTATTATATAGTATGTTCTTATGATAATTAAGAAGATCAATGGTTTAGATTTTTTAAAAATTGACTACATCTTCAAAAATGACTGATGTGTACGGTGCCTCCAGTATACTCGAGTGTACACTAGCCTGATTATACATTATATATATATATATATATATATATATATATATATATATATATATATATATATATATATATATATATATATGTGTGTGTGTGTGTGTGTGTGTGTGTGTGTGTATATAAACTTTTTTATCCATAGATCTATTTTGTTATAGGAAGTCACCTAATTGTAATGAGACAACTGAAACTGTAATACAAAGACTCTTTTTGTAAATACAATATGAAAATGTTAGTGTCCCTCTGAAAATAGTAAAAATGATATTTATGACAGCAACTTACGTAGTATTATACAATAAGTCTTTCTGTTACATTTTTGGTCATCTCATTACAATGTTGGTTGTCTGATTACAAATATTTGCCTTTCTATTACAAAATAGATGCATGGGTAACTAACCTTAGTTACCGGCACGGGTAGTGAATGGACAAAATATATAAAAGTAAAAAAATAGATCTATTTAGACTTCACCTACTCTCTTTGATATGATTATGTTTTGTCCTAATCAACTATGCACATTTAGGCACCGTCAACTGTATAGGAACCACTTGGGATACTTAAAAAGGTTGATCATGCCCTCACATTATATTGAGTTGAGATGGTACCTTAAAGAGCCCTTAATTCCTTCTTAAGCTTACACTTACTATAGGATATGAATAGATTTTTTTTTTGTAAAAATATATAGTCCTACTTGTAATTTTGTGAAGTTCTCACTTCCCTATCTCAATCTCTTTATCTCAAAGGTTGGGTGAATCCCTTCTTTGTCTAAGGGATATGAAAAGAATGTAGCCTTTGATTAGGGAGGTTGTACCTTAGGTTAGTTTGTTGGCTCCTTGTATGAAAAAAAGAAGTTACTTCCTTTAATTAGGTTCGGAAGTGTGTACCAGTCATTACATGTAATTTATGTGTATCGTCCATCAATATGACATATGTGGAATCTGTTAATTAGATCCAACCGTATGGATTGAATCAACACTACTTAGATTAGATGTGTTTAAAAAAGCACAACCATAACTCATGTAAATCATGAGATATAGATATATATCATCCAATTGTTTGTGCAATTTCTCCAACTTACCATTGATTAGAAAATATACATTTTCATTCATTAGATGATAGAGGAATATCATATTGAAATGATTTTTGTCACACTTTCCATCCAAGGAGTATACATCACATTTAATGGTTAGCTTGTTTAGTAGAATTGTGCAATCATATAAATGATGATATGTGCATACTAGAAACATGCACTTAAGTACATAATACTTTTAGCATATATATAAAAAAATATATGTGTGAATATATATATATATATATATATATATATATATATATACCAGTGTGGGTAACTAAGTCTAGTTACCAGTGCATATGTTTTGTAATAGGAAGGACATATTTGTAATGCGATAGTCAAGATTGTAATGAGATGACCAAGATTGTAATAAAAAGACTCATTTTGTAATACTATGTAAACTTTTGTCATAGATACCAATTTTACTATTTTAAGAGGGAGAATAAAAAATTCATGTTGTATTTAAAAATGTGTATTTACATTATAGTTTTGATTATCTCATTAGAATAAGGTGCCTTCTTAATATAAAACAGATCTACGGGTAACAAAAGTTAGTTATCCGCACTGGCAATGAATATATATATATATATATATATATATATATATATATATATATATAAATATATACATATATATATAAGTGGATATAACATCTCCTGGATAGAAATAACACTATGTGATGTTCTATAGAAGTACCATTACTCTTGATAAGATCAATATAGTTTTTATACATGAAAATAGGATGTCAATATATTCTATTCAATCTTGAATTGAACCAAAATGCAAGATGAGATGATATTTCTCAAGAAATACAATTGGGGCATATGAACTTTGGAAAATGAGTTGAACATTATAAGTAGATTTATAAGGGAAATTCATATGATAAAATGATAATTTCAAGATTATTCTCAAAGTGGAGTCAAGGAATGTCTTTAAGTCAAGTCCAGCCTCGTTAGAATAGTATTCTTGATTACACATATAAATGCCTAATTAAGTAGGGGATGAACATACCTAGTATCGACCACTAGTTATATCTTGTTGTGGGAATTTCATTCCAATACATCCTTCTCAATCAAAAGCATTTTGCATACACTTTAGTTTAGAATTTACCATATTAAACTAAAATTTACAGTAGAAGCTAAAATTAGTTGTTTCGCATTGGTTTCAATTTGAATTAAAACATACTCATATACTGGTGCTTTTGAGATTTTGAGTGGAAGGTATGTGTAGAAAATATCTTTCGTCTCATACTGGATGGGAAAGGTAGTTTGAAGAGACATGACTCTAAAAAATAAAATTAAACAAGAACACAAGTACGTAAAGTATGGTTCTTGAGTAGTTGATATTAAATTGAATGATGATATCAATGCTTTAGATATTGGATGTCTAGTGTGGGTAACAAGAATACATGATATCAATAAACAAAATAGTATTAGAAATTATCTCAGTGGTATCAACCATGATATGAGTTTTTACTAGTAACATAGGATTAAGTATATGAAATAATTGAACATAGGTCAACTAAACATTTCAATTCATGAAAGTTAAGATAAAAAGTGTGAGTTACAATATATCTAGGAAATATGAGAACCTTGGTTTGAACATAGATTAACAAGAGTTTAGTAAGAATACATAGAATTTTAGGGTTAAAATCTAGGTTTAAAATTATAGAACAACATTATTTATGCACTTTTCTCAGATTTGAAATGATGGTCAAATACTTAAATTTACTTAAAAAAGTTTGTCATATAATTATATACATGTACATTAATCATTACGTATGGAGTGGAAAATTAACCATGTTAACAATGTTAATGTTTCGTTTATCACTTACAATCACTAAGATAATTATTCTAGAGTTTAATCCTTTTTCAACTTTCCAATTAAGGCTAGTATAGAAAGGGTCGATCCCACAGGACAACTTTTTAAGATTGTTTCTTTTTATCCCAATTGATTGAAGAACTTATTATTTGTTTTTGGTATTTTTCAGATTTGGAATAGAAAGTAAAAGTCGAGTTTTGGGGGTTGATGATTAACACTAAGGAAAGAAATGCAAGAATGGAAATGCACTTGACAAGAATGTAAATTTGACCTGTCATAAGGAAAATTAAGATTGTTTTTAGCACAAGAAAAAAAACTATTATGAATGAAAAGACTATAGATTAAAGAAAGAAAAAGCAAGCGGTGATTAGATCAAGAGATGAGAATTGAGGCTTTAGGGGTTTTCACCACCTTAGCCTAGGCAAAAACAAACTAATCCTTTAAAAATGACAGATTTGATGAAGGCAAGTGAATTGATAAAAATCCACTAAAGATGGACTCCACATGAGCCCATTGGTCATGGTGCTCATGCTTCTTAGTTCATCATCCTAAAAGAAGATGATCCACGGTCATTTCAAAACTTCTATGTGATTAGTTTTGTTGTTCTAAATCTGAACTTCCACAGTCATATCCATCCAGATTAACTTTTGATCAAATCAATTAATTACTTTGATAGATCAATTAGTTATCAAACCTAAAAGCCATCTAGAATTGTTTTTCAAGGAAAATTTGATAAAACCATGGCTAAGGGGTTATTCCCTTGCCTCGATAAAGAACTACTCACTCATGGAAAAGGAGCAAAGAGAGATTGAGGAAGGAAGTGATCTAGCCATTTTTGAGTCTTACGACTACTGATCCTCGATTAGAGACAATGAAGATGGTTGTCTCTTCCTACCTTACTCAATTTCGCAAGAGAGGGGAGAAGGTACTAGAACTAAACACAACAGAATGATGGAATTAAAAATAACATGTAAAAAAATGCAAGGCCACTTTATTTTAGAAATAGAGAATACAGGAAAATTTGCTCCAGAATGCTAATACAAGAAAACTCGAGATGATCTAAGGAGGAGGAAGTGCCCCTCCTTTTATAGGAGATGGAGGGGGAACTTTTACAATTAGGGTGAAGGGTTTTGAGGCTGGCGGTATGCTTTTTGGCTGTCTGCACGCCGCCAACCGACCAGTTCAGAAGTGAACCGATCGGCTAGATGCTGGTGGATGGCGGCCTCCAAGTGATCAGCTGCCAACCCTAATTAGGGTGGCAGCGTAGTCGAAACATCTTTGGTGCATTTCTTCCCATCAATAGGGCTTGGGCCGAGCATTTGGACTAGGAATCGGGTGATCTGGTCGGTCATCTGGTCAAGAGCAATGATCGACACTAGAATGCAAAATGAGTGGTTGAACAACTGAGATGATCGGGTTGTGATAGTGAAACGATCGGTTGGTGATGTCAGACAATCGGTTCAGGTCCTGAAATTGCAATAAAATGCGCATGATTGTCAGATTTGTGATAAAAATGAAAAAATATCAATTTGTGCAATTTCAGGAGATGAATTGAGTATTTCTATGTGACAAGCTTAATAATTTGTAGAAAAGAAGTGCTGAAATAGCACTCATCAAAATACCCCAGACTTAAATTTTTGCTTGTCCTCAAGCAATTGAAAAATCAAAATGATTCAAAGATTTTAGAAATCAAGTTCATCCTCCCTAGATTAGCAATTCTTCTATCCTTTTCATGGCCAAGCGACCCATCTCCTAGAACCACAAATTGCAAGCTCTATGTTTCTTAAGAAAACATTTTTCATAACTTAATTTTTTAAACTTATACTTTGTAAAGACAGTCTTGATCTAACTTGTGCTTCGACGCTCAATTTTCAATTTTTTTTCATTGGGTTGATTGTTGTACGGGAATAGAGAAATTTGAGGTGTGACGGAAGAATCCCTCCTCTATTCGACTTGGGATATGATTTTTATGGACTTGTGATTACATTGACCACAATTTTTTGTGTGCTCTTTTTTTTTGGCATCTTTTGATGGTACGCGCCTTTGTGGGGTATGGAAGAAGGGCATGCCACCCCAGACTTAGGGTTTGGCATGCGATTTATTTTCCCCATGCAACAAAGAAATCTTTTTTTTTAGTGTCATTGCATAAGATAGAAAAGACATGTAGCTACATTATATGAGAGTAAAAAGAATAAGTTAATCTAATGCTAAAAATAAGAAAATCTGCATTTGATTCTATTTGATACTCTAAGGCTTGCCACCGTTTTCAAGAATTACTTTCATGTTCATAGGGAACTTGATATTTCAAAGTTTTTTGAATAAGTTTGAGAATGCAATTGTTTTGACAAATTTCATTTTTGCAGACAACATTTGGCTGACTAGATAAAGGCCTATGTTTGAAAGAAAAATAGTGCAATACAAAATAAAATGCAAAAGAAATGCTTAAAAGGGAAGATAGAGGGTGGATCACGTGCCACCCACCCCCACCCCGGACTTAGAAATTTGCTCGACCCGAGTAAACTCTTAGAACGAGATGGAGGGAAGATTTACTACGGTGGAGGGTGCTGCTGGTGGGATTAGTAGTTGTTTCCCCAATAAGGAGAACCAGGACCTGGATAACTTTGTTGTGCTCTGTACTCCTCATATGTTGGTCGACTAGGGGTACAGTGACCGCAGTCCACATGCCAAGACTCCTGCGAATGCTACATCAGGTACATGTGATTGAGTTGGTGGCCCTATCTCTGCTGCTCTCGCTGAATCTCATCCAGATGAGTCTGGACCTCATAGAAACCGTAGGGGCCGGCGTCGTCGTCTGCTCGTTGCCTAGTGCGACATCTAGAAGGTGGTGTTGGCGGTCCAGTGTCCTCGTCATGAGCCTCTAAAGAGAAACTCCTCATGTGAAGCTGTGGCTCAAGGACAGTGTCTGGGACTGGATGCTCCAGATTGAATCTCTATATATGGCCTGGTAGATCAGTTAACTCGTAGACATAGTTTGCTGCCGCAAACCGCAAATGTAACAGAAGCTGGAGGACCACCTGAGTGTCTTTAAACAAAAGGTAATAAACGTCCTCGGTTCCCAAACAGATAAACCTACTATTCTTCAAATAGTGCGTGTTGATGAGGTGATTTTTGAGCTCAAGCGGAGGAAAGGTGATGTGGGTGTAGCAGGAAAAGATTGTGAGCTGGGTGACATAGTGGCAGATATGAAAGGAAGAGGAAGTGGCTCGGCTGGCTTGGGTACCAAAGTGCTCAATAATAGAATTTCCCTAGTTAAAAGGATCTTCATGTAAAAGACACTAGAGAGCATAAAGTTCTACCTGAGTGATTTCTCCCTGAGTACCTTCCTGACTGAAAATGGTGCAAGCTAAGATGCGGTGAAGGTAACAAACCACCGGGTTGTGGATGCAAGAGGCCTTGGGCCCATTAGGAAGATGGGGTAGAAGTCCGGTGATCTCAGCCCAAAACTTGTCTCTGTCATAATTGTCTGGGTAGGAGTAATGAGAATGCACCATACATCATTCTAGCCAATAATCATCTCTACCATCAAGGATAAAAGAGGTGATTTTCCTAGCAGAAGACTCCAGATTTTCCCCAAAAATTCGGAATTTGCAACTCGAGTTTCCAAAAGAACAGTGTAACCTACAAAAAGTGCTCAAAAACATGAGGGTAAGATCACAGTATACAGAGGTGACATGGTAGGGAAAGATAAGGATGTGGTTTCAGCGTAGGATAGTGTTGGTAGCGTCGTGGATTCCCAAAGCATCTAGGGTTGTGTCGCACGCCCAATGGGGAAGGGAAACACTGATTGCATACATCTCCTCATAATGCTGGTGGTGCTTGACTCTACTGAATTGGTCATAGCTACATTGAATGGGAGCTATATGGGGTGAACGGGGGATGGTGGTGTCCAGATCATTGGCGGCCTTTTGAGTGCCCTCCATCTCGCGTAGAAGCTCATCCACATCATTGATGTCACGGCGCATCTCTTCGGTCAACTTAGGGGAAGACTCGCCAGTAGGGGAGGGTGTGCGGAATTGGATTTCGGGATTAGAACAGGAACATCGAGGTGGGTTCCTGGAAGAGGATGCAGGGGCCTTTCCCTTGGCCTTGCGGAAGCGGCTGAACATGACTACTACAGAGACAAACCGATCGGTTGAGCAAGTAAACTGATCGTCTGGACAAGACCAGCCGATCGTCTGGCTAATGAAACGAGCATTTTGGTAATCTGAGACGGGCGGCCGGTAAACCCAAGCGATCGGCTAAGTCTGGATCTGAGCACTCGGCGGAGCAAGCTAACGGTCGACTTGTCGAGAAAAAGGGGAGGTGGTGATGCAAAGTCGGTTGATCGTCTGGCTTGTGAGATAGGCGGCGTCATAGCCAGGAGGATGGTGTCACTGCCAGGTGGGCGGCCGGTAGATCTAGAACATCAACTGTGATGGTGCGGCCCAGCAGCTGCGTCGAGTGGTGAGCAGAAGGCCCGAGTAGTAGAAAAGGATAGACGTCCAGCTGAGGACCAGGCCGGTCGTCCCACGAGGCAAAAACGGTGCGCGGAGCAGCGACAAGCTCGAGTGATCGAGTGAAAGTGAGGGTGGTGGCTAGGGTAAGCGAGGAGATGGGGAGTGATCTTATGTTGGGTGGGTTATATAGAACAATGGAGCAACAAGCCGATCGGTTGGGTACCTAGTCGATCGGCTGGTCTACCTTGGGCGCCAGACAGAGGAAAGCAAAGGGCGGAAATTGCATGAAATAATTGGGGAATGGTCGGAGAATGAGCTGAGTGGCTGGATACCCATCCGATCACTTGAGAAGTCAAGGCATCCCAAAATCAAGCTTGAGCTAAGCGGCTGGTAGTGGTAACCAGTTAGCTCGATGACACAGAATGTAAAAAGAAAACAAAGAAAAATAAATGAAAAAGAAAGAACAGAAGGGAAGATAGTGTTGGGATGCCCCCCCAACTGGCGCCTTATTTTACATCGTGGCTCGACAAGGATCACATTATTTAGATTTCGGGGAAGTTGTGGGGTCGGTTAGGTTCAAGTATTCCAAGGGTGGATATTTGGTTGAGTCTGAGGTGACAACATCTTCAGTAGTGATGTATCTTTCAAGAATGTGTCTATTGACCTTAAATTCACCCAAAACTTTATACCAGAGAAGAAAAGCGCCGTGTGGATACGCACACTTGACAATGTAAGGGTCATACCATCTTGACTTGAGTTTTCCTAGGAAAAGTCATAATCTTGACTTAAAAACTAAAACTTGATCCCCTTCTATAATGTCTTTGTGCTTGATATGACCATCATGCCACATTTTGGTTCGGTCTTTGTAGATTCTTGTGTTTTCGTAGGCGCTCATCCTAAGTTCATCAAGCTCATTCATTTGGAGAAAACATTTCTCTCCAGCCCTGGAAAGGTCAAAATTCAAACTTTTGATGGCCCAACTGGCTTTGTGCTCTAGTTCTATTGGTAAGTGACATGACTTACCGTAGATCAATCTGAAAGGGGTGGTACCAATGGGTGTTTTATAGGCAGTGCGATATGCCCACAGAGCGTCATTGATTTTTAACACCCAATCTTTCCTAGTGCGTCTAACATTTTTTTCTAAAATTGATTTGATTTGTCTATTGGATACTTCTACTTGCCCACTGGTCTGAGGATGGTAAGGAGTGGTGACTTTGTGGTAAACTCCATATTTTTTCAAAAGAGCCTCAAAACGTTTATCCAAAAAATGGGATCCCCCGTCGGAAATGACGGTGCGAGGGACTCCAAATCTAGGAAAAATGATATTGTTAAAGATTTTCTTAACAGGTTTAGAGTCACAAGTTTTAGTGGGTATGGCTTCAACCCACTTTGACACGTAATCGAATGTGACTAAAATATAAGCAAACCCATAAGAAGAAGGAAATGGGCCCATGTAGTCGATCCCCCAAACATCAAATATCTATAATTCCTGCCAAGAAGTGAGAGGCATTTGGTCACGCTTGGAAATGTTACACGTCCTTTGGCATTGGTCACATGAGAGCACATAATCATATGAGTCTTTGAAGATGGTGGGCCAAAAGAATCCACATTGTATGACTTTTCTAGCTATTTTTTGGGAACTCATATGACCACCATAGGGGCCAGAATGACATTGTTCCAAAATGGCAATGCTTTATTTGTGGGAAACACAATGATGATATAGACCATCAGCACAAAGTCTAAAAAGATAAGGTTCGTCCCAATAATAATTTTTGACGTCATGTAAAAATTTATCTTTAGAGTGTCCCGTATACTCGGGATGCAATACACCTACAGCTAAATAGTTTATGAAATCGGCAAACCAAGGGAATTGGGAGTCTACCTTAAGCAATTGGTCATCGGGTAAGGATTCATTTATGGGGTTGTCATCAATGGGGCTATAGCTAAGTCGACTTAGGTGATCAGCCACGACATTTTCAGAACCCCTCTTGTCTAGTATTTCTAAGTCAAATTCGTGCAATAACAAAATCCATCTTATGAGTCTGGGCTTGGCATCTTTCTTGGTCATGAGGTAGAGAATGGCTGCATGATCAGTGTAAACAACAACCTTTGAACCAACAAGAAATGAGTAAAATTTATTGAATGCATAGACAATGGCTAGCATTTCCTTTTTGGTGACTGTGTAATTTCGTTGAGCTTCATCTAAGGTCTTGGATGCATAATAAATGACGTGGTTTTTCTTATCAATTCTTTGTCCAAAAATGGCACCTACAACAAAATCACTAGCACCGCACATGATTTCAAAGGGTAAGGCCCAGTCAGGAGCACAGATGATAGGAGTGGTGGTGAGAGAATTTTTCAAACATAAAAAGCTCTCCATGCATGCCTTATCAAAATGGAAAGGCACATCCTTTTGAAGAAGATTGGTGAGAGGTTTTGTGATTTTAGAAAAATCACGGATGAATCGCTGATAGAACCCGGCATGTCCTAAGAAGGCTCAGATGTCTTTGACTGAGGTTGGGGGAGGCATCTTGGTGATGACCTCAATCTTAGCTTGGTCTACTTCAATGCCCTAGTTGCTCACCTTATGGCCTAGAACAATACCCTCCTTGACCATGAAGTGACACTTCTCCCAGATAAGGACTAACTGTGATTCAATACATCTATCAAGGACAAGAGACAGGTTTTGAAGGTAGGAATCAAAACTATCTCCACAGACAGAGAAATCATCCATGAACACTTCCATGACAGTTTCAGTTAACCCTTAAAAAATAGCAGACATACATCTTTGAAAAGTGGTTGGTGCATTGCACATGCCAAAGGGCATTCGTCTAAAGGTGTATGTACCAAAAGGGCATATGAAAGTGGTTTTCTCTTGATCTTCAGGATGGATGGGAATCTGATAAAAACCTGAGTAACCATCTATATAACAAAAGTATTGTTGATGAGATAAACGTTCAAGAACTTGATCTAAGAAGGGAAGAGGGAAGTGATCTTTCCTAGTAGTTTTGTTGAGCTTCCTGTAGTCAATGCACATTCTCCATCCTGTGACTGTGCGAGTGGGAATAAGTTCATTCCTCTCATTACGAATGACAGTAGTCCCTCCCTTTTTGGGAACAACTTGAACTGGGCTGACCCATGGGGAGTCGGAGATGGGATAGATGATTCCTGCAGTCAAAAGTTTGATGACCTCTAGACGGACTACTTCCTTCATATTTGGTTGAGTTTCGTTGTGAATCTTGAGAAGGTTTGTGGTCTTCTATCATAGGGATTTTGTGGATGAAGATGGATTGATCTATTCCAACTAAATCTGTCATTTTTTACCCCAAGGTAGCTCCTTTTTTTCTAAGTTCACCCATAAGTTTGATTTCTTGTTTGAGTGGAAGGGGCGAGTTTATGATGACCGGGCACAGTTCTAGCTCATCAAGAAAAACATATTTTAGACCTATGGGGTGAGTCTTCATATCTAGGGCCTTTGGTGGTTCAGGTTTATCTTTTATGGTGGAGATCATTTTAAGGTCCTCAATCACAGCACATGGGATTTCCTCAAAGTTATCCAAATGAATTTTGAGTTGATTTAATGATTCATTTTCAAAATCACATTCGGTGGGGATAGTGAGGATGGTGCATAGGGGGTCATCAACTAATTCCCATTTTTTCCTTAGTTGGGATAATTCATCAATGCAATCAAGGAGGTAGACTTCTTCCTCAAGACTAGGTCCCCTCATGCTTCCAAAATCCCTAAACTCAAGGTTTTGCTTCCCTAGCCTTAACAAAATGGTTCCAGCCTCGACATCAATTAAGGCACGGGTCGTGGCTAAGAAGGGAAGTCCGAAAATGAGAGGGTAGCATAAATCTTCCTTGATGTCCATGATCACAAAATCACAAGGTACATATTCATAATTTCCAACTTTTACCGGAATGCCTTCTATGATTCCCATGGGTTTGGTTGTGGATGAGTCTACTAGTTGGATGGTCATGGTTGTGGGTAACATGTCATTGAATCCTAGTCTTTTGCAAAGGCTATAAGGCATGATGGATATACTGGATCCCAAATCTGCTAACCATTTTCTACAAGCATTGTCACCCAAGTAGCATCCTATTCCAAAAGAACCTGGATCCTTCTGTTTTTAGGCATCTTACTTAGGATAATGTTTGAAGTGGTCCTAGAAAGTTTAACAGTCTCGTATTCTTTAGTAACATACTTCCTAGTCAAGAGAGATTTCATGTACTTGGACCACGTGGACATGTCAGCCAAAGCATCAAGGAAGGGAATGTCGACATGTATTTTTTTCATAGCATCCCTAAATTTCATGAAACGAGCATCAAGTCTTGTTTGTTTGAGGCGGGCTTGGTAGGGAGGTCAGGGTTTGTAGATTGTTTCTTCATCTTCTGCTTGAGGGGTTTTGGGGGTGGGGGTGGGTGGTTTGAATGTAGCTTCAGGCTCCACAACAACCATGTCCTCATCCTCAAATTCTAGAGGTGGGTCTGGAGATTTTTCAGGAGGTGGAGGAGTTTGCACTTTTCTCGAACGAGTAGAGACAACCTTGAGTTGTTCAGGATGTTTGGGGTTGTTTTCAGGCTGCCCCACAAAAGTCCCGACAGGGGGTTTCTGTTGGGCAAACAGACGAGCTAGTTAGTCATCCGTCGCCTTTTGATGAGCTTGTTGAGCAACGATGATTTTCTCCAAGGCAGCTATCCTTTTGTCTGATGAAGTGGTGGTGGTAGGGACATTTGGTTGAGGGGGTGGTTGATTGCAGGTTTGAGGAGGAAGGTTTAAATTTTGAAATTGTTGTCCTTGATATGGTGGCCGGGTTAGATAATTTCCTCAGCAATTTCCTTGGTTTCCAAAGTTCCTTTGATTGTTGTATGGGAATCCAGGTGGTGGTCGATTGTTACCTTGAGGGTAGGGAGGCCGTTGTTGGGTTTGGAGTTGGCTAGAGTTCTCGGCACCAGAAGGGTTCCCATATTGGAAACTAGGGTGGCTTCTAATTTGGTTGGGATTATAGTAACCTTGGTCAGGTATGGTATAGATTGAATTGAGGTCCTCTGGTTGTTGTCCTATTTCAGGTTGCATGGGCATGTTGTAGAGATATTGACAGTGGAGGGTGGTATGGTCATATCTTTGACAAATACCACAAAGAGAATCCATAGCTTTTAGTTGTTGGGGTGACTCCCTAAGGGTGACCAAGGATGACTCTATCCAATCTTGTTTTAAGGCAATTAATTTGAGGCTTTCTACTATGCTTTGGATATCATTATTAACTTCTTCCTTGGCTAACTTAAGGATTTCACCAATTCCCCTTCTAGCCCTAGTTTCGGAAGCCCGTTTGACTACTTCCCAAGCTCTAGTCAAACTTTGATGCATGAAATTTCCTCCAGATGAGGAATCGAGAAAGAATTTGGTGTCATCATTGACACCACGGTAGAAGATCTCCATGAGTTGGACTTGAAAGATATCATGGTGGGGGCACTTCCTAAGTAAGTCTTTGTACCTTTTCCAGGCTTCTCCTAATGACTCTCCTGGGGACATGGAAAAGTAAGTTATTTGACCCCTAAGTTCGTAGGTGAGAGACGGGGGGTAAATTTTTTCAAGAAACTTGCTTTGTAGAACTTCCCAAGTTGTGACATGGTCTTCGCTCTCCATAGTGTTGTACCAACTACTAGCTTGGTCGGAGAGGGAATACTTGAACAACCTAAGGCGTATGGCATCTTCAGAGACACCAGGAAGTTTGTTCATAGAGCAAAGGTCAATGAACCTTTGGAGATGATCTTGGCAACTTTCTCCATTATTTCCCGAGAAGGGGTTGGCTTGCATCATGGTGATCCATTGTGTTCGGATCTCAAATTGTGGAGCAATGATGTCAGGAGGTATGACTGGATGTTGTGCATAGGCAGTTTTTGGAACAAAAAAATCTTTTAATTGTTTTTGCCTTTTGACTTCCCTCCTATCAGCTTCTATGGCTTCCTGTTCAGCCCTATAGGCTGCTCGTAAAGCGGCTTCTCTTTCTACTTGTTCGGCTTGGATGAGCTCTTTTTGAGCTACGAGAGATTGGTCGATCCTACGGGCGACTTCTTCTTCATTCATTCTTGCTAGATTTTGACGATTTAACCGATGAAAAGTCCTTTCTATTTCCAGATCAAATGGTTGAGAATCAATGTTCAGGCATCACATGCACAAATGAAGCAGTTAATCGTGTGCAGAAAAAATGGACTGCCAAAATGGAAACTCAGCAGAAGGAGGAGTATCACTTCCAAAATGTTACTCGGAAGGCATAAAAAAGGAAAAAAAGTTTTTCAAAATTTTTTTTGGGGTTCAAAGAAACAAATCCGTTGTCCCTGGAAATGGCGCCAAATTGTTAATGTGTCGTTTATCACTTACAATCACTAAGATAATTATCCTAGAGTTTAATCCTTTTTCAACTTTCCGATTAAGGCTAGTATAGAAAGGGTCGATCCCACATGACAACTTTTTAAGATTGTTTCTTTTTATCCCAATTGATTGAAGAACTTATTATTTATTTTTGGTATTTTTCAGATTTGGAACAGAAAGTAAAAGTCGAGTTTTGGGGGTTGATGATTAACACTAAGGAATGAAATGCAAGAATGGAAATGCACTTAACAAGAATGTCAATTTCCTCTGTCACAAGGAAAATTAAGATTGTTGTTAGTACAAGAAAAAAACTATTATGAATGAAAAGACTATAGATTAAAGAAAGCAAAAGCAAGTGGTGATTAGATCAAGAGATGAGAATCGAGGCTTTAGGGGTTTTCACCACCTTAGCCTAGGCAAAACAAACTAATCCTTTAAAAATGATGGATTCGATGAAGGCAAGTGAATTGATAAAAATCCACTAAAGATGGACTCTACATGAGCCCATTGGTCCTAGTGCTCATGGTTCTTAGTTCATCATCCTAAAAGAAGAAGATCCACAGTTGTTTCAAAACTTCTATGCGATTAGGTTTGTTGTTCTAAATCTGAACTTCCACGGTCATATCCATCCAGATTAACTTTTAATCAAATCAATTAATTACTTTGATAGATCAATTAGTTATCAAACCCAAAAGCCATCTAGAATCATTTTTCAAGGAAAAGTATATAAAGCCATGGCTAAGGGGTTATTCCCCTTGCCTTGATAAAGAACTACTCACTCATGGAAAAGGAGCAAAGAGAGACGGAGGAAGGAAGTGATCTAGCCATCTTCGAGTCTTACGACTACTGATCCTCGATTAGAGACAATGAAGATGGCTCTCTTCCTACCTTGCTCGATTTCTCAAGAGAGGGGAGAAGGTACTAGATCTAGACACAACGGAATGACGGAATTAAAAATAACATGTGACAAAAATGCAAGGCCAATTTATTTTAGAACTAGAGAATACAGGAAAATTTGCTCCAGAATGCTAATATAAGAACACCCAAGATGATCTAAGGAGGAGGAAGTGCCCCTCCTTTTATAGTAGAGGGAGGGGGCACTTTTATAATTAGGGTAAAGGGTTTTGAAGCTGGCGGTTGGCTTTTTGGTTGTCTGCGTGTTGCCAACCGACCGGTTCAGAAGTGAACCTATCGGCTGGATGCTGGTGGATGGTGGCCGCCAAGCGATCGGCTGCCAACCCTAATTAGGGTGGCGGCACAGTCGAAACATCTTTGGTGCATTTCTTCCCATAAATAGGGCTTGGGCCGAGCGTTTGTACTAGGAATTGGGCGGTCTGGCTGGTCGTCTAGTCAAGAGCATTGATCGACGCTAGAACGCAAAATGAGCGGTTGAACAACTGAGACGATCGGGTTGTGATAGTGAAACGACCAGTTGGTGATGTCAGACGATCGGTTCAGGTCCTGAAACTGCAATAAAATGCACATGATTGTCATATTTGTGATAAAAACAAAAAAATATCAATTTGTGCAATTTCAGGAGATGAATTAAGTATTTCTATGTGACAAGCTTAATAATTTGTAGAAAAGAAGTGTTGAAATAGCACTCATCAAACAACCATATAAAGTGGACTTTAACACTGGTTTGTGTATTATTTAGACTAATAAAATACATTTAATATTCAAATTCAAGAATTGCAAAAATAGATGGAACAATTGATGTGATCATATGCAGTTCATTGATAAATAATTATCATGTATATATGGATTCTATTAATCCTAAGGTTATTGAAAACGTGATATACCATAGATACAATCATCTTATAGAATGATTAAGTCAACTAAAAGTACCATTGTAGAAGAGTTAATTATCTAATGTGTGACAACCATAAACCAAATTAAATCCAAAGTGGAGAGTGAAATGTAGTTGCATATATTTATGGACATATATACATGTAAATCTATGTACATCATACATAATATAACAACAAATGTAAGAAGAATTATGCATGATGAAGTATAGGGACCCATTGATTAAGTGAGATCATTGCACTCATGTTATGATTTCATGGAGGCTGTATACATATGTCTTGTATATGAATGAGAGGAAGAATGGACAAAAGAAGAAAAAGTAGTATGAGGGAGATGTGGAAGGATGGATAAAGTGATATATAAATAGGGATAGTATAATAAGTAAAATGCATTGTGTTGTTTTGGAGAGGGTGAAATCCATAAAATATTATCTGTAGGTTTCATAAAATCATTATATAAATAGACATTGTCCACTATTGTTCAAGTAAGAGAATAATGGGAAGCCAAATTGTAAGCCCCTTAACCCACCGCCTAAGGTTGTAGTAGAGTTTAGAGAACATTGACTAGCCCTATACACCACCACTAGACCAGGTTGTGTACTTTTTTATCGTTCATACACAACTTGAGATCAACTTCACACTAGATCACCCTTCCCAGTACTACTCTAGGCTGAGCATACTTAACCGCAGAGAACATATTGATGGACTACGTGAAAAGGAGGTGAACCTTGTTGGTATGAGTAGTCCAATCATTCCTTTTGATTTCATTTATTTGAGGCCTCAAATCCTAAAATATTACAATCTCCCCTGTTAGATTGTTGATGTCCTTGTCTTGATTGAATATTCCCCATTTTAGCACACATCTAGAGATGGCACATGCAAACTCGTCTAACATTTATGGTTACTTGAGAAAGAGTCGCTTCATCAACTAGAATAGCCTTTTATAACATTCCTGGACCACATGGCTCAAGACTACCATCCAATGTGTCCATATTTACCCTACATACTATAAAGAAATCAATTCTAATATCATTTGTAAATACATGTATCTTGTTTTCTAAGGCTCTATAGAACACCGGTAGACTTATTTGATTTCATTGGGCTAGTTTTGGGAACAATGACTAGCTCATATAACTTCAGTAGACTTAGATGTGCACTTTTTCCTCACTCAGACATAGCTCGAGATTAACTTTCCAACCAGTCACCCAACCTAGTACAACATAGGGATGAGAAATCTAAACCACATGATAGCTAATGATGGGCTACCTAAAAAAGAGGTGGACATTGGTAACATGGATAGTATAATCATTCCTTTTAAGATAATTTTATTTGAGAATTCAAATTTTAGTATGTAGGAGCATGTATTATAGCTTTGTTTGATAATAACTATAACTGATTATTATTATATTTTGCAAGGAAGTTTTAGTTTGATGTCAAAAGTAGTACTTTTTATATTAGTGTGAGAAGAGTAATCCTTTCATATACATATTATTTGATATTAGTTCTATTCATTGGTTTATTGTCTAATTAAGTAATACAAGAATTTCGAATGTAGGCTAAGTTTTGTTTGGTGAAATATGCATTTTATGAACTTGATTAAGTACAACTCTAGGAGAAAGTCATGGGCTTGATAGTTTCCTAATTAAATTCTAACTCATATTCCAAAACTTTTAAAACAACAAGACTCACTTGTTACCATAGAGAAAATATAGTAGCTAATGCAATTTTTCAATTATATGAATTCATATATCAGGTTAATGAGAAGATTCGTTAACAACTAAGTAGAGAGGAGCCACATTGGCCCCCCTTTAATGTATCTGTTATGACCCGTTTCAAAGATTATCTATAAGTGTCATGATTAAGTGTATAATTAAGTTAATTGAGCTAATATAAGTGCTCATGTGATGGTTAGTGCATTATTAACTCGATTTAGTTGAATCAAGCACATAAGATCAATTAGTGCATAATTAAGATGATTAAGTTGAGTAAAGTGATTTTTGGATGCAATTGGAATTTTGAACCAGTAAAATAGTATAATTAGCATGATTTCATGCTTTGAGGGTGTAGGGGACATCACGCGTGAAACGTTCCAAAAAGAAACAGTCAAATTGGACCTTCGAGGCAAGAGTTGTGACATTTTCATGTTCCTTTGGATTTGGTAGTAATTTTTCCAAGTATTTTGGCTATTTCTTTCCCTTACCCCCTTTATTGTGTCGGCTACTTATTTTTCTTCCTTATCTTCTTTCTTCTTCACGCGATGAATAGAACCGTGTAACCGACTGTAGCGGCGCGACCAGCAGAGGAAAAAGAAGCGAACTAGGGTTGGTTCTTAGCTCCCTTGGCCTCGATTCAACGGTGCCAGATTCTTCTTCTCCTTCCTCTCTTCTTCTTCCTCTTCCAATCGTACCTAGGGCGGCACCCTTGCCGCGCCCAACCTGCTGCATCGCAGCACGGACAGCAACCGCCCAAGCGGCGCTCGAGCAGGCTGCTCGACCGGCGATTGAGGAGAAGCGGAGGGCGATTTGGGATCTTCATCTCCGACCAGCCAGGGCGCCACCCTCCCTTCCTCTTCCTCTCTTACCCGCTTAGCAACTTCGCTGACTAGCCGCTTTGGCCTGCGGCCGTCCTGTAGCAGTAAGCTACTGCGCACGGCCAGGGGAGCCACCGTTGGTGCAACCAGCAGCATGGGAGCTCCCTTGAGCTCCGTCCTCGAGGTCCCAGTAAGCTACAACAGCTTCTAGCCGCATTTTGGAACCCAACCAAAACATCCTTCTCAACCTGTGCATGAAGAAACTGTCGTTGGTAGAAGTAGGCTCGACCAGGAATAGCTTGGGCGCACGAAATTTCAAAGGAAGCTTGCCATCGACCCCGACCACGAGTCCCAAGTGGAGATCTGCAGCCAATAGCCAAGTTCAGCCATCGATCGTCCAGTTCCAACCTGTATGTGTGGTTGTTGTGGACAACAGAATGGTAAACAAAGAATTCAAAGGTTGAAGACAACCAAAAATAGCCCAGAAACTGGTCCCTGGATGCATTTCCGGACGAATCCGGACATCCCAAATCGCTGTGAGTAGGATTTCATTTATTTATCATTAATAAACTCAGGTGTTTGAATATTTCCAGTTATGTGCGTGAATTACGCTGATAACAAGCGTTATCAGGCGTCGGGCAGCGTTTGGCGTCGCCCGACTTTTTATTTCATAAAATGCTTCTAGACACTATTATATGATTTAGTTTAGCATCTGATCAGTGTGGATTGAATCAGTAAATTTATATGGTTCATTGGAACCTAAATTGCTCATTTGAATGTTGAAATTAGAAATTCATGTCTGAAAATGGTATAATTTGGGTATGAACCCAGACAATGAAGATTTCTGATAAATTATCAGATGTACGATTTCAAAGTTGATATGAATAAATAAAATATGTATGAAAACCCTAATTGCATATATCTTTTGACGTTAATATGTGTAAATTGATATTTACATGAAATGACACATTTCTCTGAAATATTACCAGAAATTCTCAAGTATTGTTATTAAATTGTATTGTGATATGTAATTAACTCTTAATTGAGTTAAGTGATGCACAAACCAGGATTTGGGTTAATGTGCACGTTTTTCGAGAATTTTAGAGAATTGATAATTGTTGAGTATGATTCTCATATGTGAAGTAAATTTCTTTAATTTGTGCAATAAGATGTTCAATTGCGTAAATTCGCTATGTATGTGCCAAATTGAAATAAGTTGGGTTATTTATGCATTTCTAATTTCAACATTCAAATGAGCAACCGACCAGCCAGGGCGCCACCCTCCCTTCCTCTTCCTCTCTTACCCGCTTAGCAACTTCGCTGACCAGCCGCTTTGGCCTGCGGCCGTCCTGTAGCAGTAAGCTACTGCGCACGGCCAGGGGAGCCACCGTTGGTGCATCCAGCAGCAGGGGAGCTCCCTTGAGCTCCGTCCTCGAGGTCCCAGTAAGCTACAACAGCTTCTAGCCGCGTTTTGGAACCCAACCAAAACATCCTTCTCAACTTGTGCATGAAGAAACTGTCGTTGGTAGCAGCAGGCTCGACCAGGAATAGCTTGGGCGCACGAAATTTCAAAGGAAGCTTGCCATCGACCCCGACCACGAGTCCCAAGTGGAGATCCGCAGCCAATAGCCAAGTTCAGCCATCGATCGTCCAGTTCCAACCTGTATGTGTGGTGCTGTGGACAACAGAATGGTAAACAAAGAATTCAAAGGTTGAAGACAACCAAAAATAGCCCAGAAACTGGTCCCTGGACGCATTTCCGGACGAATCCAGACATCCCAAATCGCCCTCCGCTTCTCCTCAATCGCCGGTCGAGCAGCCTGCTCGAGCGCCGCTTGGGCGGTTGTTGTCCGTGCTGCGATGCAGCAGGTTGGGCGCGGCAAGGGTGCCACCCTAGGCGCGATTGGAAGAGGAAGAAGAAGAGAGGAAGGAGAAGAAGAATCTGGCACCGTTGAATCGAGGCCAAGGGAGCTAAGAACCAACCCTAGTTCGCTTCTTTTTCCTCTGCTGGTCGCGCCGCTACAGTCGGTTACACGGTTCTATTCATCGCGTGAAGAAGAAAGAAGATAAGGAAGAAAAATAAGTAGCCGACACAATAAAGGGGGTAAGGGAAAGAAATAGCCAAAATACTTGGAAAAATTACAACCAAATCCAAAGGAACATGAAAATGTCACAACTCTTGCCTCGAAGGTCCAATTTGACTGTTTCTTTTTGCAACGTTTCACGCGTGAGGTCCCCTACACCCTCAAAGCATGAAATCATGCTAATTATACTATTTTACTGGTTCAAAATTCCAATTCCATCCAAAAATCACTTTACTCAACTTGATCATCTTAAGTATGCACTAATTGATCTTATGTGCTTGATTCAACGAAATCGAGTTAATAATGCACTAACCATCACATGAGCACTTATATTAGCTCAATTAACTTAATTATACACTTAATCATGACACTTATAGATAATCTTTGAAATGGGTCATAACTGAAAAACTACTAGAGGGGGGGTGAATAAAGTTTTTGAATTATTTTAATAATTTATTGAATTCAAACAACCACAATTGAGATTGGAAGAAAGAGACAGGTGTTTAGAGTGGTTCCAACTATAGCAAATACTATAGTTGTCAGTCCACTACACGGTTGCTTACCCAACCAGGATTTGAAAGTAGTTATTTTATTACCTCTCGAGGATTTATACAAAATACAATACTTTCCTTTACACCCTTTGAACAGCCTTCACTTGAAGTAGGTGCACCAACTTTGAGATAGCCTTCTATGAAGTAACTCCAAGCTCCCCCTTGAAGTAGCCTTCCTCTCTAGAAGTAATCTCCCATTGCACCAGCCTTCTGAAGTAGCTCAAAGTCTCCTTCTTCACCAAGAAGATTTTTACCCTCTCCAATCTGCAGCCTCCAACCTAGGAGTAGCAAGGAGAGTACAAACAATAATAGGGAACAAGAAAGAAAACAGAAATTACAACTTATCCTTTGTAGCCCAAGGCTTGATTTGCCTAGATCAAGCGTATAGATATCCTAACCAAGTATGTGAACTTGTGATTGCAGTGGGTAGGAGATACTAGCCTATAGGACACGAATTATGAGCTAAGGAATGAAATGGCCAATTGTCACAATGCTCAAATTGCTCACAAACAGATTGCACAAAGTATACTCAAAGGTTTCTCAAGTGTAGCAAGTGTAAAACAAGTTAGTTTATGTGTCCTATAGCTTGTCCTATTTATAGGAATGGCCTAAGGATGCTTAAGGACATTCTAGACAACTTCTAGGGGTTTCTAAGTGCTTAACTAGCTGTTAGGTACAAAGTTGTTGCTTTAGCAACGGCTAATTAATTAATTCTGCAGTTGCTGTCAGAGACCATCTCGGTGGACAAATGGTCAACCGAGACACCTACTCGGTCGAACTTTTGTCGACCGATAGGCTCTCTGGAACAAGTGATTTGCAACGTCTTTCTTCAACTGCCAACTAACTTGTCTGTTGTGTCTAACGACTACTTTGGATCTTTCTCGGTCGAGAAGATTGTTGACCGAGAGTGTCTTGGTCGAGGAGTTTGTCGACCGAGATTGATCCTGTTTCAAGGTTTCAATTTAGGCACTAATTATGTGTGTGAGTGTGCATAAGTAATCCTATTTGAATGGGATGACTTGTCTAACTGTGGTGTTTAGCTAGGGAGAATCTAACGCTTGATTTACATGCAATTCTAAGTACTTGTACATTATATTTTTGTACAAGTTTTTACAACAGTGATTACATTGCATGAAAATATAAATATGTAAGCTTGTAGATTTTCCCTTGTTGCTTTGTCATCCTGCACACTCAAGTAGCACGTTAGATTAATAAGAATGAAGTGTTTGTCATACTCAAAACAAAGGGATTTATAGATGTCCATTTAGCCAACAATCTCCCCCTTTTTGAAGATGACAAACATTTCCAAAATATAAATAAAGGAAATATAAAACATATGAGTTTCATACCTTTAGATTACCTTTTGTAGCTTTTTCTCTTGTGTATAAAATGTGTGCTTATTATTCCCCATGAATTATAGAACATGAAATCCAGATCATTTGGGAATATAGCAACTTTCAATGTAAAGCCAAGAGTTTATTTATGAAACTCATTAATTGAGTTTTACATTATTAAATTTTAGTTTTATATTTATCTCTCCCCCTTTTTCATTTCAAAAAGATAACCGTTTAAGAATAAAAAAACTCCCCCTTAATAAGATATCCCATCAATTCTAATGAAAAAGATGTCCATTTAAAAGCCAAAAATGTAAACAAGAGTTTTTGTTTAAGTAGCACAAATATCAAAGAAAACATCCTCCAAAGGAGTGATAAGCAATTTCTTCCTAATGTTGTTAAATTGATCTAGTGGAAGCGGTTTTGTAAAAATATCAGCCAATTGATCTTCCGTATCAACATGATGAAGGGAAACATGATTTTTGGAGATGTGATCCCTTAAAAAATGATGACGAATTTCAATATGTTTAGCTCGGCTGTGTAAAATAGGATTGTGTGCTAAGTTTATGGCACTTGTGTTGTCACAAAAAATAGGCGTAGATGAAAGATTAAAATCATAATCGCTTAACACTTGTTGCATATAAAGCACTTGAGCACAACAAGACCCGGCTGCCATATATTCAGCTTCAGTTGTAGATAGGGCAACCGTATTTTGTTTCTTGCTAAACCAAGATACTAAAGCTCTCCCTAATAAGAAACAGCCACCACTAGTACTCTTGCAATCAAGTCGACAACCAGCATAATCCGCATCAGTATAAGCTTTGAAATCCAAGGATTGTCCTTTTGGATACCATAAACCAAAGCAAGTAGTACCGGCTAGGTAACGAAGAATTCGTTTAACTGCTAGAAAATGAGAATGCATAGGTTGTGATTGAAATCGAGCACAAAGACCAACGGAAAACATAATGTCCGGTCTAGAAGCCGTTAAGTAAAGCAAACTACCAATCATGGCTCTATATAAGGAATCATCAATAGGTTCCCCATTTTCATCCTTATCAATTTTGATAGAAGTAGCCATAGGAGTAGTAGCATGTTTGCATTGATCCATCCCAAAACGTTTTAATAGTTCTTTAGTATATTTTTCTTGGCTTATGAATATTCCGGCAGATGTTTGCTTAATTTGAAAACCAAGAAAGAAAGTTAGTTCACCCATGAGGCTCATTTCAAATTCTTTTTGCATAATATCACTAAATTGTGTGCACAATGAATCATTTGAAGCTCCAAAAATAATGTCATCAACATATATTTGCACAACTAGGAAATCAGATGTATATGTTTTGAAAAATAAAGTAGAATCTGAATTTCCAATAGAAAAACCATTATCAAAAAGATATGTTTTGAGCCTTTCATACCAATTTCTAGGTGCTTGTTTTAAACCATAAAGTGCTTTCTTAAGTTTATAAACATAGTCACCTTTTTCTGGAATTTCAAAACCAGGTGGTTGGGCAACATAAACTTCTTCTTGAATGATGCCATTTAGAAAAGCACTTTTGACATCCATTTGATAGAGTTTGATGTTTTTATGGGCAGCAATAGCTAGTAACATTCTAATGGCTTCAAGTCTAGCTACGGGTGCATATGTTTCATCAAAATCTATTCCTTCTTGTTGATTATATCCTTGTGCTACTAACCGAGCTTTATTCCTTATTACTTCTCCTGACTCATTTAGCTTGTTCCTAAAAACCCATTTAGTTCCTATTATGGTTTTATCTTGTGGTTTAGGAACTAAATTCCATACATCATTTTTAGTGAATTGATTCAATTCTTCTTGCATGGCTATTATCTAATAGTCATCTTTAAGAGCTTCAGATATCTTTTTAGGTTCAATGATAGAAACAAAAGCCATGTTTGCAACATCTTTAAAGGAAGAACGAGTTTTGACTTTATCATTAGGATCTCCAATAATTAATTCTTGAGGATGATCTTTAATAAGTCTAGGTGTAGATTGTGGTTCAGTTTGGTGATTATTTGTAGCACCTTTCTCACTATCGTTTGGTATGTTTAAATTTTCGAATTGATTAGTGAGATCTATGATTTCTAGATTTTCAGATGGGGATTCTTTATGAAAAGAAACATGAATAGATTCCTCAACTTTTCTAGATATAGTGTTATATACTCTAAAAGCTTTGCTAGAAGTGGAATATCCCAAAAAGAATGCTTTGTGTGATTTTGAGTCAAACTTATCTCTATCGTCTTTGGTATTTAAGATATAACATGTGGAGCCAAAGGTATGAAAATAGTCAACTCTAGGTTTCTTAGAATGTATTAGTTCATATGGAGTTTTCTTTAAATGAGAGTGAACAGTTACTCTATTTAGCACATAGCATGCAGTGTTTACAGCTTCAGCCCAAAAGGTTTTGGGTGTGTTATGTTCAAGCATCATAGTTCTAGCCATTTCTTGTAGTGATCGATTTTTCCTTTCAGCTATACCATTTTGCTGTGGGGTGCGTGGAGCAGAAAAATTATGAGTGTATCCTTGAGATGTACAAAACTCTTCAAATGTATGATTTTCAAATTCCCCACCATGATCACTTCTAATGGTACATATTTTATTTTGTAAGAGATTTTCAATCTTGGAACAAAATTGCATAAAAACATGAATTGTATCATCTTTAGTTGCAATAAAATGTACCCATGTATATCTACTATGATCATCAACGATAACAAAACAGTATATCTTACCACCGATTGATTGTGTCCTCATTGGTCCAAATAAATCCATATGAATTAATTCTAATGATCTACTGGTGCTAAGTACATGTTTTGATTTGAAAGATGTTTTGGTTTGCTTTCCCATTGTGCATGGTTCACAGTTTTCAACTTGATCAAAAGATAAAGTAGGCAATCCACGAACAAGATCATATTTCACTAACTTTTTGATAACATGTGAACTAGCATGTCCTAGCTTTTTATGCCATATTTGTAAGGTATTGTCATTTGCAAGCAAGCATTTTCCCACTACTGTTTTCATAGAGTTAGGTTTAAGAATATAAAGATTTCCAACTCTATTTCCTTCATAAACAACATTTGTAGTATTTTCTATTAATAACTTGTAGCAGGTTTTGTTAAATAAAACATCATAACCACTATCACATAATTGGCTAACACTTATCAAGTTATGGTGCAAACCATCAACAAGTAGAACATTCTTAATTTCGAGGTTTGTACCAACATTACCTATTCCAACGATTTTTCCCTTACCATTGTCTCCAAAAGTGACTGTTCCACTTTTCTTTTCTTCAAAAGTTTGGAATGCATCCTTGTTTCCAGTCATATGTTTGGAACATCCACTGTCAACCACCCATTCCTGCATTAAAATGTAGATTTTGGTACCCATGTGATGGTTCGATATGGTTAGAATCATTTAAATACAGATTTGTATAAAAGTTCTGAATCAGAAGTCCAGTCGGTCGACAATTGTTTGACCGACATATGTCTCGGTCGACAATTTGTCGATCGAGAAGATTACTGTAACACAAAACCAGAAAACACAGAAATGTAGCTCGGTTGAACAGTTTTCGACCGAAATAATTTGCTGTAAATTTTGATATGTTACAGACATTCGGTCGGTCGACAATACTTCGACCGATTAATGGTTCGGTTGACAATTCTTCGACCGACTAAGTTTCTGTTTTAGTACAATAATGCAGAAAATTACCAATGAGCATAAAATCTTTTGTTTAGTTGAGATAAGACAATATAAATAGCAAGATTGAGCTCTTTGGTCATATCTCAACTAAATTTTATTTGACTCTACTAAGTTTGAGGTCTTGGGATCCAAACTAATTCGGAATCCTTAGTTTTATAAGGGCATGAAAAGGAATAGTGTCCAAGACGTAAACAAAAATGGCAGGTAATAGAGTCAACTTCATTTCTCTTTCTAGCCATTGTTTTCTTGGGTACAAACCTAGTTTGAGTTCTTTTAGGTTGATTTTTCTTTGGAGCATATCCCAAACCTTTTCTTCAGTTGAAAACAGTACCAATACTTAGAATGTTATCAAGTATATCTTTTCTTCTTAACTCATGAAGTTCTCTTTGCAGCTGAGCAATATTATTCATTTTCTTGTGTAAATCTTTTCTTGCTTGATCTAAATCAGATAGCAATGAATCTCTTTCTTTTATAACATTTTCATAGTCTAGATGGTTACACAAAATAGGTTGAGTCTGAAAATCTTTTAGTTTAGCTAACAAATCAGTCTTTTCTTTAGAAAGGAGATCAACATTTGTTTCTAGAGTGAGTAGCTTTCTAGTGTAATCATCTAAAGATGTTTTTAAAGATAAATTCTCAAGATCAATGTTATTCTTTTCAGAAGAAAGATTTTCTAATTTAGCAATTTGCTCATCATTTGATTTTATAGCCTTCTTTAGTTTCTTCTTGACATCAACATACTTGTCATGAATTTCTTGTAGACTAGTGACTAACTCTTCTTTAGAAAGATCAAGTAGGCTTACCTCTTGAGAGTTTTCATCATCTTCTCTTGCCATTAGACAATCCACGATTTCTTCTCCGCTTTCACTGTCACTTGATTCGTCCCATGCAGCTTTATAGGCTTTTTCTCCCTTCTTCTTGTGTGAGCTTTTCTTTCCTTTCTTTACTTTAGGACATTCATTCTTGAAATTCCCTTTCTTTCCACATTCAAAGCACCTAGGAGGGGTAGAAGAAGAGCTGGAAATTTTGTTAGATTTAAATCTTTTGTATTTCTTACCATTTACTATCAAGGCTTCTTCTCCCTCTTCTTCACTTAACTCCTCACTTTCTTGTGTGACAGCTTTTGAAGCTTTTAGAGCCACATCCTTCTTTTTTCCTTGCTGAAGTTCACGTGCTCTTCTTTCTTCCTCTTCTAGAGTTGCTTCATGAGCTTCTAAGTTGCCAATAAGTTGCTCCATTTTCAGTTGAGTGAGGTCGTTTGCTTCTTCAATGGCTGTCACCTTTGGCTTATATTTTGGAGGAAGTGAACGAAGGATCTTTGATACCTGATCTTCTTCAGGAATAGGTTTTCCTAATGCACTCAAACCATTAACAATAGTAGAGAATTTTGCAAACATTTCACTAATTGACTCATTAGTATCCATACGAAAGTGTTCAAATTTTTTTTTAAACATGCTAATCTTGGAATTTTTGACTTGGACTGTACCCTCATAGGTTATGGACAGTCTATGCCAAATATCATATGATGTGTCACAATTAGATATTCTATTAAATTCTCCTACCGAAATAGAACAATATAAAATGCTTACAGCTTTTGCATTCATTTGGGCTAGCTTTACCGTGTTTGCATCCCATTCCGCAAATTCATTTTGAGGAAGCATATATGGAGTAGACACCATTCTCCATAAATCCCAGTTGATGCCTTGGAAGTAGAATTGCATCCTCCTCTTCCAATATTGGTAGTTTGTTCCATCGAACGTTGGGGGCCTAGCAACAAGTGTCCCTTCAATGTTGAGGTTGTTGAGTACTCCGTCACCCATTTCTTCAAGACCTTGTTAGGGTTCCTTGAAGCCTGCTCTGATACCAATTGAAAAACTACTAGAGGGGGGGTGAATAGAGTTTTTGAATTATTTAACAATTTATTGAATTCAAACAACCACAATTGAGATTGGAAGAAAGAGACAGGTGTTTAGAGTGGTTCCAACTATAGCAAATACTATAGTTGTCAGTCCACTACCCGGTTGCTTACCCAACCGGGATTTGAAAGTATTTATTTTATTACCTCTCGAGGATTTATACAAAATACAATACTTTCCTTTACACCCTTTGAACAGCCTTCACTTGAAGTAGGTGCACCAACTTTGAGATAGCCTTCTATGAAGTAACTCCAAGCTCCCCCTTGAAGTAGCCTTCCTCTCTAGAAGTAATCTCCCGTTGCACCAGCCTTCTGAAGTAGCTCAAAGTCTCCTTCTTCGCCAAGAAGATTTTTACCCTCTCCAATCCGCAGCCTCCAACCTAGGAGTAGCAAGGAGAGTACAAACAATAATAGGGAACAAGAAAGAAAACAGAAATTACAACTTATCCTTTGTAGCCCAAGGCTTGATTTGCCTAGATCAAGCGTATAGATCTCCTAACCAAGTATGTGAACTTGTGATTGCAGTGGGTAGGAGATACTAGCCTATAGGACACGAATTGTGAGCTAAGGAATGAAATGGACAATTGTCACAATGCTCAAATTGCTCACAAACAGATTGCACAAAGTATACTCAAAGGTTTCTCAAGTGTAGCAAGTGTAAAACAAGTAAGTTTAGGTGTCCTATAGCTTGTCCTATTTATAGGAATGGCCTAAGGATGCTTAAGGACATTCTAGACAACTTCTAGGGGTTTCTAAGTGCTTAACTAGCCATTAGGTACAAAGTTGTTGCTTTAGCAACGGCTAATTAATTAATTCTGCAGTTGCTGTCAGAGACCATCTCGGTCGACAAATGGTCGACCGAGACACCTACTCGGTCGAACTTTTGTCGACCGACAGGCTCTCTAGAACAAGTGATTTGCAACATCTTTCTTCAACTGCCAACTAACTTGTCTGTTGTGTCTAATGACTACTTTGGATCTTTCTCGGTCGAGAAGATTGTCGACCGAGAGTGTCTCGGTCGAGGAGTTTGTCGACTGAGATTGATCCTGTTTCAAGGTTTCAATTTAGGCACTAATTATGTGTGTGAGTGTGCATAAGTAATCCTATTTGAATGGGATGACTTGTCTAACTGTGGTGTTTAGCTAGGGAGAATCTAACGCTTGATTTACATGCAATTCTAAGTACTTGTACATTATATTTTTATACAAGTTTTTACAACAGTGATTACATTGCATGAAAATATAAATATGTAAGCTTGTAGATTTTCCCTTGTTGCTTTGTCATCCTACACACTCAAGTAGCACGTTAGATTAATAAGAATGAAATGTTTGTCATACTCAAAACAAAGGGATTTATAGATGTCCATTTAGCCAACAATAACAGTATCACAGGAACCAACACTATCTAATCCCAGATCGATAATCTAAGGATCATCTTCTACCACACAATATGGAAAGAAAGATGCACACACAGTCCCATCTTCAATTTTTCTTGACTTCTCTCTCTCTTTAATGTCCTCCTCATCCCATAGAAAATGTCCCAAACATTCCATCTCTCTTAAATATGTTGACCCCCCTAAAGTTCATGGATTGGCAACACGTAGAGCGAACACCTAAATTCCACTCTTACAGCTGTCTCAAAGCATAGTATATAGAGAATCTAGGGAATTTTGATGCCTAAAATGGGAATACAAACCATCACTAATCCCCACACTTGAACACCACTATTTACTTCACCTAATTAACCCAATACCACCTTCTCAACCAGAAACTACATCTCACATGACCTTGGAATTGTGTCCCTAACCCATAGAAACTCTGGTATATTCCTTTGGATCAAGGAAATACAAGAAGCCCCCAAAAAAGTTCTGACCCTCAGGGGGATACTAGTATATCCTTGATCCTACTCCAACTACTTGTTGCTACAACCTTGGAGCTCGTCGTTGAGCTATTGTGACAACCTAGATTTTCATTCATCTATTATACTGTTTGTCTCTCTTAAAAAGGCCCGCCTCACTCAATTTAATTTCAATAACATAACTTGAGTGTGTTGATGACCCAATTTGATCACCTCGATGACTAATTTTATGGTATGTGGCTCTAATTTCAGAGTTTGTACTAAGTATCAAGCTATATCATGTCACCTTGTTTCATCTAATTTTACACCTCAAAACCATGATCTTTTGGCTTTCTAATCTATACCATATTATATTGGACTTAATTATCTTTCCAACGGCGCAAAAATCATCCCAATCAGATTTATGAAGCCCATGTTATGGCTGTTTAAAGATTGTTCAAAATTACCTTTTTTAATTAATTTAATGGAATTTTTGTCATTGATGGGCCCAATGGGCGTGTGGCCCAGCCGCCACCCATGCCTTGGGAAACCCTAGAGCGCACCTTATCTTAGCCGTTTGATCGTGAGTAACAGATCTTACAGCTCCGTGATCATCCTCTACCTTGGTTCGTAATACTGTAGTAGGGTTGCTTTTATACAACCAATCAAATACATTCTCACCTCTTTTTGATCAATTTACAAGCTCAATAGGTTCATTTGACCTCCCCACTTGTTTCCCCTATAATTTCTGTCTTTTTTTCTCACCCTAGTTTGACCTCTAGTATCTCCTTCTTCTTGTTGTGTCCATGGCGATGCCCCCAGTTGTTTTTGGGGTTTTCCATTCCAGCCCCTCTCAGGAAAATCTGAAGCTAGCCACGACTCCGAAGCATGGGCACGGAGCCGGTGGTGTACCCTCACGTGTCATTGCCAAGTTTCTCCGACGAACTGCACAACCACATTTCTGCTTCTATCGGATGTCCCTCTCGTGGCTAGGTGTGTGTGGAGGGACCACGATACAGAGCGTTGGAGGGCAGTGCGGGACCGTCGAGGCACGGTCAGACCTAGCTGCAAGCTGCTGATTGATGCAAGGGTGAGTAACTAGCGAATGGGTGTGTGCCATGTGTCTCAAGGGCCCCGAGCTGGCTATCGCAAGCGATGCTTGACATCCCCGAGCGAGTTGCAGATGTGGATGAGAACCCAAAGGGCACGCACTCGAGGATTGGCCTTTAGATTGAATATAGACAATCCGGAGCCATCCTCAATATCTATCAAGGTATTGTGACATCAATCCCTATAATTTCTAATACATACCTTATAAAATTGATATCTCCTTCGTCCTAAGGCAAAATATAGCAAAATTATATATCAATCTCATCCTCTCGATGATATCTGCAACATGGACTAAGTTGCAGATCTAGAATCTAGTCATTGTTCTCATGTTTTCTTAAAGATACGAACTTTGAACTTGGTTGACCATGTTAAATGCTTGAATATGCTATATGTTGAAACTTTGATGCATGTCTACACTCTTAACATTAAAATCAGTATAATCTACCTCTACTAAACACCAGACCCTAACTCTCTTTTGTCTACGTTTGTTCTAAATGGTACTCAACGCATGTATGTGCCCATATATGTCTATACTTGAGTATAGTTTTTTCAAAGTGATGACTATGACCCCATTTGTGCATGAAAGCCTTTTTGGATCTTTTATATCAATAATTTTGTGTCATGTGGTGACTTTAATACCTATGACCCACCCTCTTAGTCTTTGATGGTGTTTGAAACCCTAGCTTGCCTAATATTATGTATATGACTTGGTTGTCTTTCTTATGCAACAATCATGGTATGGATCTACTTCTTATGTCATGCACTATCAAATCAAGATTTGTTATAATCTTTGTGACCATTTTTGATGTGGATGGTTAACTTAAACAATATTTTGTATCCATAAGCTATGTATGTGGGAATATTGAATACAACGATGAACCTTATGAGGGTAGACTTAGGTGACCATCCACCCATCTTTTAGATATGGTAATATTGTCATTAACTTACTATTGTAAATCATCTCTTAGGATTGAACCTCCTAACTTGATGAATCTTGACCAAGTTTACCCTATTATGAGTCCTTTGACCTTGAAATGTACCAATGTGACAGGAATCTTATAATAACCACATAAAGTGAATGGAACCTCAAAATGACATGAAACTTGAACCCCACCTTATTAATGGCCCCTAGACCAGTTAGAGAACATCAAATGCACTAATGACCAATGTGAAACCTAACTTGGCCAAAAACCCTAAAATGAAACTGACTAGGGTTGATGATGAAATCTAATGCATGCATGCAATCTTGTGCTTAATAAGGTGTTGATTATGGCTAGATGGTCAAGGACATGATAGGTTAAGAATCTCAAAATTAGGTACATGCTTTAAATAATTATATGAATAAGTATTTCTTTCTGCACACAAATATGTATGTATGCTTGTTTATTTTCTCAACTATTTCCATGTAGTATCCTAGTATTGTACTCGATGTTTGCCTCGTTGTTGTTTTATAACTTTCAATCATAATATAGAAAATCAATTATACAAACCTCATGCACCTTCCTGAAGTTTTGGGGTAAGGACATGAGGATGTATGTCCTACTTGAGGTATCAAGATAGGGTGGATCATTGATAAAAGGGTTAGCTAATCCAGAGCATCCTCGTAGACTATTCCAGTGAGAAGTTGTCCATAAAAGGCCTTACAAATACATGATATTGATGAATGCACGAAATGATGGTATTATTGGAGTGAAATGACAAAAAACATAGTCTCTCATTTTGTTAAACATTTAACTTGTTTATTTCTTGTTCGTTTACTTATGCATATCTTTTCTAATTATGAAGAGCTTATGTATATGTATCTTTTATCCCTCTATTCAGCACCTCGTGTGCTTGACCCGCCTTGTTTCATGTAATTTATACGTTTAGATATGGCTAGTTGTTGATGGGATTAGTGATCTATGTCAAGTGTACTTGTTGTAGATCCCTAGTATCCATGACAAGACTGGTAAAATTGTAGTCTTGAACTTGTAATTGAAAGCTTATAATAAACAATGTTGCTTAATAGTATTTGTTGAATGTTGAGATTATTATTGGTGATTTTATCTTGTTATCTATTCATGTATGCTAAGATTTCCATTTCCACATTCTCCCTTGGTTAATACCATGCTAGGGATGGACGCCTAGGTCCTATCACCATTGACTGCGTAGTCATTTGGAGTTAGGATTTGGGTAACAAACAGTTCCGTGACAGATGGTATCAGAGCATGAACAATAAATGCACCAAACATGACTCACATGAAACACAAACTAAACGTAATATTACATCTGAACCATAGAAACTTAATAAGATGTCCTTTGTGGTTTATGTTGACTTGGCCTTAAGGTTAGAACCTAGATATTCTGGAACTAGGTGTAGACTTGTGTAATCCCTAGAATCTTTCTTTTCTCCTCCTTCTATCATGTAGTATGGGTTGTAGGTTCTGGAGGGTGAGAAAAGGGAGACCTTATTACAACCCTAGACATATGTTCTTGGCATGTACTTAGGGCAGATACACAAGTGTGCACCATGTTCTTGCTTGTTCTCTAGGTGTCGTGGTAGTAGACTCCCTAATGAGTGTGGTAAATTGTTTTGGTTTTGGTTTTATTCACATGGAGTATGGTGGTTTTTTATCACCCATTTCAAAGTTGGAGAAAACTTATATCAAGTATAAGTATATGTACATACAAAAATGTTACCAAACCTAGAAAGGCAGTGAGTATCCATGTAACCTGTAAGACCCCTGACCTAGGTTTTGGGCTAACCATGTTTTATTTGGCTTTATGATGTACTTAGCACCTTGCTCTAATCATTTGAAATGATCTTATATCTTTTGGAGAGCTTATAATTCAAGTTTGAGCTTGTTTGGATGATGTTTTTGCTTTGTGTGTTAGCTTTGGTGCAAATTGCAATTTGCCCAAAGTAGGGGGTTGATGTGCAATTTGTCTATTCTAGAGTATCTCTTCCATCCTTTGACATCATCTATAGGAGAGATAAAGAAGTGGGCACCTTGTTAGATACTTTTTTGAGTGGTGTCACCCTGGGTGGTTATTAGGGATTCTAGGGTTGTGTGTGTATCGACCTATGTGTACCTTGTGAGTGTAGCGACCTATGTTGCGACCTAGGGCTTGTTTTGTGGGTGTTGCGGTCGAAACACCCCCTATAGGTGTTGTGGTCAAGATCTAGATGGTATTTGTTGGTCTTGGGTTGAGATAGTTTCCCTTGTATAGAGTGTCTCAACCTAAGGTGTGAGTGGTGATCTCTTGTCTCGACCTTGTTGATGCTTGGTGCTTTGTTGCGACCATGGATGGTGTTCCATGGTGGGTTGCAACCACAACCATATTGTGGGTGACCCAAGTAGGTATATTCCCAACCTAGAGTGTATCACATCTCGTGCATTTATGGCCAAGGTGGTTTCATGTGGTTTCATGTTAGTTTCTTGGGTGAACAACTATCCTAGTGGAGCCCTATCTTTTTGACACCTCATCTTTCACCCTACTTCTGTCCTATTTTTCTATATAAACCCTCTTATCTCTATGCAACTGGCCCTTTTCAGCGCTTATCTTCTCCTTCCTTTCTTTCTAGTACTTGGATCTTATAAAAGTGGAGCAAGGAGTGTTGATCCGTGGAGCCTTGGTGATCAAGATTTCTTGCATGTGGTGATTCTTGCTTTATCTTCAACCTTGGTAAGTATATGCCTTCTTTGCAACATTTTCCTTGGATCCCCTACCCCATATTCTTCTCCTTCCTTGGACTTGGACTATGTTTTGACATAGTGGTCGTTCTTGAGAAGAGAACTCCTCGTCACAAGGGCAATATGCCATGTTTTGACAAGGCGACACCTAAGTGAGAGGGAGTTTCTCCTCTCTTTTATCCCTCTTTCTTTGGTTCGGCCTAGGGTTCCTTCTTGCCCTTTTCTTAAGAAATATTTGACCTTAGTGTCTTCTTCTTCTTGAGGTACTCTTAAGGCCAAATGTGGAGTCTTTGGTGGAGCTTCAACATCCTTGGTGATCATGTGCTTGTAGCTAACATCTTTGGAGTGATATTCTTTAAGGCATGTTATATAATCTTAACCTTCTCTATTAATGCACTTTGCCTATAAGCATGTTGATGTTCTCTCTTTCTAAAACGTCCCTTTAACATGTTAATGGATGATGCTAAGCCCTATGACTTGTTTGATGTTAATACCATGTTTGGTTTGAGAGTAAACTGAAACCCTAGTTATGATACTCGATTTTGGTGATTATGGTGTAATGGAGGTTTTGCCCTATCTATTGATCTTGGTTTTGATCACATGCATGATGGAAGAGTGTTTTGATGTTCTATGAAGTTTAGGTTCTCTCTTGATGGTGTCAAATGTGGTTTTCTCTCTCTTGGACACGGGTCTTTCCTGATCTTTTCATGACTTAAGTTTTAGGGTTTTGGTGATCATTTTGCATAAGGTTTTCCCCTCCAGGTAGATGATGGATTCTTTTCATTTTACCTTCTATTTTGGATATGGAGATCTTCTCTTTGATTATGTTTAGTCCCTTTTTTATGTTGGTCCTTTACCTTGGTGGTAGTTAGATCATTGGTGGTTACTATACCTTGTTCTCCTTTGGGTTGATACACCTTTGTTCTTGATTTGGTTTTGGGTCAAGATGCATGACCTAGTGTCATGCTCGCAACCTAACCCTATTAGGTGGAGGGTCGTGACATGCCTTGGGCTTAGGGCCATGACATGTCCTGGTTTTAAGGTCAAGACAGTCTGGGTTTTGGGTCGAGTAATGATCTTGTTCTTGAAGTTGAGACACCATGGTTGTAGGTGGTTGAGACTCCTTGAGAGTGGGTGTTCATGAACCATAGAGTCTGTGGTTATGATACATGCTTGGTGGGTGGTAGCGACTGAAATCGGTGGTGGTCGTGACATGCCTTGATGGGTGGTGGTCGCGACCCATTTGTGTTGGGTGGTAGCTACTCTTGGATGATGGTTAGTTGGGACCCATGTTAGCAAACATGTTTAACACATGTATATGAGTAATGATTGATCTATGTCTAGTGTTGTTTAGATCATTATTTAATCAACCCTAATCATGTTTCTCAACCCTAAAGTGTTCTAACAGCCCTGGATTGCGCATCTCAAAGAGAGGCAGACTTAGAAAGGATCAATTTTTTAAATTTATAACCTGAAACCTTCAAGGACCCCCACAACTTTATTACGAGGTCAAAGTAGATATATGGGGTCGAACATAGGGATGTGGGTACATTTAGGATGCTTACAATCTCACTCTTAAGTCAGTTAAGCCAATCTGATAGTTGATAAGAGTTTGGAACTAGAACTATACTACCAAGGTGTCATGAAATAAAATAAAACAAAGTAAAGAAAATAAAACATAGTTTTTCGGATTCTACTAATTTAAGAGAAGGAGTTCCTTGCTATGTAGCCACAAGTTGGGCAGTCTATGCACCCATTCTCAGTCATAGACAACCCCCCAAACACCTCAACAAGCTACCTACATCCAAACATAGTACGTACTATGGTATCTGTTCCTGTGGGGCTCATTCCACTCACTTTCGCACAACATGACTATAACCCATAAATGATAATAAACATCTTTCGAGGATGACAGATCAACACCCCAGAATATTCCAGATTCCCTCTTGGGTCTAGAATATTCTGAAATACTAGAAACATATGTGATCTGAATGGAACATAGACCTTGGGCCCGACCGTCCCCAAGGCGCATGTATAGTAAAGATCACCCTCAGACATCCTCCTTTTAGATTCTGATCCCAAACTACCTTCTGTTATCTATTTCTATTGTGAATCTCTTGATATAGGCAGAAATAGAAGTTCAAGCAAGAAAGAGATCAACCAAACTAACAATCATGACAAGAAAGAGAAGAAGAATAGAAAACATACTAGATCTGGAATAAACTACTTGCTTAAGGTAAAAGTACATAAAAATGCCCAAAATGGGCTACATAGCCAAGAAGGAGATCAACTAGCCATGGACAAGCATAGTTGGCAGCGAACAAAGATGGAAGAACATCATTTGTACAGAAACTAAAGAGAATAATAGAAGAAAGGAGGAGATCAAGAGATTTAGCCCATAGAGGAGAGGTGGCTCTCGCTCCTTAGCCTCTATATGGGCTAGATCTCATCTTTGAGTCCTCCTCCTTGGTCTTCTAAACTCGTTGGCTTTCTTTCTCTTCAATTTTACCCCAAATAGTAGCCTGGTGGGTGTATGGGGCTGGAAGATGGTTGGGAATAGTAGGAAAATGGGTGAATGGTGGTGGAAAATGATCGTAAATGGAAGAAAATTGAAGAGACGGATGTAGGATGAGCACTTTGGCCATTTTAGACCTTGGAACTCTCTCACGGGGCTTTGGGAACCAAGAATACGCAGAACTACAATGTGGAACAAAAAAAACTCAAAACCCCCTCTCCAGGTAGCAAGGGGTGGGTATTTATAGGTGAATGCATAAAGTGGTCGCGGAACCTGTTCCGGTCTCTACATTTGGTCTAGGCCCGGTACACGACAGGTGTCGCGACCGCTACAGATGCCTAGTTGCTGCAAAAACCATGTGTTGGGTAGAAATCTTAGAGAATAGATGTCTTTTCAGGTTTGGTGCCTACATGTCTCAAAATTGGCTAGTTGGGTGATTCTATCTTTAAAATGTGTAAATTACTACAAGATAAGAATCTAGGGTTATTTTGGGCATATTATGTCTATAATGATACAAAATTATAAATAAATGCTTAGAATAAATGCCTAAATTTGGGTGTTATCAACCACCCCAAGCTTAAACCCTTTCTTGTCCTCAATCAATATTGTGCTCAAAGAACAAAAGGATAACATCCAAATTAAGCTTCACGATAAATGCTTAGGTTAAGAAAAAAATAGTTTAAAACATCAATTCTCCTAACCCATGTTGTTTCAGAAGAAACCCCCACCATAGAGCACAACCTGCTAAAGTAATATCAAAGATCATCCAGGAAAGATTAAGCAAATTCACTGCAATTTTTCAGTACTCGAGAAGGTTTGAATCATAATTATATAGCATGAATGCATTGCCACATAGACGATCATGTGGGTGATGAGTTATGAGCTATTATAATCTATCCATATAGACCAAGGAGGAACAACGCGCCTCCCACTTATTTGGGTCCTAAGAAACAACAAAAGAAAAAAGACTTTAATGACTTTTGATGATCCCGATCTGCATCAAGTTGGTCCATGTAACAAGAAACAATCACTACAGACCGAGCCAATTGGCATAGAGCAGTGAGATGAACTCCTCGTACTATGCTCGAACCAACCCTGCTACATGGATAGTCTCATAGGTCTCCTAAGGGTTCCTAAAGACTTTATAATGAGCTTTCAGGGTGGTACTACCAGGAACGAAATACCCGTGTTCATGAGTACAGTCATACACCGGCTGGGCACCATCCTAAACTATCCTAAAAGAGTAAAAAATGCTCTTTTATTCACACTCAATCTTTTATTCTCTGCATTCTAATTTGTAGGTTTGGGTGGAACTATTTTGATATTTTTAGGGTTTCTGGGCAGCCAAGACTCTTTTTTAAATTTTTTATTTTCATCTTTTTGACTCAATCTAAGGTGAGAAGGAACATAGACCATTAAGGAAAAACAATTCTATTTGATTATCTCTTAAAACTCATCATTATCCGCTTGATACGTGTATGAAAAGTTAGTAATTATGATTTAAGGACCCTTAGAGTAGAGGCAAGTTCTTGAACAACACAACTTGTATTTTTGATCTAACACTAGCTCTTTCCAATGGTTTCAAATCCAGGGTTTATCATTCACATCACAGATCAAGGGAATAATGTTTTAAACTATGAAAAGGTCACATAACCTTAAATTGATTGCCAAACTTAATAAAGAGTCAATGAGCAAGTCAAGAAAAAGATCAAGCCATTTTTTAATATGGAAATTGTGCATTTGGGTATAAAGATAAGCATTTATATATGATATTCAAATAGTCTTAATTTCCAAGACTACATATTATGCAACAAAGTTCTACAATTTTTTTAAAAAAAATTATACTAAATGCAGAGAGTAAACATGCATGCGTGAAAAATGAAGAGATAGAAGGGTGATAATGCTACCACCCCAAGCTTAAAACTCTACTCGTCCTCGAGAAAGCCTTGAACTTGAGATAGTAGGGAAGGAATGCATGGATGCACCGGAAAGAGATTAATTAAAGTCCTAGTATAATGAATGTATGCAATGATATGCAAGCAAAATTAGAGGAAAGAAACTATCTAAGCAAGAACATGAAAAAGAAATTTATTTTAACAAAAAGAGGAAAGAAAGGGACAAGAAAAAAGGGGGTGGCTGCCCCCACAATACCAACACTGGGATCCCAAATTACATGTGTCTTGTAGATAGGGTCCCAATGGAGGAGTAGAGTAGATGGAGATATGATCCCTTCTGAGTCTGAAGTAGAGTAATAGAATATGGTGACTCGGTGAAGTCATCTATTTGCTGGAATTGATTTCAATTGCACTAAAATGAATTCTTCGACAGAGCATCCTTAAGGTACCCATTAATGTATGAATCTGAATAGGAAGGCCCTAGAATGTCAACATAGGATGAGATGAAGGGGATAGGCTGAAAGTTTTCTAGAGGACTCCTCTCTTCTCTCTCCACCTCTAAACTTGAGGTTGGATGCTCAGATAGATTTTTGTGTATAGTCTGAGTCATCCAATCATCTTCTGAATAAGAAGTACCCCTAGTTGAATATGTTTGCAGTTCTACCACCCCAAGCTTGTCACCTTCTATGGGGTTTGGGGTATCTTCATGCTCAACAACCATGTTGTGATGGATTGTCCATCATGCTCCTTCAATGTCAACCACCCCTTGGAAAGGGATGGTGGCAAATATTGGCTCATGCTTCTCCAATTTGTCATCATCAGCATACTCACTGATCCAATTTGAGCATTTGTCATCGTCATACTCATAGAACAAATTGTTCTAAACCATGGTTGGCGTACCGCTCAAAGCGAAGTGACAAGTCTCAATATGAGAGATATCACTCTGGTCTAGATCAACATCTTATTCAGGTTCCTCAAACTGACCTTCCTTTTGTGAGGTTGTTTGACTGCCCTGTTGAGGATAAGAGTCATCATCATCATATAACCATTCATGTGTGTGGCTTGTATCTTCCATTGGTTGATTAGCTGAATCATATGGATAACATGAAGGGCTTCCCCAGGTGGGTCGGTCTACACAGAAAAATTCTGGTGAATCCAGTTGATTGTCTAAACTGGATGGGGAGGCACACTCCATTTCAGGTCCAAAGGAATGATTCTGATGACTTTAATCTTCATGGTTGTGTGATGGCATCCACAATTGGATGGTAACCAAATCATTGAGCTCTTGAAGCCTCCTACCTTGTTCAACATCCTTATCATGAAATTGTTGTACTTGACCAATAATACTTTTAAGATCCATCGATTATGCCACATACTTCTTTTGGGAATCTACTGTAACAAACTGATGCTTTTAGATGAATCCTAGTTATGATGATGGGGGCGAGTATATCTTGACTAGCTATAGAGCACAGATTTCAATTATTTGCCACCAGTAGGAACTAGAAAAAAATTGGGGGACAGGTGCACAAGATAGTTTGCCTTGTGGAAGCAAGGTCCATGGTAGTAAAAGTATAAGAAAAAGGAAAGCTATTTAGTATATATGAACAAGTATGTGTAAAACAAAAGAATAACTATGCATATATATACATGCCTACCAATGAAAAAAAAATCATTGGGTGTGTAAACGTGGAAAACCACGTCCCCGACAATGGCACCAAAAAGTTGATGGCCCTGGATCCCTCATCTCGAGGAGAGGCAGACTAAAAAAGGATCAACTTTAAAATTTATAACTTGAAACCTTCAAGGACCTATACAACATTATTACGGGGTCAACGTAGATATATGGGGTCGAAGACAGGGATGTGGGTATGTTTAGGATGCTTACAATCTGTCTCTTAAGTCAGTTAAGACAATCCAATAGTTGATAAGAGTTTGGAACTAGACCTAGTCTAGCAAGGTGTCACGAAATAAAACAAAACAAAGTAAAGAAAACAAACAGAGTCTATCAGATTCTACTAATCAAAGAGAAGGAGTTCCTGGATATATAACCACAAGTTGGGCAGTCTATGCACCCATTCTCAGGTGTAGAAAACCCTCGAACACCTCAACAAGCTACCTACATCCAAACAAAGTACGTACTGTGGTATCTGTTCCTATGGGTGTCATCCCACTCACTTTTGCACAGCGTGACTATAACCCATCAATGATATGAAACCTCTTTCGAGGATGACAAATCAATACCCCATAATATTTTAGATACCCTCTTGGGGTAGACTATTCTAAAATGCTAAAAATAGATGTGATCTGAACTGAACATAGACCTTATGCCTGACCGTGTCGGGCCTGGCCCGACCATGCCCAAGGTGCATGTTTTGTAAAGATCACCCTTTGACATCCTACTTTCAGATTCCAATCCAAACTACCTTCTCTTATCTATTTTTATAGCGATGGTATAGGCAAAAATAGAATTCCAAGCATGAAACAGATCAACCAAACTAGCAATCATGACCAAAAAGAGAAGATAGAATAGGAAACGTACTAGATCTTGAATAAAACTACTTGCACTAGTACATAACCGGCCTTTAGTGTCGGTTATTTAAGGCCTTTAGAATTGGTTTTAATGCGACACCTATGTGGGTACCGCTAAAAGGCCAAATAGACATGGACAAGCATAGTTGGCATCGAACAAAGATGGAAGTTCATCATTTGTACAGAAACTAAAGAGTACAGTATAAGAAAGGAGGAGAGGAAGAGATTTAGCCCATAGAGGAGAGGTATCTCTCGCTCCTTAGCCTCTGTATGGGTCGGATCTCATCTTTAGGTCATCCTTCTTTGTCTTCTGAACTCATTGGCCTCCTTTCTCTTTGATTCCACCCCAAACTACAACTTGGTGGGTATATGAGGTGGAAGATGGTTGAAACGGTAGGAAAATGGGTGAATGGTGGTGGACAATGATGGTAAATGGAGGCAAACTGAAGAGACGAACATAGGATGGACACTTTGGCCCTTTTTGACCTTGGCTTTCTCCCACGGGGCTCTAGGAACCAAGAATATATGTGTAACATCCTAAAATTTTGAACCTTATAAAATGACCCCAATTTGAAACCCTAACTTGCTTTATTTCAAAATTGATAATTAGAACATATAATAATGTGATGATGGGTCCCCAAATATGTTACATAAAGCAAATTCGATAATTTTATGCTAAACTGAAATTCAATATCATCAATTTAGCCCTAATTAATAAATAAGTTACATTTAGGGTTTAACATGAAATTTACCCAATAGACATTCTTTTTATGGCATAATAATATACTATAAGTCGCTGTTAATAATGTAATGGTTTACCCAAATTTTGTACCCTCAAATCATTTTTAGTAATCCTATATGATTAATTAAATGTTTATCCTTAAAAGAGAAATATAATGATCTAGGTGGGTCAAATTAGGAAACTAACTATAATTTCGGATTCCTTGTTGAAAAATTAGATAATATCTCTATTTTCATCAAATTTGAAGAACCCTAGCTCCCCCAATTTATTTAGGAAGGTTTCTATATAATTTGCTATGGTTTTAATCGAATATAGAAAGATTAGGCAATAATCTTCAGTCTGGTTGTGTCGCGGGTCATTGGTAGAGTCCGGGTCCGAGTTGGACTCTGGACCTGGGCGCTTCTCTTCCGCCCGACTCCCTAAGACAACAGGAGTCTGCTGTGAGCAGGTTTCTCTTCCCGGCTCTCTCTCCCTCTCTACTAAGCCCCTATGCTATCTGGCCGCCTTTTTACCATCTTCGCATTCTGGCGAGTCTCCCGACCCCTAGCACCATGGGACTCTCTGCCCTAGTCTCCCGATCGACGAGGAGCCCTGCTCCTCCCCTGTTTCCTGATGCATATGAGAATCCAGCCCCTTCAGACGTCAATCTATATAAGTCAGGACCTGAAAACACTCTCCATCCTTCAATCAATCAAATTTCCTCTGCCCTTGCACTTCCACGATCGCCCTCCCTACTCCGGCTTGCTTCCGCTTCGTCCGACTTTGTGCAGCAGCAACTCAGATGCCGCCGGCGATCCCAGGCACCTGTTACTGACCTCAGCGACCACCTCTGAGGCACCGCTCACCCTCCAGGATCCTCTGAGAAGTTGTTATCGCTACCTATTGGGCAAGACGACGGGTGCAGTATGCTTTCCATTTTTTTATTTGGTTTTCTGTTCCGAACTCCCAGTTGTACAATCTGCCACCCTGGGCCTTTCTTGGTTCCTGTTTTTGGCTTCCTGCCTTTGACGGCATGTTCTAGTCGCGCCTACAGTGCTAGCATCTCGAGATTGTTTTGTTTCTTCTTCAACCTGACTCCTGAGTCAGCCATGGCGGAGAGGTCATCTGGGGCTTCCGGCTACGGAAGATGCTCACGTTTGGTTCTTTGTATTCGTCAGGCCATCACGAAAGTGCCCATCACCTAAGTTTTCCTCAATGCAAAGCAAATCGTGTTCTGGCCTTCTGGATTCACGGAACCCATACGATGTGTTCTTCTTCATTTTGGGGGAAAGGATCGCAGGCTTCATTTTCCAGTTTTAAACCCCGTGTCACGCCTATAATCGTAAAATAGGGTATGGGTATATCGGTCTTTCTGGTTTTGTATTATCCGATTTCTAGGTAATTTTAAATGCTTTTATCTTGCTCCTGATTGGTCATGCTTTAATAATTCATAACTTCTGATTGGATCATCCTATAAAAATGAGTCCTATATGAAAGTTGATCAATTTTTAGAGATCTACAAGATGGAATCACTTTTGGAGCCTGTTTTGATGTCGTTTTTCCCTGTTTTGATCAAGAACCCTAAAACCCTAGAAATTAGGTTGAATATTAATTATTAATAAATGATAATCGTTATAACAGGTTAATTAGGGTTTCTAAGCCTCAGGAACGATATTAGGATTTCCTACACCTAAGAAGAGCATCTAGGTCTTCTCTAAGAGAGAGGTAAGTGGTCCATGCACTTTGAACATAAATATTTGATTGATTGTATATATATGTATGCATAATGAATGTTGAATGTCTTATTTACTATTTTAATTATTAAAAGTCATTGAATTTATACTAAACTGAATTCCATGCTTAATGTCAATATTATTGTATCATCTTCATGCACACTAAGAGTAAATTTAAAGTTAAGTTTTAAGAGCAAAGTAAGAGTTTTAAAAAGAAAGATAATGATTAAAAGATAACTTATATAAGGTCATCACCAAGAGGCTCCTCGGAGGAAAACTAAGAGGCACTTAGGTGCATAAGAGAAGAGGCACTCTGGTGCAACCCAAGAGGCACTTCGGTGCATAAGAGAAGAGGCACTTCGGTGCAAAACCTGAGGATTCTTATATAGGTCAAGATAAAAGACTTAATTTAAAAGCAATTGTGTTTTCTTTTCAATGTCTAATGCTTAAAGTTTATTTTCAAGTTTACATTCTTTCTTAAATTGTAATATGTTCAATTCCACTTACCATTTTGTTTGATGCATGGCTGGGGGCGTGATGCCCGCAGGAAAGGAGCAACGTCAAGGACGAAACTAGTTGTGTACCAGTTGAAGAAGGAGCTCTAGGACATCTGAGACCAGACCTGGTGGGGTGCCAACTATCCATAGATTAGATTTCCTTTATGTTTATGAATCGTGTGTTTTAGTTTTAGCGTGAGTTTATGAGAAAGTGTAGGATGTTTAAGGGTAAACATGTTTAGTTTGTTCATGTGTGGGTTATGTTGAGGACATGAGTATGAGAACTGTTATTTTATCCTGTGTTGGTATATATATGAACTTTATTTTTATGCAATGATAGTCATATTTGTGACATCCCAATAAGATGTATGCTTCCACTTAGTTTGAAAAATTGGGGTGTTACAATATGGAACCACAATGTGGAACCTAAAAATCTCATAACCCCTCACCAAGTAGTGAGGGGTGGGTATTCATCAGTGATGATGAAAAGTGGTCGCAAAAACTGTCTTGGTCGCTACACTTGGTCTCAGCCCGACCGTGCCGAGTGTAGTGGTTGCAATAGTGTCACATTTGATGTTGGTGTCATGGGCAAGACAGGTGGAGTTGACACTTATCCTCGACACGACCGTGTCGGGCTTGGTGTGGTCATGCCAAGCGTAGCGATCGAGAAAGGTGTAGTGGTCGAGGTAGAAATCACAGGCACAATAGGTGTAGCGGTCGAGACAAGTATCGTGTTCGAGGCAGGTGTCATGGGAGAGATAGGTGTAGTTGAACCTCATCCTCGATGATGTTGTATTGGACTCCATGCGGTCATGTTGAGCGTATCACTTGCAACAGGTGTCACAGTTGCTATAGATGGAAGCCTAGTTGCTGCAAAAACCATGTGTTGGGGACACATCTTGGAGAATATAAGTCTTTTTAGGTTTGGTACCTACATGTCCCAAAATTGTCTAGTTGAGCGATTATGTCTTTAAAATGATGTAAATTACTAAAATATAAGAATCTAGGGTTATTTTGGGCATATTATGGCTATAAAGACATAAAATCATAAATAAATGCTTTGCATAAATGCCTAAATTTGGGTGTTATCATGTTCCAAGGTTAGGGAGAGATGGTGTACCTAGGGTTGGTGATGATAAATAAATACAAACCCTAATCAGCTAAGTGTGGATCCCTAACCCTGATCTAGAGATATTGATGTATTTCTTCCCTTTCTCGGAATAGCTATGATGTTATGATAATTTCCCTTTCCTATTTATGAACCTCTAGCTGTGCAGATGGTACGTTCTTAAATATCATGGCTACTATATGGTATGGTGACTATGATGTGCAACACGTTGATAGAGCCCCGATGAAGCATGATGAGACACACGTGATACAAGAATGATGATACTAGGGTCCTTTGACCTGGCAGAGGCATATGCCTATTGTGATGTGACTTATCCTATAGTGATATGGTTGAGGGATTGATATCCCACAATGATGTGACTTTGGTGGTAGCGTTGTGTGGCTATGTAACAATGATAATGGCCTTGTGAATGGTAGTGCTACAGTTATATGTGATGATGTGTTGAGTTTACACCTTATATGTTTTATATCTTCTAAAGTTGTACTATGCTCTTATTCTGGTAGAGTTTGTTTTGGATTTGTACATTGTAACTCAATTGATGCTAAAAAATATCTAATTGGCTTAATTAATCAAGTGAAACCTAATTATATAGCTGCCTTGTGTCCTAGATCCATTCCAGTGTCAGTCTTAGTGTTGGATGGTGAAATGAGTTCTCCTTTAGTGGGACCTCAGAGTCGTATACTATTGAGTATATGCATTCACAAGATTGTTTGTGGGCCATACCCTAGCAAGAGTGCGTCTGTAACGACCCCGCCTCCCGGTAACCCCCAATTAAGGGAGACCAAAAGGTCAGAGTCATTATCCCAATTTTTTTAGATCAGTGGTTTGACAAATAATCAATAATAAGTACTAAATTCTACCAAGACTATACTGAAAAGTTGTAATAAAATAAAAATTTGCATATTGAAACGACAGTCGCCAAACTGACAAACAAATCGTTACTAATTATGCAGAATAAACATAAACAACGAATTACTGAAAATCACTAAAATTTAAAACAATTTTGCAAAGAGATCCAATCATAGGAAAACTCTTTCAACAAGAACCAATGTATTCCATTTACATCCTAGTTCATAAGTACATATCTTGTACATATCTTATCTAGGGTAACAACACCAACTGCCTTGTTAAAAGCTAAACACAGACATCATAAGAATCTCAAGGCATCAAGCCAAAATCTCAAAATGATTCATTGAAAGAACTAACTATTAACTCTGAGGACCTGAGAGTACATAGACGACACATAGGACTTCTATCTACAAAACACGACAAACAATACACTCAACCTGAGCTGTCACTGTTATCCCTACTGCTGCTGATGTTCTTCCTCTGCAAGATGTTCTCAACCTCCTCCGTGCTTGTCCACCTAAAAATGTTGGATCCCACGGGGGTGAGACAATTGAAAATTGCCCCAGCGAGAGATATAACTCTCCGCCAACAACATTATTATTGCAGTTTAATAATATAAAACTGAGCAGAGGTTAAGCAGTTTAGATTATTCTCATATTTTTAAAGTATTGCAACTATCCGTGATAGAACAGTAAATCATCTATTCTCTTTATAAGGAGTAGGGAGAACATGTATGTCTTTTATCTATCATATTGTATCAACATATCAATATGTCAAGCTTTTCTTGTGATACTTATTATCTTGAAATGCCACCCATGAATTATTCTTGTTTCTATCTGTTGGCCTTAGCCAATCAGATTAAACAAATATTGAAATTATATCTGTCATACACTCATACATCATTAATACAGGAATTGGGTTATTACCAATCCTGTGTCATCATTACATGCATTGGGTATTACCCATCCTGTGTTATCATTACAAGCATTGTGCCTCTGCCAGGTATTGGACTCTTCCAAACCTGATTACACCGCCAGGCATTGGACTTTAACCAACCTTGATTACACAACCAGGCATTGGACTTTAACCAACCCTGATTATAGGCATTGAGCCTCTGCCAGGTATTGGACTTTAACCAAACCTGATTACATGCATTAAGCCTCTGCCAGGTATTGGACTTTAACCAAACCTGATTACACCGCCAGACATTGGACTCTACCAATCCTGATTACACCGCCAGGAATTGGACTTTAACCAATCCTGATTACAGGCATTGAGCCTCTTCCAGGTATTGGACTTTAACCAAACCTAATTACATGCATTAAGCCTCTGCCAGGTATTGGACTTTAACCAAACCTGATTACACCGCCAGACATTGGACTCTACCAATCCTGATTACACCACCAGGCATTGTATTTTAACCAATCCTGATTACAGGCATTGAGCCTCTGCCAGGTATTGGACTTTAACCAAACCTGGTTACAGGCATTAAGCCTCTGCCAGGTATTGGACTTTAACCAAACCTGATTACACCGCCAGGCATTGGACTCTACCAATCCTGATTACACCGCCAAGCATTGGACTTTAACCAATCCTGATTATAGGCATTGAGCCTCTGCCAGGTATTGGACTTTAACCAAACCTGATTACACCGCTAGACATTGGACTCTACCAATCCTGATTACACCGCCAGACATTGGACTTTAACCAATCCTGATTACAGGCATTGAGCCTCTGCCATGTATTGGACTTTAACCAAACCTGATTATAGGCATTAAGCCTCTGCCAGGTATTGGACTTTAACCAAACCTGATTATAGGCATTAAGCCTCTGCCAGGTATTGGACTTTAACCAAACCTGATTACACTACCAGGCATTGGACTCTACCAATCGTGATTACACCGCCAGGCATTGGACTTTAACCAATCCTAATTACAAGCATTGAGCCTTTGCCATGTATTGAACTTTAACCAAACCTGATTACAGGCATTAAGCCTCTGCCAGGTATTGGACTTTAACCAAACCTGATTACACCACTAGGCATTGGACTCTACCAATCCTGATTACACTGCCAGACATTGGACTTTAACCAATCCTGATTATAAGCATTGAGCCTCAGCCAGGTATTGGACTTTAACCAAACCTGATTACAGGCATTAAGCCTCTGCCAGGTATTGGATTTTAACCAAACCCAATTACACATTCGTTATGGGATATCAATCCCTTAAATTCATCATTGGTTATCACATCCTTTTACTAGGCATTATACCCTGGGGCATGCCATCATATCAATTCACATTATTTACGTACTACAAGTGTTCCTCTTATCTCCTTTAAGTATATTCAAACACTATATCCCTTATTTGGCTATAAGCATAAAGCATGTATGATCAAGATTTCATTATTATTATAACCATTTATTATTATTATGAAGTTACTGGTTTCCATTTCCCTTAGTTTATTTTGCACATTACCATTCCTTACATTAGACTTTTATAAGCATCTTGTCACCTCTCATTAGGCAACAATTATTCACATGGCTCACCAGGCCCATTAATCATCTTGTCACCTTTCACTAGGCAACAACTATTCACATGGCTCACAAGGCCCATTAATCATCTTGTCACCTTTCACTAGGAAACAACTTATTCACATGGCTCACAAGGCCGTTAATCATTATACTTGTTATACAAGTATTTAACATGCCTTACAAGGCTTATGCAATAAGAGAAACACAACCTTCCCATCATTAGGGTTAGGGTTTTCCATTATTAACCATTTAGGTTTTCAAGATCATATTATCAATGATCAAACCCTAATTCATTGCTCCACACATCTAAGAGCAAACATTGATATCATAAGTATTCCATCATACTTATTTATTCTCATCATTTATCTTTAAATGAATCATCAACACAAGGTATGAGTTCCTCTCTCATCCTTATCAGGGTATGATTACATCATACTTTATTAACTTGGCTTAACCCCTTTCTCAAGGTATGTTAGCCCACACTTATCAAAGTACATTAAACTTGTTACATCTCAATGTAACAATTGACATAACACACTTCATGTGTTACTCATCCAAGTATATTGGATTTAAGGTGCATCAAGGTACATCAACCTTAAAGTGCTGGATGTGATATCTATCATGTCTTGATGTATCACTTCCCTCATCACTTTTAACTTACTTAATTTCATCAACTTATCTTGTATTAGGGTATTTCCCATTCTGATACTTTATGTAGTAGCCCATCACATTTATTCTGTAGTGTATTGATCATAAGTCATACATTTTAATTGTCCAACCATCATCAATTGATATGGACTTATCTTAGGTTGAGACATTGTTGATATAGGATTAACCATTATCAACCACTTTAGGTGTTTCACTTATCAAGGTATTAGCCACACCATTACTTGGTGTTACACTCATTACTCCTAAGAGTGTCTTGCCCTCACCTTTACAAGGCATCTCGGGTTAGAAGTGTACATATGTTCACCATATCGGGTTGTATGTATATGAGCACTCTCCATATCGGGCTAGAAGTATATACACACAATTCATATCGGGCTAGAGGTGTGTATATGTGTTACCCATGTCGTGCATGAGGTATTAAGCCATCACCATGTCAGGCTAGACATCAACTATGGTTGTGTATCAGGCTTCCATATCGTGCAATAACATTTGTTATTCTTTACTCACATCAGGTTACCCAAATTAGGGTTTCATGTCAACTTATAAGTATTCATTCAACCTTGTATCGTGCATGGAGTCTATACTTGACTCCTTATCATGCAATAGGTGTATACTACACCCCCATATCATGCAACAATGTATTCATTCATATCCATATCATTCAAGTGAAGAAGGTGCATCATCATATCAGGTTAAAGGTGTTTACTTGTGTACTTGCACCCGATATCACTTTTATAAGGTGATACCATCATCTTCAAGATCTAGACCTTTGTTCTAAGTATTATAGTTCATGGAAATAGGTCCAAGAAACTACTAGAACTCTCAATTTCATAAACTATTTCAGGAAATTTCGGAATTAAAAGTATTTCACTAATTATAGCAATTTAGGTGAAGAATAATAACATGGTTGAATTCAAGTTATATAAACTTCCTTCAGAACAACTTCAAAGCTCCAAGATCCAAAGCTCCAAATTCCTAAGGTTGAATATGAACTTCAAAACTCATCTATATACAAAGAATCACCATGGATAAGAAATTGGTTAAGAAGAAAAGAAAGGAAGATCATAACCCTAAAATCATGCTTCAATCCAAGGTTGAAGATCATCATTGCCTCACCTTTGGGTTAAGTATGAGCTCCTTCTTGCTCCTTAACACCTTTGCACTATACCCTTGTGTCTTGCAAGATATGCCAACCCTATTGCACAATATGGCACTCACTTGCACGATATGCCACTCAACTCTTCACCCTATTGGCCGATATCACCTTATATGGCCAATTTCACCTACTTGGCCGATATGATCTTGCCATGGGCGATACCCAAGGGCCCATGCATGATACCACATAATACCTTCACGATATGGGAGCTCTATGCATGATACATTAGGGTAGGAGGGTGGTAAGGGTCGCAAAATTGCACCAAGGGGTGAAACTAGGGGTATATATACTTGTTCATGAAGGAAGGCAAAAATGAGGTGTCAACATTTTGAGCTAGTAGGTGCCACATGTCATGCATGGGTGACACATGTACATGCATGCATCAACATTTATCTTATCTTGCAAAACAATTGAGGATCATTTAGGGATAAAGATTCGTCCATTACATATCCTTTTGAATAAGATATATCAATTAATTCATCACTTTATTCACATCTCGTCACAATTTTGCTGAGGAAGTTGTAACCCAACACAACTCACCTTGTTGAGGTGCTTTGCACGATATGACCTTTTCCAAAAGTTCACAAGACGATATGAGGCTCCTCCTATGGCTCCTTGGCCGGTAGGCACTCATATATAAGCTTTTCAACTTGATACAACTCAAGTTAAGCTTTCATATTCAACCCTTTTCTTGGTCATTTCATCACCAAGATTACCATCATTCATAAATGATTCAAACATGGTGTCTCATTCATTCTATCTCCTCTAAATGATACATAGATGAATTAAGAACACTCTAGAGGTGGTAATTTGTATATTAACCCCACATTTTGGGTAAATTAGGTGTACCAAAATTGGTGCACAAGGTACCAGCATTGTTCAAACAAGTTCAAACTTGGAATTTGGGCTTTCCACAAGCCACCACTTAGCATCATTCTCTCTCTTATGATGCTAAAACACATGGGGTATATTCAACATGTGACATTTTTCATTATAGACCCTCAATTTGGGTAAATTGCACTTTGGTCCAAAATAAAGGAAAACTACTCAAACAACATTCAATCGGGACCAAACTAACATGAGTGTATCACATGATAAAAAAGAACCTTAGAGGATTATATTAAAGTTATAAGCAACTTTATTAGCCAAAACAAATAGGTTTACCTCATAACCCACGTCAGGGTCGTTACACATACCTTTTTAAAATCTTGGATTTCTAAACTTCTATCCATAATAGGAATCTATTCTAACTAATCCTCCTTGTACTTTAATTCATGTATTCACAATGTACCTCTTTACTGTTTGTCTTTTTCAATTTTGTACCTAAATCATCGACAAACAAAACGTCGGTCAGTATAACGAATTATAGTGGTATGTGGGGGAAACACAAATTAAGCATTTAGTTTTAATAACATATCACAAAGCAATTATGATTTAACAAACAAACTTTACGCTTTAAACATAACTACTCAATCCATTCATACCCTAGCCTCTACGTTGTCCCTGCAGTGGACCTGGATACTACCTCTCATATGGTAGATCCCAATTAACCCCCATGATCCTACCTAACAGGTTGATCAATACCTAGGGTTGATGAGTCACATGGCACTACCCATAGGTATCCCAATCCCTAACTCATAATATGCTAAAGAGTTGCATGGAACTACCCATAGATAGCCCAATCACTGACTCATGATAACCTGATGGTCCTACCTAACAGGTAGACCATGTACTAGGTCATCCTTATTATTAGCAAAGCCATAGAGGAGGACCAGGATCTGAGCTAGTCATGTACACTTATTTATAGTGATAATCATAGTCACTTTATAGTTGCATGAAATAAAAGTCATCCAAATTGTTATATTCAGGCAATCGATAAAACATCCGGGAATCGTCGTGAAACTAAAGTGATTTAATCATAAGTGTAACCACATACCTGTGATGCAAACCTTTGAGATAGAATCAATCTAGTAGAGAAATCCAACCAAGCAAGCAAGTATACACAAGAATCCTGAAATAAATATACAAATTCCTTTTATTAAGATTTATCCAAGCCCATCTTTGTTCTTAGGATTTCTATTCCCATTTAGGGTTTCTACCCCTTTTTAGGGCTTCTTTTGCAATTAACGTTTTTCCTCCACTTTTAGTATCATAAATACTAACTACATAAAACCCTAAATTTCTCATCTTTTCTCTCCTAATAGGTTTAGGATCATTATTTAATAACATATTTCCATAATTCGAATTAAACATGGTTTTCTCTTCTTTTTCCCTAAATTAGGGTTTCTAAATATATCATCCTTCATACTTAGTTTAAAACCCTAAATCTTACAAATACCCATCTAAATCAGATTAAGGCTTAACATTATCATTCAACAGGTTAATATTACTCGAATTAACCTACTAAGCCTCATAAATTCATCCATTACACTCAATTAGGGCTTCTAACCAAATTTTAATACATTTTTCATCAATTAATATACTTTTGCAAAATGAGATGAAATTAGGTTACCAAACCATTTTTATCTTGTTCCTCATATTTTTCTGATCACCTTTATATATAAAGTTTATTCATCCGAGTTTTCTAGCAATTTCTATGAATTTTGCAAGGAAAAACCTTTTTTCTAGAATTTTGATTAGAGAGGAAGATTTACCAAAAAAAATGACGGCCGTTCAATCGGTAGTCCGGTGACCCGCACTTTAAATCCAACATCCCTCCTCGCACGCGGCTAACTTAGCCGGTCCTTCCTTGGTTCGTTGGATCGACGGGCGGGACCACGATGGATCACAATCCAACGACTGCTCCTACTCGTCCTCCTCCTTTCTTTTGCAAAAACCTATGGAGGCGCCGTAGCAGAGCTCTCATCAGAGCGAGGGCAATTCGACGACAGAGAGGGGGTAGGGGCTCATGAGGAAGCTGTTCGAGGTCGTTGTGAGATGAGGAATTGAGAGGGGGTCCTTATATAGGATTAAGGAGGGTCTTCTTAGGGTTTCTCAACCCTGTCGTCGCCCTCACCTTCGGGTGTTTTGGGCGTTTCTTCTAGATGCCTCCAGAGCTCAACAAAGTAGGGTTGAGGAGGTTCGGGATTACCTCCCGGACTCAACCAAGCGATTTCCAAGTTGGCACATGTAATGGATTACGAGAAATTCGAAGGGAAAGATCCCTCAGACCGCGACCTGTGTCTGAGTTCCATTAGAACTGGATGATGAGCGGCTCCCGTTGGATCGAGATCCAACGACCACTATTTCCGACACTCAACCAAAAAGGAAATCAAAATTCTATTTTTAGGATAATTCCTCATTATTTAGGATAACTTGGAAAAATCATAACTCCTAATCCATGGCTCCGTTTTATCCCAAATTTTTAGGAATTCTTACTAATGACTTAATCTATCACCATGCCAAATTTGGGCTTATTATTTAAATAAAACGAGTCCTTTTCTTTAGTTGCAAGTTATCCGTCAATTATACATATATATATATTTCTCACATATTTTCTATTTCCTTTGCCATTAAATCATCATCTTGGATTCCTTGGAACTCAAGGAACCTTAATGGCTCGAAATCCCATCTTGGGAATATTCCTGAGCCTTTTCCTTATCTTTTAACCCTTTTCTTATTTATTCCTTTATTCGAATAAATTCCTTTTTTACTTTTTCTTTTAATTGGGCTTAATAGCTAATAAAGCCCACTTAGCAACCCAACAAGGCTATTGTAAATGAAATCCATCAAATACAGACAATTAAAACAACCTTTGATTTCATTTATCATTAAAAGGAGATTTACAAATCTCATTACATGGTTTAGAAAAATGAGGTTATAACATCCTCCCCTCCTTATAGGAATTTTGTCCTCAGAATTCAACAATCAAACAAACAGATCAGGATGCTTTTTCCATGTCTATCATGGCTCCCATGTGGCTTCACCCTCTCCATGGTGCTTCCCAAGAACCTTCATCATCTTATATTCTTACATCTGAGTTCTCTCTCACCTTGGTATCTTGTACCCTTGTAGGTGACTCACGACATTTCAACCTCTCTTGAAGCTTAATAGGTTCATGGCTCAACACATGGCTTGGGTACCTCACATAGTGCTCTAGATCAGGCTCGTGGAACACATCATACATCACGTTATCCTGAGGGGTAAGGCTAAACATAAGCATCTCCACCAATCCATATCAAATGGACCTATGTATCGGGGACTCAGCTTTCTCATCTATAACTCAGAGGGGTCAAATTTTCATATCACATATTCTCCCATAGTGAACTACATGTTAGTCTGCTTTGCATCAACTCACGACTCATGTCACCCCTCGGCTTTCTTAGCCATCGCATGATCAAAGCGACTTCATCTGCACACACTATGGTCCCTCAGACCTTCACAAGGTCTCTTCACCAACACCATCCTAATGAAGCGGTGACCGACATGGCCTCCCTTGCAAAGCTTCTTACATCCCGATACTGGCTATGGTGTCTATCATCATAAACTCTCATAGGACTTCCCCCATGTATCACCCTGGATGAGCACACACACTCTCATCAGACCCTCTAGTCTGGATCATACTAGCCACCAATTAGGGGTGATAAGCTGTACTACTAAACCTCAAACTAGCATCAAGTTCTTCATGTACCTACTTCCACCACATGGAAGTGAATATTTAGGTCACATACTCAAGAACCTTTGAACTCGCATCGTGGTGTAGTTGAACAATCTCTCTCTCTCATATATAGTTCAATAGGATATGTACCCTGATAGTATTCTCTCTTTCTCTTAGATTAGGTTATCTAGGTAAGCGATCTACCATAACCCATATTGCATCTTGACCTTCCTTGGTCCACGGGAGACTCACTACAACGTTCATGGTGATCAAATACCATTCCCTATCGGGAACTCTTTATCCTCTATATCAACTCAATGGGTTACCGGTGTTCGTCATTCACCTCCTGGCATGCATGGTGACAAGTCACATGCAACTTTGTACACTTCTTAATCTTAGGCATCCAAAGTACTACTGCAACTTACTATCTTAATAGTACCACGGTGTATGGTGAACTTAAAATCATGATCTCATGTATGTCACGATTCCTCAATGGTTGGTTCCTCAGAAACCCTAAAACACTCTAGTCGTGGGTTTCATCACCTTCTTTTCCAGAGAAGCACACTGAGGTTCTACAACCATCCTTCTATCGCATCAAGCCCTAGACTGGCTAACCAAGCAACCACTAACTCGACCAACATATCTAGTTGTATCTGAGATTTATCCATACAGGTCTCCTCTTCAAACTTAGGGCTCACCTAACAACTTTTTCTAGCCTCTCTATGGGCTAAACAAGATAGCTGCATCTCAACTAGAGCATCCATTACCGCCTTACATCCTTATGTGCTAGGTAACAGTGAAGACATACTCCTCCATGTATTCCACTTATTATCTCATCTCAGACTTAAGGTCTATCTCTATCAAGAAAACTCAAAGATCGTCAAACTCAGACTTATATAACTCATAAATTTCATACAGCTCATGATAGGAATGTCCTTATAAGATGACTACCTTAGTTCTCTTAGTATTTGTAAACCATCCACACATTGTACACTCCACAAAGGTACGTTACTATCTCTATCCTCATACATCATAGCAACATTTCAACTCACATCATCATCTTTATCCTTAGTGTATGGCATTCGTACTACCCTATCTCTCACCCCATAACGAGAGGAAATAAGCATTTGGTGGCCGTCCAAACACAGAGTTCTTCCCGTTCCAAGAGTAGAGATGGTGCATCCCACATCTCCAATACACCTTTCAATCTAGGTTGGAATGTGCATTACATGTCTCCACAACATGAACATCTTGATTATGGGTTTACACCCATGGGAAGACTTTTCCCATCACCTCTGTATCTGAACATATCTCTTTTATGTGCAATCCTTAGTCGTTACCTCAAGGTCTCTAGGGTGCCGACACATTTGGAGTGATCTGACCCTCATGCATCTAGGGAGTGCCAAACACATTTACCCCTTAGGCCTCATGAACTCATGAAGCTGGCCAACCTCCTAATCCATGGTCCTTGGGCAAAGGTAGTTGTTACCTCCCGACCCTATGGTCTCGTGCATCCAGCGAACAGACAAATCCTACTTCTATCGGTCTTAACCCTTCATGACCTTAGTATTGACTTAGGATTCCATCATAGCACATCTCATTCTTGAATCTTTACCCAAAACTTCATCATCTCTCTGGGCACTCATGGTCAAACTTACATCCTTTCATATGGATAATGGCAACCTACCTAACTTGGTCAGGCCCCATAAGGTTACCTCCATGGCAACATATCTTCATGCCCCTTAGATATGGTCACACAAGGGTCTATAGATTCATGCTCACACCATATGGTCTCCACTTAGCTCATCAAGATCCTATGAGAGACCTCTTTAGGTTACTTCAAACCTACGCAAAAGCTGATACTTACCCTACAGAAGGGTCCCTCCCTAGGATGGGAGAAAACTATCTCTTGAGAGCAATAAAGGTCACAACCATCCTTACGTCTAGGGTTTTCATCAACATGAGCATGCTTAGCCCTATCAAGCTACTATGGCACATAGCTAAAAAGAAGACCACCTACTAAACCATGCTAGGTCTCCTTGGTAGGTCATACTTGTTCCTATTCCTCAACATCGGACCAAGATCATACATACATATGTCACCCACCTATATGTGAGGGGCTCATCAAACATATAACTTTACCCAAGGGGTTTCCTCTTCCTCTAAACATGAGGGGTGCCATGCTTGAACCTATAGAAACTCAAACCTCATTGTGAGCATCGGGTGCACCAGGTACTACTACTTCCCCTCTTAGTTCTAGGAACTCTAGGTTCACTTTTATGCATCAGTTGTCTAACTATATGCTCAATTTTTCATCCACAAACGAAACAGGTATAGGGTATAGCATGCACTTCCTACTATTCTTCCACCTGAGCAACACCTGATAGTCCTACACCAGGATAACCAACTAGGTGTGAGACCTCACAACTTGATACTATACCTCATCAGGGTCTAAGGAACTCTCCTTCCTATACCTAGAAGGTAAGGTAGGTGCCTACAACATTTGTACATCGGTGCACCTACAACATCTGTACATCGGTACTAGAAACCTCATCCTTGTTTTAGGGTCTAGTTCCTCTAAAAGCATCCATGATACCACAAGCGTCCAAGGATCATGCACGAGGAAACCACAACCATCCACTTAGGCCATCCATTCTAGGTCATAACATACCCAACATCTCGTGGTTTCTTATATCTCGGAGTCTAAGCTTCCCACCTTCTTGCTTGGGTTTTGCTCTCTCTCTAGAGCTAACCCTACAACCAACCTTACCACTGGAGGTTCTCTCTCTAAGAAAGTGGATCAAGCTCTCATTCATACACCTACATGGGTGAATGTATGATCCAAACATATGCCCAATCAAGATTATCCAAATCTCTACATGCTTATCTCATAAGCTATCCAACATGCCCTTCTGGTCCAGGTCTCAACGTTGCCCTTCTGGTCTAGGTCTCAACCTACTGCCAGCATTGTTGTTGTACTCTCCTACATGGGTGCATGCTCTTCTATGCTCGTGTATGCCCATAAGGGTGTCTATATGGTCACCACTATCCTCTACAATGAAGGAGTTATCCTTCACCCTAACAGGCATGACCCTTCTAAGGTTGGGACGCCAAAAGGAACTAGGTCAAACTTAGCTCATGCTTCTCATGGATACATAAAACCTATATGTATGTCAACCCACGTACATACCTGCATGGTCAATTTGATAACTAACTCATCATGTTATATCTCTTTAACAACCACTTAGGGTTAGGTTTAGCATCATCCTCAAAGGATCTGTCGAGTCTCTACCTCTTCCTAGAGGCCTCTCCCTCCAAGACTAACCCTCTCCTCATCCTCCTACGACAAGATCTAACCTCAAATCTCTCCTGAGGGCACAAAAACACATGTCATGCAACCTAAGAATGTAACTAATCTTTGGTTTACACTTAAACTATTAAAATTTTGTCCATGACATCTTATTTACATGCTTTTCATTGATTTGGTGGAGGATTCCTTAATGCTTATTATACTTACCCTAACCTCAAGAGGGTGAGGAAGACAAAGAAAAACCCTAAACCTTAGAATCTTAATTGAATTAGGATTGATAAGGGACGAAATAGATGAGAGATTCCTAAAGGTATCTTATTTCGAGTAAAGACCTCAGACTTTGGCCAGGCAGTCACACCGCATCCGGGAGTCCTTGTGACCGACAAGAAGGGCGGAGGAAAATATTGCCAGCCCCCGGACCGTGATCCTTTTCTAGACACCTCTGTCTTTAGGAAAATCCTCTAATAACTCCCTCAGTTCTACAAAGTTTGTAAAATTTAATAATTATTAAGGATTAAATGAGGAACCAATGCTCTGATACCAAATGTAATGACCCCGCCTCTCGGTAACCCTCGATTAAGAGAGACCAAAAGGTCAGAGTCGTTATCCCAATTTTTTCGGATCAATGGTTCGATATATAATCAATAATAATTACTAAATTCTACCAAGACTATACTAAAAAGATGTAATAAAATAAAACTTTGCATACCTTTTTAAAATCTTGGATTTCTAAACTTCTATCCATAACTGGAATCTATTCTAACTAATCCTCCTTGTACTTTAATTCATGTATTCACAATGTACCACTTCATTGTTTGTCTATTTCAATTTTGTACCTAAATCGCCAACAGATAAAACGTCAGTCAGTATAATGAATTATACTGGTATGTGGGGGAAACAAAAATTAAGCATTTAGTTTTAACAACATATCGCAAAGAAATTATGATTTAACAAAAAAACTTTACATTTTAAACATAACTACTCAATCCATACATACCCTAGCCTCTGCGCTGTCCCTACAGTGGACCTGGATACTACCTCTCATATGGTAGATCCCAATTAACCCCCATGATCCTACCTAACAGGTAGATCAATACCTAGGGTTAAAGATTCGCATGGCACTACCCATAGGTAGCCCAATCCCTAACTCATAATATGCTAAAGAGTCGCATGGCACTACCCATAGATAGCCCAGTCACTAACTCATGATAACTTGATGGTCCTACCTAACAGGTAGACAACAGAAGAGGACCAAGATCTGAGCTACTCATGTACACTTATTTATGGTGATAGTCATAGTAACTTTATAGTTGCATGAAATAAAAGTCATCCAAACAGTTATATTCAGGAAACTGATAAAACATTCGGGAATCATTGTGAAACTAAAGAGATTTAATCATAAGCGTAACCACATACCTGTGATGCAGACCTTTGAGATAGAATCAATCAAGTAGTGAAATCCAACCAAGAAAGCAAGTATACACAAGAATCTTGAAATAAGTATACAAATTCCTTTTATCAAGATTTATCCAAGCCCATCTTTCTTCTTAAGATTTCTATTCCCATTTAGGGTTTCTCTTGCAATTAGGGTTTTGCCTCCACTTTTAGTATCATAAACCCTAACTACATAAAAACCCTAAATTTCTCATCTTTTCTCTCCTAATAGGTTTAGGATCATTATTTAATAACATATTTCCATAATTCGAATTAAACATGATTTTCTCTTCTTTTTCCCTAAATTAGGGTTTCCAAATATATCATCCTTCATACTTAGTTTAAAACCCTAAATCTTTCAATTACCCATCTAAATCAGATTAAGGCTTAACATTATCATTCAATAGGTTAATATTACTCTAATTAACCTACTAAGCCTCATAAATTCATCCATTACACTCAATTAGGGTTTCTAACCAAATTTTAATACATTTTTCATCAATTAATATACTTTTGCAAAACGAGATGGAATTAGGTTATCAAACCATTTTTATCTTGTTCCTCGTATTTTTATGATCTACTTTCATATATAAAGTTTATTCATTTGAGTTTTCTAGCAATTTCTATGAATTTTGCAAGGAAAATCCTTTTTCTAGAATTTCGATTAGAAAGGAAGATTTACCAAAAAAAATGACGGTTGTTTGATCGGCAGTCCGGTGATCCGCTCTTTAAATCCAATGTCCCTCGTCGCGCGTGGCTAACTTAGCCGGTCCTACCTTGGTTCGTTGGATCGACGTGTAGGACCATAATGGATCGCAATCCAGCGACTGTTACTACCCGTCCTCCTCCTTTCTTTCACGCAAACCTGCGACGGTGCCGCGGCGGAGCTCTCGTCAGAGCGAGGGAAATTCGACAACAGAGAGGGGGTAGGGGCTCATGAGGCAGTCGTTCGAGGTCGTTGTGAGATGAGGAATCGAGAGGGGGTCCTTATATAGGATTAGGGAGGGTCTTCTTAGGGTTTCTCAACCCTGCCACTACCCTCACCTTTGGGTGTTTTGGGCGTTTATTCTAGACACCTCCAGAGCTCGACAAAGTAGGGCCGAGGAGGTTCGGGATTCCCTCCCGGACTCAACCAAGTGATTTCCAAGTTGGCACATGCAATGGATTGTGAGAAATTCGATGGGAAAGATCCCTCAGATCGCGGTTTGTGTTCGAGTTCCATTAGTACTGGACAATGAGCGGCTCTCGTTGGATCAAGATTTAACGGCCACTATTTCTTGCGCTCAACCAAAAAGGAAATCGAAATTCTGTTTTTAGGATAATCCTCATTATTTAGGTTAACTTGAAAAAATCATAACTCCTAATCCATGGCTCTGTTTCATCCCAAATTTTAACGAATTCTTATTAATGACTTAATCTATCACCATGCAAAATTTGGGCTTATTATCTAAAGAAAAAGGGTCCTTTTCTTTAGTTGCAAGTTATCAATCAATTATATATATATATTTCTCACATATTTTCTCTTTCCTTTGCCATTAAATTATCATCCTGGATTCCTTGGACCTCATGGAACCTTAATGGCTCGAAATCCCATCTTGGGAATATTCCTTAGCCTTTTCCTTATCATTTATCCCTTTTCTTATTTATTCCTTTATTCGAATAAATTCCTTTTTTGCTTTTTCTTTTAATTGGGCTTAATAGCTAATAAAGCCCACTAAGCAACCCAACAAGGCTATTGTAAACGAAATCCATCAAATACAGACAATTAAAACAACCTTTGATTTCATTTATCATTAAAAGGAGATTTACAAATCTCATTACATGGTTTAGAAAAATGAGGTTATAACAGCATCTAGGAGTCATAGCTCTGTGATGTGACTCAATATATACTTTCATAGAATTGATTGTAGGCCATATCCTGGAAAGAGTGTGACTTTAGGTCATAGCTTGGTTTCACTAGCGTTGTGCCTATATACCAAGGAGGGCTAGGCCTTTTTGTAGATGACTCTTATGTTATGTCATTGTGGTGTTTCTCTCGTGCTGATCGGGAGGTGTGGAGAGGTTGGGGATTCCGTCTCTTCCATAGAATTTGTATGGCACTGATTTTGACTTAGCAGTGGTCGATTTGAGTATGAGTCATATACCTCATCTCCTCAGGGCATAACAAAATACTTAATACAGTCGTGTAGTGTAATCGCATAGGGACAAATGTGAAGAACATTGGTTGAGGCATTGCCTTACTTTGGTACAGTTTAGTAGATAAATGATGTACATGTTTTTTATATTCCTTCTTAGAATATTAATTGTTCTACTACTTAGTGATAATTGCCTAGTATTTCTTAACCTGCTTTATCTATTGGTTACATATCGTTTATTGAATCTGCACAGTTGGTGATCAAGTTCTCTACCTACATTAGCATATCTGTGCTCTTAATAGATGTTAGAAGAGAGTTATATCTCTAGCTGGGATGTTTGGTCTCACCATGTGGGTTTCCATATCATCTAGGTGGTCGTGCACGGTGAGTCATAGATCGTGCAGTTGAGGAAGAGTATCAAGAGTAGTAGTTGATCATGTTGGAAGTGTTTCTAGTCATTTGGTGATAGAGTCCTAGAGTCGTCCTTGTACACTTAGGTCTTGGAGGCATTTTCGTTATGTTTTGTGGAGATGTTATCAGTATGAGGTTTTTGGCATGTGTGCCTTTTGTTTTATAGTAATGGTAGATGCATATATATGTATGTATATATATGTATATATATGTGTGTGTGTGTGTGCGTCGAACTGGTTTTTCATGTAACAAGTTGATGATAGGAATATTTTGGGAACAATGATGTAAGCACCTTATGATATGTGTTATGTGATCTAAGTGTCCTGTTGTGGACCTATATGTGAAGGTTTTCAGTCTGTGGTGATTTTATGAAATTGATTTAATTTCTTGTGATTTTTGATAATCCTCTTTCTTAGTGTTAATTCCACATTTTGGTTTTGAGTTTCCTTGCTTATTGTGGTGCAGGGCCCCACAGTTTGGTTGGTATTAGAGGTTTAGGTTTGTGGAGTCTACAAGGACCTAGGACTAGGGTTTGAGTCCGTTCAAGTGTCCTCTAGTCTGTCTTATAGTGACCTCTGATTATGTAGAAGAAGAAGAGTAAAAAAATATGATTGGAGAACATAAAGAACACATTGTTGAGAGTAGTGTTGCTACAACATGTAGAGTTGCAAGGAGGCAGGATGTTGAGGAGAGGGTGCCTTATATGCCCCAATTAGATCCTATAGTGGTGACCAATCCTACTTTTCTATTCATGATTGAACAATTTATGGCCACAATTAGACATATGGTAGATAGAATGCTCATTTCTCAAACAACAACAACAGTCCCCAATGTGGAATCTTCAGTCTCAGGGAAGACTTTTGAGTGGTTGAGGCATGTGGAGCTATGGAGTATGCTGGTACAACAGATCCAACAGATGCAAATCTTTGGTTAACAGAGTTGAAGAAAGCCTTCAAGATCCTCAACATCCTCGACGAAGACAAGGACATGCATCTGGTGTACCTTTTAAAGGGGAGTGTCGGCCATTGGTGGGCCATAGAAAAGGAGAAGAGGCCTGATGTTACTATCAGCTAGGAGGAGTTATGACGAGAGTTTGTCAATCAATACTTTCCTCAAACGTACCTTGTTGAGAAGATAATCTAGTTTGAGAGGATCCGATAGGGATCCATGTCGATCAAAGAGTATGAAGCGAAGTTTATGGGGTTGTTGAGGTTTTGTCCTTACATGGCCTCTACAAATCAGGAGAATATTTGACGTTTTGAGAAGGGGTTATGTGAGGAGTTGAAAACTTTGATAGTATCCTTATAGAATAGAGAGAATTTTGCCACAATTGTGGAATTTGTTAAGAGTATAGAGAGATCTTTGGTTGAGAAACATGAGAAAGGTTCCTAGAAGAGACCAACACAATGCCAAGAATAGTCATCTAGTGGCTTTAAAGAGCCTAGGTTCTCATCACTGCCAACACAATAGAGGTCTCATGCACTGACACAGTGGTCGCCAAGTAAGGGAAGAAGCTGTAGTTTTCCTCCTTTTGGAGCCCCACAAAACATCATCAATGTCAATGATGGGGCCATCTAGGTCACAATATTAGACCGAGACTTGTCATAAGTGTAGAAAAGTAGGACAAATGAGGAGGGACTATGCAGTGAAAGGTGATGAGGTGACCCATACGTTGAGGTAGAGCCAACAAGCCTCATAGAGACAACACTTTAATGGTGGTGGAGGACGCAGACGTCGATAGACATCGCGGGCTGGCTCCTCTGGACAAGGGACGGATAGGCTTTACTCCTTGGGTCAATGAGATGGGGAGGTCAACCCACATGTGGAGATAGATAAGATGAAGTTATTTCATTCTGATATGTCCACATATACTTTATATCTTTTTTGGTTAACCCCAGTAGGAACTTGAGGTAGAGATGCGGAGGTAGTACCTGTCTCCTTGCCTTGGATTTTGAAAGTGAAATCCTTATTAGAGGTTTAAGGCTTATACAACCCCTGACTCGGGTTTTATGCTAACCCTATTCGCTTTGGATTTATTATGTTCTTAGAACCTTTCTCTAATCATTTGAGACAATCTTAGAGCTTGTGGAGAGTTTAAGTTTCAATTTTGAGCTTGTTTAGATGACGTTTGTGCTTTGAGTGCTAGTTTTGGTGAAAATTTCCATTTACCCAAAGTAGGGGGTTGATGTGCAATTTTTCTCTTATAGATTATGTCTTTTATCCATTGACATCATATAGAGGATATAGAATAGGTGGGTTCCTTGTTTGAGCCTTTGTTGAGTGGTGGCACACTTTGTGGTGATTAGGGTTTCTAGGGTTGTGTGTCTATCGACCTAGGTGTACCTTGTGGATGTAGCGATCTATGTCGTGACCTAGGGATTGTTTTGTGGGTGTCACAATTGAGACACCCCCTCTAGGTGTTGTGGTCATGATCTAAATGGTTTTGGTTTGTCTTGGGTTGAAATAGTTGCCCTTGTATAGAGTGTCTCGACCTAGGGTGTGAGTAGTGATCTCTTATCTTGACCATGTTGATGTTTGGTGCTTTGTCGTAAACATGGATGGTATTCCATGGTTGGTCATGACTACAACCATGTTGGGGGTCACCCAAATAGGTCGAGACATAGCCTATAGTATATCACCATATCGTGCATGTATGGCTAAGGTGGTTGCATGTTAGTTTATTGGGTGGACAAGTGTCCTAGTAGAGCCCTACCTTGTTGACACCTCATCTTTCACCCTACTTCTATCCTCCTTTTCTATATAAACCCTCTTCTCTCTAATCAAGTGACCCTTTTCAGCCCTTGCCCTTATCCTTCCTAGATTGCTCATCCTTCAAGCTTGGTGGAGCAAGGAGTGTTGATCGTTGGAGCCTTGGTGATTAAGATCTTGTGCATGTGGTGATTCTAGCTTCATCTTGAACCTTTATATGTATATGCCTTATTTGCAATGTTTTCATGGGATACCCTACCCCATCTTCTTCTCCTTACTAGTCCTTAGAATGTGTTTTGACATGGTGATCGTTCTTGAGAAGAGAACTCCTCATCACAAGGGTAATAGGCCATGTTTTGACAAGGCGACACCCAAGTGAGAGGGAGTTTCTCCTCTGTATTCTTACTATTTATTTGGTTTGGCCTAGGGTTCCTTCTTGCCCTTTTATTGAGCAATATTTGACCTTTGTGTCTTCTTCTTCTTTAGGTTCTCTTTACACTAAAGGTAGAGTCTTTGGTGGATCTTCAACATCCTTGGTGATCGTGTGCTTGGAGCTATCATCTTTGGGGTGATCTTCTTTAAGGTGGGTTAAATAAATCTTAACCTTTTCTATCAATGCTCTTTTGCTATAAGCATGTTGATGTTCTCTCTTTCTAAAACGTCCCATTAACATTCTAATGGATGATGCTAAGCCCTAGGACTTGTTTGATTTTGATACCATGTTTGGTTTGAGAGTAACCCGAAACCCTAGTTTTGATACACGAATTTGGTGATTATGGTGTAATGTTGGTTTTCCCCTATCTCTTGATCTTAGTTTTTATTACATGCATGATGGATGAGTGTCTTCATGTTCTATGAAGTTTAGGTTCTATTTTGATGGTGTCAAACATGGTTTTCTCTCTCTTGCACAAGGGTCTTTTATGATGTTTTAGTGACTTTAGTTTTAGGGTTTTGGTGACCATTTTGCATGAGGTTTTCTCCTCCATGTAGATGATGTATTCTTTTGGTTTTACCTTCTATTTTAGACATGGAGATCTTCTCTTTGATCATGTTTAATCCTTCTAGATGTTGGTCCTTTACCTTGGTGGTAGTTTGATCATTGGTGGTTGCTATACCTTGTTCTCGTTTGGGTCGATACACCTCAGTGCTTTGTTTGGTTTTGGGTTTAGATGCATGACCTAGTGTCATGACAATGACCTAACCCTAATAGGTGGAGGTTCGCAACATGCCTTTGGGCTTGGGATCGCGACATGGCATGGTTTTGAGGTCAAAATAGTCTTGGTTTTGGGTTGATTCATGATCATGTTCTTGAGGTCGAGACACCATGGTTGTAGGTGGTCAAAACTCCTTGAGAGTGGGTGGTCACGACCCATAGAGTTGGTGGTCACGACATGTACATAGTGGATGGTCACGACCCACATGGTTGGTGGTCGCGACATGCCTTGATGGGTGGTGGTCGCAACCCATGTGTGTTGGGTGGTAGTTACACTTGGATGATGGTTAGTTGGGACCCATGCTTGCACACATGTTTAACATGTGTATATGAGTAATGATTAATTTATGTCTAGTGTTGTTTCGATAATGGTTTAATTAACCCTAATCATGTTGCTCAACCCAAAAGTGTTCCAAAGAATTTGGGAGATGGTCTACCTAGGGTTGGTGATGAGAAATAACTACAAACCCTAATCAGCTAAGTGTGGAGCCGTAACCCTAATATAGATATATTGATGTGTCGCTTCTCTTTCTCAAAATGTCTATGAAGTTATGATGATTTCTCTTTCCTTTTTATGAACCTCTAACCAATGAGATGGTACATGCTTAAATACCATTGCTAGTGTATGCTATGGTGACTATGATGTGATATAGGTTGAATGAGCCCTGATGAGTCATGATGAGCCACAAGTGATATAGGAATGATGTGACTAAGGTCGTGTGACCTGACAGAGGCTTATACCTAATGTGAGGTGACTTATCCTCAAATGATATGGTTGAGGGATTGATATCCCACACTGATGTAACTTTGGTGATATCCTTGGGTGGTTGTGTAGCAGTGATGATGGCCTTGTGAATGGCAGTGCTAGAGTGCTATGTGATGATGTGTCGAGTTCACACCTTGTACATTTTATATCTTCTGATGTTGTACTATGCTCTTATTCTGGTAGAGTTGGTTTTGGCTTTGTACATTGTAACATGATTGATGTTGAAAGATATTTAATTGGCTTAATAATCAAGTGAAACCTAATCATGTAGGTGCCATGGGCCATAGATCCCTTCTAGTGTCAATCTTAGTGTTGTATAGTGAAATGAGTTCTCCTTTAGTGTGAGCTCAGAGTCGTATACTGTTGAATATATGCATTCACAAGATTAGTTGCGGGCCATACCCTGGCATAAGTGTAGCTAAGGGTCGTAGCTTAGTGATGTGACTCAGTATATACTTTCACAAGATTGCATGCAGGCCATACCATGGTAGGAGTGCGATTTCGGGTCGTATCTCAATTTCACTAGCATTGTTCCTATATACCAAGGCGGGCTAGGATGTTTTGTAAATGACGCATGTGTTATGTCACTGCAGCATTTTTCTCATGCTGACTGGGAGGTGTGGATAGGTCATGGATGCTGGCTCTTCCATAGACCTTGTATGGAACTGATTTTGACTTAGCAGTGGTCATTTGGAGTATGAGTGGTATACCTCATCTCCTTAGGGGATAATAAAATGTGTAATACAACTGGGTAGTGTAATTACATAGGAAAAAATGTGAAGAATATTAGTTGAAGCCTTGCCTTGCTTTGGTACAGTTTAGTTGATAAAGGATATACATGTTCTTCATATTTCTTCTTAGAATATTAATTGTTCTACTACTCAATGATAATTGCCTATTATTGCTTAACCTGCTTTATCCATTGGATACCTACCGTTATTGAATCTGCTGAGTTGGTAATCATTTTATCTACCTACATTAGCTTTTTTGCGCTCTTAATAGATGTTGGCAGTGAGTTATATCTCTAACTAGGACATTTGGTATTACCTCATGGGTTTCCACATCTTTAAGGTGGTCGTGCATGACGAGGCAGAGATCATGCAGTTAGGAAGAGTCGCAAGAGTAATAGCTGATCAAGTTGGAAGTGATACTAGTCCTTTGGTGATAGAGTCCTAGAGTCATCCCTATACACTCAAGTCTTGGGGTTTTTTGATGTGTCTTATGAAGATATTATCGATATGAGGATTTTGGCATGTGTGCCTTTAGTTGTATTGTTATGGCAGATGCATATGTATATATATATATGTGTGTGGAACAAGTTATTCATGTAACATGTTGATGATAGGAATGTTTGGGAACAATAATGTAAGCACCTTATGATATGTGTTGTGTGACCCATGTGTCCTGTTGTGGACTTATATGTGAAGGATTTTAGTCTATGGTGCTTTTAAGAAATTGTTTTTATTTTCCTGTGATTTTTGTTAATATGCTTTCTTAGTGTTAATTCCGCAGTTTGGTTTTTATTTACCTCACTTATTGTGGCACGGGGCACCACATAACCTAAGAGAAAGAGATGTAACATCAAATCTAGATCATAGTGTTTATATATTAGTTGTAGTCTTTATAGTTTTCTATAGCCATGATAAATGTTAGGCTAGTAAGTAGTCTAGATGACCTAAGTTGTTGTTGTTATTGTTGTTGTTGTTGATGATGATGATGATGATGATGATGATGATGATGATGATGATGACGATGATGATGTTGATAATGATGTTGATGTTGATGTTGATGTTGATATGACCCAAGTTTGTTTTTGAGAGCGTCAAGTATGTTTGACAATAGGAGATGAGTTTGAGAATGCAACTTTAGCTATTCCTAGCACCATGTATTGTACTTATGACTTGGTTATGTGCTAAACGTAGTTAGTGTGTTGACACGCTTTCTTGTACCTAGTCTTTTACATGTTGAGATATGATATGTGAGGTATGGTTTGGAATCAACATAGGCCTCAATATCTTTATTATGAAGGACCTCTAGCATGTGACATACAAAAAGGGTGACCTCTTGATATGAGTTGACCCACCACAGGAGAAGTTTGGAATACCTAAACACCAAAATATGGGAAATGTTGAGAAATATGAATGATGAAATACATGACAATGATCCCTATCTAGACTACTTCCATGTATATGAGTTGAGTCACCTAGTGTATGGTTCCCTTGATAATGTTGAACACTAGAATTCCTATGTAAATATCTGACCTTATAGGAAGAGGCATTCAATATTTGATGCTTGCTATATAGGTGAGGAAGATGTCCCAAGACCCAAAGATGATGTACATGATGTGTGATATCTATGATGAGCCTCATAATCGGGTTAGTGGTTGTATGTAAAGGAATCTAGTGATGACCCTTGTTTTGATGATTGGGTAGAAATTTGTTATGCATAGTTTGTTGCGGTTAGCATATCTTGTTGGACCTAGGGAGGTCTTAGCTTGAGTGGCTTGATCTTGTGGAGCTCATTTGTGATACAAGTAAGATAACTATGAAAACTTGATGTTGATGATAATGTGGTTCCTTGAGATAATGCATGATACATGAAATAGTCTCTCTTATACTAGACTTGAATACATATGATAATTCACTCTCATAAGCTAGACCTAAGATGAAATCATACCATACATGAAAGATGTAACACCCGAGCCCACTGCCCAAGGCTCTAGTAGAGTTTTAGGAATGACGTCTGGCCCCACAGACCACCACTAGCCTTAACTGGGTGCTTTGTCCACTCACGCACAAGCCATGATCAACTTCCCAACTTGTCACCCATCCTAGTACTACTCCAAGCTGAGCACGCTTAACTATGGAGTTCTTTAGTGATGGGCCCCCAAAAAAGGAGGTGCACCTTGGTGATATGGGTAGTCCAATCATTCCTTTTTAGATTATTATATCTAAGGCCTCAAATCCTGGGACGTTACAATCTCCCCCACTTAGACTCTTGATGTACTCGTCAAGGGTCAACTATGTGGCCTCATAACATATCCCCATTTCAGTGCAGACCCAACATGGCCCATGGACACCCAGCTCCCGATCACGGAATACCAGTGCAAGGGTGGCTAAATCACCATGGAAAACCCTTTCCAACATGCCTGGACCACACAACTCAAAGACTGGCATGCCATGCCCATCTGGGCCCCACCTACTGGAAGGGTTAGGCTCTGATACCATTTGTAACACCCGGGCCCACTACCCAAGGCTCTAGTAGAGTTTCAGGAATGACGACTGGCCCCGCAGACCACCACTAGCCTTAACTGGGCGCTTTGTCCATTCACGCGCAAGCCAGGATCAACTTCCCGATTGGTCACCCATCCTAGTACTACTCCATGTTGAGCACACTTAACTATGGAGTTCTTTAGTGATGGGCTCTCGAAAAAAGAGGTGCACCTTGGTGATATGGGTAGTCCAATCATTCCTTTTAAGATTATTATATCCAAGGCCTCAAATCCTGGGACGTTACAAAAGATGTAGCTTGAAATCATGAACTTGATGTGATGATGCCTAGAGATCTTAACTTGAATTATCAGGGGTTTCATGCCTAATCTCATACCCAAATGAAAATGATTAACTAGATATGACGATGCTCTTAGGGTCATAACTCGAATAAGCAAATGAGTAAAATTCTTAATTCACCCAGCATGTACGTTTGGTCCGTTCACTTCCTTAGCCAATTCAAACTCATAATAGGCCTGACTCCCCAAACACCCATCGCATCAATTGAGACAGCCATTTGGCACTTCCAGACTGCCGTCTCAACACTTGAGATGGGCGTTTGGCAGTGTTGTCAGCCTATTTGTTGCCTGAATCAAATACCTAAACACTTTAAGTACTTAATTGAACTGTCATTTGAGATCTGAACTCCTCTTTTTGTCTCTCTTCAAGAAATTTCTCCGAACGGGCATAGAAAGTCATGTAACATAAATATTGAGAGAATATTCATTGCTCATCTCTGTTTTTGAGTCAAAGAAACAATTTCAGAAAACCTTTTCACATTATCTCATAATTTAATGCAGACAAATCAAGTTAAATATACCACATGTAAATTGTGTACAAAAGATATGCAAAACCCAAATTTTATTGTCTAGAAAGTATGTAGAGTACCTTGTTAACAAGTGGTTAAAATTTGGTTTCCTTTCAAATTTGGTTAACCACTCAAATAAAAATAAACTTTATGTCAATTCATCTAATGCATGCAAAACGAACAAAATATAAACATTGATTAATTGTTGGTCAACATTAGACAACATGGAAACCATATATTTAACATAGTAGAATGGAAGATGGAAGGAGTGTTTGATTATTTTCTTTTTAACATTCCAAAATTTGGATAATTGAATACAATGTGATCAAATTTACAAGAGCAACATATTAATTTGAGACTATAGTGAAGTGTGGGTTTTGACCCATCAACTTCCCAACACAACTAGGAGGCGTGCTATGGAAAAGGAGATGTATTTATGGATCACAAGACATTATGTAAGTCAGAACTAATATTGATGTACTTAATATGGACAATTATAATCGTTTTTTTGTTCTATAATCATAACATCATTTCAAACAAACATGAATTTTATGGGAGTGGGTAATGGTATTCAACAATTTTTAGATAACAATTATTCTTCTATATATTTAGTTCAAGTAGATGTAAATGAAAGTTCTTTTTCTTTTTTTCCTTTTGTGATTTTAAAAACTTTTTAATAATGTCTCTTGATCATAGTTACATGGAAATAAGACATTATGTAATTATGAAAGGAATGGTACAACTCTCTCACTTTTCTCTCTTTCTTTGTGATTATAAATAAAATGTATTGGTAAATTTAGTTAACGCCATACTTTTGTTAAACGAATAAAAATAAATGATCATACATTCTCTCTTCTTTTCTCCTCTTAAATATCTCATACAAAAGATATTGAAAGATAATAAAGGGAAGTAATTAAAAAAGATAGACATCTTAACCACAAAATTGGACTTTAGTAATTAAAAAATGAAAAGAAGTTTCACCTGTCTTTATCGTTTAATACATTTTATTAAGACAATGAGAAATGTTAAATTGAAGGGTAAAAGATATTTAAAATTTAATACACTATACAAGAAGATTCTAGACCATAAAACCTATAAAAGAGAACCCCATGATTCTAGCATACGAAGGAAACAAACACTAGCCCATGGTTTTACAAATAACATCCAGGTGCTTCCTCAATACTTGATCGATAGGGATCTCTTCCAACCTTCAGTTAGGGTGATTAGATATTTGTCAACCTAGGAAGAAAAGTTGGGTCTCATATAAGATAAAGGTAAGTGGTCTATGCTAATTGAGCACATGTATTGTTAGAATTTATATATTTATATGAATGTTACATATGATGTTATAAATTTAGTGCATATTGTTCTAATTTCTCAAAGACAGAGCATCTATAATGAATTAAATGTTATGTTTATTGTCAATATTATTATATCATCTCGTATGCACATTAACATAAATGTTACAAGTAAGATCAAAGAACAAGCTAAGAGTTTTCAAGAGAAAAAGAATGTTAAAAGTTAACTTAAGATCATCACCATGACGCACTTTGGTGCATAATAGAAGAACCATTTTGGAGAAACCCAAGAGGAACTTCAGTGCATAAGAGAAGAGGCATTTCAGTACAGCCTAAGAGAAACTTCAGTGCATAAGAGAAGGGGAACTTACATTCAAATCAGAGGATTTCTATATAGGTCAAGATAAAAGAAACAATTTAAAAGAAATTATATATCTTTTTAAATGATTAATGTTTAATGTTTAATGTTTATTTTTAGTTTACATGTTTCATTTAAGTTATAACATGTACAGTTCCACTTACCACTGGTTTGATGCATGGTTGGGGTTGCGATGCCCACATGTAAGGATTAGGTGGAAGAAAATATCTGGAGTGCAAGGACTAGCTCAAAGAATCTTCAAGAATAAAAGACTTGTTGGGGTTCCATCTACCTAGTCGATCCAATCTTTTAGATATCATCCACATCATGTCTTAGTTAAGTTAGTCAAGTTTGTCTCAGTAGATCTAGATTTCAAGATGAACATGTTGTAGTATTCCTATGTATGAATCAATTCAAAATAATGCATGGGGATTCATTTACTCTATTTTGCAATGATTAACATTTTGTAACATCCTCCTTGAAGAAAATGCTTCATCTCAGTGAAATATATATACATACATACAAACGTATACGTATCTGTGTGTGTGTTTTAGAAAGTTGGATGTTAAATGCAATGACCATTTAAGTTTAAACGAAACCCCTGCTAATATTTTGAATCCTGGCATTTATTATGACAAAAGGTACTTCATGAGAATGATAGATAAATATCATTTGTGAGTAGTGGGAACAAGCACATTTGTATATTTTATGCTACATTGACGATGTGGATATGTATACACTGAAGACAACACCAATCTCAAGACAAGTTATCCCCAAGCAAGTTCAATGTGGCTTGCTAGAGAGCATGATCATACATTTATTACTTGGTTTGAAGAGAAATTATCTAGTCAAGTATCTCAAACACCAAATGTTACAAAAACTATCAAATGGCTCACGTATAAGCCAAAGATGTAGGTTACATCTTATGAAGGGGTTGACATAAATGCATTCTCATACTATGATAAATGTCAAGATGATAACAGTGTTGTTTAAAATAGTGGGGTCACCCTTCATGCATCCTTATTATATTTTTCTAGTACCAAGGATAAGATTCAACATGAAGGAAAGATGTTATGTTGTAGTGTCATTGAAGACATATAGGATATTGACTACATAAAGTTTAGAGTTCTAGTATTTAGGTGTAAATGAGTTCTAGTTTATGAACTCATTTTCAACAGTGAATTTTAAGTGGATAGGGGAGAAGAATGAACCACTCATCATGGAATCACAAGAAAATCATGTACTCTATATTGATGATCCTGCAAAACAAAATCCATATTCCGTTCTTCATGGGAAACAATAGTTCATTTCAGATACTATTGTTGAAGAAGAGTAGTGTGACAATTATGAAGACTCTAGTACATTATCTGTTGGATTACCAAGTGTAAATGTTGAATCTAACCCCAATGACTATAACATGAATATCACACAGAAGGGATATTAGTTTAATCCATACTACATATAATCCTTCATATGTTATTTGCTTTATTTAACATGTTTATTTCATATGTGATATGCTTTTTCATATGTGAAGTGACCTTTTTCATATGTGACCTGACTTTTTCATATGTGATCTAACAAGCGTGAGGATCCTATTGAGCATCTGGACCAGGGTGATGACAATGTTGATAAATGTAAACATAAGAGAGGGACAACTTTGATGAAAATTGCCGCAAATAGGGAAGGGATAAAGGGTGGAATTGAATATAATGAAGCAAGCACACTGATTACTAAAGAGTTTATCAGCTACTGCTGCTTGAAGCAATGTGTCTCTCCATTTAAGGATTGGAGACAAGTGGTAAAGGCCAATAAAGACCTCATATGGAGGTGATATATATGTATTTACATTTTTATAGTCTTTTCCAAATTTTCCTTTTCACATTTCCAAAAAGTAGTGAATTTTGAACCTTTTTAGGGCCGATATGAGCTTGATAAAAAGTTACATCACAATTAATTATATAGCTCGTCTGGAGAAGACATAGAGATTCACATACAATCCTCACAAGAGACTACATCTTTAGAAATAAGAAGGATAAGGATACCAATCTGAATGACCCTATCTTGATAAAAAAGATTGATTGGAGTTTATTGAGTAGAGAAAATAAGATTTATTCAATGTATTGAATTAATTACATTTTTATGATTTCTTATGATTATTTAACAATATTTATTATTGAATTAATCACACCATTCACGATGATCAATAAGAAAATCATGACAAAAATGTGCACAACCACTGGTTAGGATTAGGTGGTTATATTAAACACCACCAGTTGAGATAGAAAGATCAAGGGCCTTCAACTTGTACTCTTTATATTGTTGAGTCTTGTAGTGCTTGTGGATAGGTGTGTCACTATATTGGGTGGATTGATGCAAGGAAAAACAAATTTGGAGAAATTCCCATCCAAGAAACCTAGGAGGTGGCTTAAAAAGTTGTAAATCTCTTGGTCTCACAATATATCCATGTTTGTTTATCATGGATTGATATCTTTTACTCATTAATAAAATTTTATGATGAATACTTGCAGTAGGGTGAGAAAACAATGGAGGGGAAGTTGATCACTTAGGACACACACAATGAATTGATGGTTTCTCTAGGGATGGAAGAGCACCATGGACGTGTTAGGCGTCATTGGAGATGGGTTTGGGATAAAATCATGTTTGGCTCATCCCAAAGAAAGCAAAAATCTACCCAGAAATGGGGAATGAACCAAGAGGATGTGCAAAGGTTGATACCTTCTTCCTTGGAGGAGTTTCAGACTTTTTAGGTGGAAAAAAGATCCTTCAACACTTATGGAACATGTACATCATCACACGCCCAAAGAATGTATTGGGAGTAGTCCTTTGGACTAGCATGGAATGACCTGGGTGAGATTCAATTTAACTCGATTTATATATACATTGTGATAAAATAATCCCTCCATGTAATATATATGTGTGTCAGTTTAAATTTTGTATTTCATGAAATTGTAGGTGGCTAGAAAATGTTGTCTTGCCATTTATGTTCCATCATACAACATTACAGTAGATGTTGAGGCTTATTCACTTGCATATACGATTAATGGTATTCCCCTTCCCTTTGATCATGTTCGTGTGAAGGTCATATATGTCATTTCAACATGGAGAGAGACACCTCTCCCATACGAACACCCAAATGCCATCACAATCAGAGAAGTAGAAGATAGCTTTATTGAGTGGCCAAACAAGTCATTGTATTTCATGAGGTATAACAAATGTATATTGAAATTTATATAATTAATTGAAAGATAATATAAGAATACATGCATGAATACCACAACAGATAAGAAGCCCCCTAGGGTTCTAAAGCTTCTGACCCCACATTTTATTCCATAAGAGTTGTTCCACTCCTTAGGCCCTAACTATACGGTTTTGACAATATGGTTAGACAATGTAAAGCAGTCAGATACCATGGTGTCGACCATCGATAGGAGGTCGTAGGTATTGATCATGGAAACATTATAGTGTTGAAATATGTTTATGATCTATTTCAATATCAATGGCTTAACACATCAGTGACAGAACATTGGATAATGTGTCTAAATATCTCGTCATATGTACATAATACATATTTTTATAACTGTCTCCTATATACTAACTGATTTTTGGATATATATGTTCAATCATTTTTATTATGTGGTTGTTGAGTTAAGAATATAAAATGTAGCATGTCTAATGCCATTAATGATTAAAATGTAGTTAGAGATCAGAGTGGTGTAAAATATTGTGTGACTACCACGACGAACAATTTTGGTGCTTCCAGGACCGTGATCGTAGCTTCATTCATCTTTTTGTACATTTTGGGATTTTTTTTTCTATTTCTAACTTATGAATACAATTGTTGTGGAATTTAATTTTTATTTTATTTGCCTTCTATTCACTCAAAAATAAGTATCGACAGTTGTTAGTGATTGTTCTTGAATACTATACTATGTATTCATTTGATCCTTCAGGTATAAAAGTAACACCAAATAAGAGACACCCAATGAAATTGGTGATTTGTGCGTAAGTATAGTTTTTCCATGCTCAACTTATTCATTTATGTTTACATGATATGATAGTTCAATGATGCAGCATATTTGTTAATTTAATTTATAGGGTTGTGAAATCATTCTACAGTAGTGGAGGGAAAGTAGAAAAAAAAAGAAAAGAGTTACTTGAACGAGTGTTTATGTTGTCTTCTCATTCCAATGCATATATATTAAGAACTCTGCTTAATTACATATGTTAACATAATTGTGAATCCATAGATCCATCTACAAGACAATGATTGGGCATGCCCATATTATGTGATGTTGTACATGAAGACGACTGTCACACATGCAACTCAAATCAAATGTATAGAGAAGGTAATGTTATTAGTCTTGGATCAAAAGTTAATGAAGTAGTCTCATTTGATAATACAAACAATCAAATCTATTTTGAATTATGTCTCATTCTCTTTGTAGTTTTTTTACATTAACGAAGCATATACATTGGAGCAGTGAATGACCTACACGAATAGTGGGAAGACTACTTCATCAAACAAGTGGACTTGTCAAATAATTGGGAGGGTTGATTAATATTTTGATGTCAGATTTTATTTTTTTTATAATATTAGACATTTGTGGACTTGAACTATATGGAAATTGATTTTGATATGTATTCATGCATATGTGTGAGTGAATTGAATGTGAAGTGCATGTGGAGGAGAATGATGTGTATTTGTACATATGTATGAAATTAAATATGTGTATGAGAAATGAATCGATTGAGTTGTGAGGTCATGCACATCTATGTGCATTTAAAGAGCAAAATGGATGGAATGTTGAGGTCATATGGCTTTTTTGTGCATATTATATCAAATTCATATGTATTTGTATTATATGTCTTTCTTCTTACAAGTTTGTTAGTTTGTTGTTAAGCTACGACGCTTGTAGAGGCTTACAGTTGTAATGAACTTTCAATTCTTCTGGACTACAAAAAATAGACAGGCTAGCAACTGGACAACAAGTGTACAAATCTTCTATATAAAAACGTAGACATATATCATCAATTATTTCAAAATAAACAACTACATACATGTACTACATCAGTTACATGTAGTAAATCAGTGGGATATACATTAAATTTCAATGTTCATTCACTAACAAAACTGACATCATTCTATTAGTCGTCAGTTAAACATTATTAATTAACTGACAAGGAGTTGTCAATTACCTTTTTTAACTACATAATTAGCATGAAGTTATTGGTTCTTTATTAAACAACCAACAAGAAAAGGTTAATGGAAACCATAATTTCATATTACGATGCATGTGATGTTGTCGGTTTTTCTGTAATGTGGAACCGAAGATATACATGAATGCCTTTAGTTTCTCTAACTGACGATGTATGCCCTGAGTTTTAGCATTGCCCACTTTTTTGTCAGTTGTAAATTGAAAAGTATGTCTAAAATGGCCAACGAGATATCATGTTTCTATAGTAGTGATTATTGAAAGGATGGAGTTGATCAGATCAAGCCTTCTAGCTAGAGAGAGAGTTTTCAATTTCCTTCTCTCTAGTATTCTTTTTATTCTATAGATCATTTTAGAGCAATGCTTCCTCTTATGTTTATCTTTAAATAATGGAAGACCCATGTATTTGGATGAATTCAGATCACCTTCTTTAATACCAAGTTCCTTTTTGAGTTCATCTTTGTTATCTTTTTTACTAAATAACATCATACTCTTTGAGTGATTTTAACTTTAGACCAGAAGACTTGCCAAAAGAACCAAACAAATTATTGATATTGATAGCATTAATATGATCTGCTTTTGAGAAAACCATCAAATCATTTGAAAAATTAAGATGGGAAACAACTAGATTGGTCAACACTTGAATAGGAGAAATGCTACATTACTTGAACTGCATTATTAGTTTAGGAAAATCCTTGCATAACTATAACAAACAGGTATAGGGCAACAAGGTTCCCTTGCCTTATTCCATTTGATGTGGAGAAGGCCTTAGTCAACTCACCATTCACTAGAACTTGTAAGGAAGTATTAATAAATATATTCTCAATCCATTTTATCCAAATAAATGGGAAATTCATTCAATACATGATAAAAAAAAGTAGCTCCAACTAACAGAATTATATGCCTTTGTGATATATGCTTTTATGCACATATGTGAAATTGTGGTTTCCTTAAAATTAGTGAAATTTTGTTAGTAATAAGAATGAAATCTTTAATAGATCTCCATTTAACAAAATCTAGCTTGTTGACATCAATTAAGCAACATTGCAGAGGGCTATTGAATGCCAGTTTTCCAGAGATGAACTATCATCCTTTTTTGGAATCAAGGTGATGGAGGTTATTTTGGCTTCTCTCAAGATATTTACACTTGATAATAAATCTTTTATAGATTCAAAAACATCATCACCAATGATGCTCTAGGCTTTTTTATAGAAAATACTATTGAAACCCTTAGGACCAAGGGACTTCTTGATATTTAAATTATACATAAAAACATCTAACTCTTTTCTAGAGATAGGAGAAATAAGACAACTTTTTTTAGAATTAGATAGCTTCGGGCCTTCCCAAACTGTAGACCAAGCACTTCGAGAGAGTTGAGGCTTATGGAAAAGCATAGAGTAAAAACTAAGGACCTAAGATTTAATACAATCATAGTCATAGATAATAGAATCCTTAATCTTCAGAAGAGTGAGTTTATTCCTGCATACATGAACTTTTAGAAAAGAATAGAAAATTTTGGAATTTTCATCACCTTCTTTGATCCATTGAACACAAGATATATGTCTTAGGATAAAATCTCATCATGATTTGAAGCTATCTTCACTTTTTTTCTCAGAGCCATAGGATTGAATCTCAGATGGTCATTAAGAGGATTCAGGTCAACTTGTTTTTGTGCCTCTAATGCTTCCATATTAGATAAATTGTCCTTTTCAAAAAGGTCACCAATGATGTCTTTGATCCAATTCTTTATACAATATCTTAGATTATGAATCTTTCTATACAACTTGAAGATAGCATAGCGTTGAACCTTAGAATCTCATGTCTCCTTAACAACAACAAGGAAATCCTTATGCCCAGTCCAAGCATTTTTATGAACCTAAAAGGTGATTTGATCACTTTCAGATTGCCATTAGCAATAACAATTCATCTATGATCATTTAAGGTATTGGAGACAAAAGTACCTGAAAAAATCCCAATAAGTTGAACAAAATTTGAATTATATAGGATCTTATCAACCATAGAAGTTATGAAATATTTTCCATCTTGATAAATATCCTAGGTAAAATAAGGACCTATAAGATCAAGTCCTAAGAGTCCACTATTGAGAATCAAATTGTTAAACTCGTCCATAGACCTCTTAGTTGGTGGTTGTATACAAATGTTCTTACATTGCTTAATGACACAGTTGAACTCCCCAACAAGAGTCCAGAGAGAATTCACATAAGAGTAAATGATATGTAGGTTACTCCATAATTGAGATCTATCAACTCCATCATTATTATTGTAGATAGAAGTAAGAAGAAATGGTTCATTGTTGAAAACAATACCAAGGCAAATTTGCTGGTCATTTTCAGAAACCTTAATAACACACAGAGTTAGATTACCACAAGACAAAACTTCTACCAAGTGCATGCCTTTGTCTATTAATGATTAAATTATATTCATGAAAAAACTAATTCATAATAGAATTAGCTTTAGCAGACCAAAGCTTAGTTTTAATGATATTGAAAATATCACTACTAGACCTCCATGTTTCTTCTTGAATGCTAATGTGTTTATTACCAATTACTCTCATGATCTAGGAATAGGTTTTGATGGTTGTATTCATTTAATGAGCCAGTTGTTGAACTGATAGCCTCAGTTAGCTCTTCATTGATTACCTACAAACTTCCTAACTTAATCTACATATGTTAATAGACTAAATTTGTGACTCTATGAAAAATGCAAGTACTAGACTTAGGAACACATTCTGGTGGTGACTTGCTTTTGTATCTACATCTAACTTCCTAGAATCCTCCAACATCCAACATACTAGTTGTGGAGTTTGAACTTGAAGATGCTGAGGTTCTTGGGAAATTCAGAATGGTAGTGGATGGGATGGATCACTTAGCCTTTTCCTAAGATCTTTAAACGAGATCAACATTATGCTTAAGAGTTACAAGATTTAGATATTGAGATGGTTCTTCTACCACAAATACTATACACTTATCTTGTTCAACAACTGGCTTTGAAAGCTCATCCTTACAACACTAGCTCAAATCATCACCAAAATATCCACAACTTTCATAGATATATGGAACCCAATCATACAAAAATTTTATAGTATGAGAATAGCATTCATTATTGAGTAATGTCAAATGTTAATGGAAATTAGAATCAATATTTAAAATAACTTGGATTGAAACATACTCAATTCCTGAACATGCTCTTGTTGGTTCATAGACACAAGTAGGAAATCCCAGCGAAAATCTAATGCATTCAAACATTCTAGTATCCATAACTCCAGAGGAAGGTGATAAATCCTTACCGAGCCTGATCATATTTTAGTTTAATTCTACTAATTTGATCTCCCAGCCACCATTTCCTTAGAACCATAGGTCTATTATTCACAAGACAATTACAAGACAAAGCATTCTCCATATTGTATATATCAAAAAATCATATAAGGAACATACCATCACCAACCCCAATACGATTAGTCTTCCTACCAGATTCCAAATACAATGCAAATGTCTATTGAGAGAAGGAAAAGAAGGTTTGAAATCCAAAACATATCCATCTAAGTACATATTCTATTTACTTGCATTTTCTAAGGCTTTCTTTTTAGTATATAACAGTTTTCAATTCATGAATGAGACCTCCTTTGTAGACAATGGTAGAGAGTAACAAGAGGCTTCATACATAGAAAGATCCATCAAGCAATGTGGATCTGAGGGTTCAAGATAGGGATAACCATCGACAACATTACTTTCCACTTCCTTCTGTATCAATATCACCCTAGGTTCATGAGGAGGTGGTTGGCAGCGGTGTAAATTTGTCACAGTTTTTTACCCAGGAAGTCTTATGGATGTTCCCCTCCATCTATGGTATGGACATTTTAGTGTCATTTATTGAAGTGTATTATTGAAAATATTGAACCTTAGTATATTGTATTTAATTAGTAAATCAAATTTAGTAGGAAATAAATTCAACATTTTCAAATAAAAAGGATGTATGTTATATGTCATGGCCGCATCCCCCCTCTCATAGCTTGATTCATGTTCCCTACCTATCATAATGTGTTCATCATTGGCAAGGAAATGATCAATTAGTTAAATAGGGAGTCCATATTTTATAGGCTTACTAACCACTTTAGAGTTGTCCTCACATGCATTATCCATAGAATATGTTTTGGTGGCATGTACATTGATGAATGAAATGTTCATATTGATTGGTCGATTCAAAGATGAGGTAATTAGAGTGCACTAGAGGAGTGGGGAGATATAGTATATCATGGATAGATCCCATGAATATAGTTAGGGTATCCAACACAAATTGGAGTGTCCAATGATTCGAAATTTCCTCTTAGCACTTGTAGTAATAGGCTCCAATACTCATACCCATACTCATTAGACTGTATATAGTGTGTCATGAGTAACGAATCCAATATTTACATGCTACATGCAAGATAGTCTTGGCACTACACATAATTACTCTAATTTGGTAAAGTTGTCTCAAACTAATTGATAACTATTTTTTCATTTAGTTGAAATGTTAAGAGCATCATTGCCAGAAGTAGAGCTAGTTCAGAAGTATTATAATTCTGAAGTTACACCCTAACTAAGGCACTCTGATTTGGGGTAATAATAGAAGGAAGAACATTTTGGAGTCTATTAGCTAGGATCTTAGAGATTATGTTATAAACAATAGTGAACAAGGAAATAGGGAGCTAGTTCCTGATCTCTGTAGAAGCAAGCCCCTTAGGTATGAGAGTAATGAAGGTGTTGTTAGACTCCTTTAGTAGTTTTGCATAATAAAAGAAATATTGTACAACATAGGATATATCATGTCCAATAATCGACCAATTCTTCTTAACAAAAAAGGCATTAAATCCATCAGGACCATGAGCTATATAAGGATTGAGTCCGACAACAACATCATCAATCTCTTGTTGAATGAAACAAGAGACTAGACTGATCTTTTGGACATCTAATATTTTTATTTCGATCCACTCAAAAGAGCCGAAACTAGTACATGGACAACTATTATTGTAAAGCTTGGAATATAAGTCAGGAATGTAAGCTTGAATAAGATTGGGATTATAAACAAGACTATCATTTATATTTAGACAATTTAGAAAACATTTGTGCCTTCTACTCTTCAAGGAAGAGTAGTAAAATGTGGAGTTTTGATCCCCTTATTTGAGCCATTGTATTCTAGATTTTTGTCTTAGAAGACTTTCCTCATTACTTTCAATAGAATGTAACCATTTTCTTAAGATAGAAACAACATTTTCAAAATCAATATTGAGAGGAACAAAATCCACATCAATCTGAGCACACAAGACTTTGAACTATAAGTTCTTGACCTCATCATGGAAGTTACCAAAAATAGAGAAATTCTAGTTCTTTAAAGTATTTCTAAGGGCCTAATATTTTATATAAACTTTAAACATAGCACATCCATTTATATTAGTTTACCAGGAACCTTTAACAATCCAAGGAAAATTGGTTATAACTTAATTAGAGACAACTCCATCAAACTATAGTAATTAGGTGTGGTTCCAAGAATATCTAGCATCTAGCACCTAATATATTGGATTCATTACTGACGACACATTATATGGAATTTAATGAGTATGAGCATGCATATTAAAGCCTCTTACCATAAGTACTAAGAGGAAATTTGGTATCATTGGATTCTAAAATTAGTGTTGGTGTAGGGAAATACAACATCAAATAGGTAGCGCAAACAAAAATTTTACTGACATATTTCCCATTAACTAGTAGATCGTGTCAATAACTATGCAATGGGAAGGATGGTTTCACGAAGATATACCTGGTCTTGGAGTAAGTCTAGCGACAATCCTCACCGATGTAGATGTGCACTCTATCTTGGATGGTGGTTGCACAACTTCTAGTCACACTCGGAGTCGTCTGACTGCTCCTCCATGGACATCAGACTCGAACAACTACTGCAGTTTCTCCTCAGACCTCACCAAGAACTACGAGTTGACATTGCCCTCCTAGAAGTAGCCAACAGATTCCTGTCTCAAGAGTAGGCCACATGGACCAACTAGAACTCTTGTCGTCCTGTAGGAATGGACATGAAGGAGTTGTTCCTCCCATTGGTGTACTAGTCACTAACATGCTCTCCCACAACAATGATCCTCAATTGTTGCTCTCCCATGGATAGCCTCCCTAGTCGGGCAGAATGTGCCTGGGCTCTTGTGGTTACCACAACTAGAGTGGAAAACACTTGTCAGAGCAACTGATTCTCAATTGTTTGTGTAGTAGTTGTTCTTTGGGAAGCCCCCAATATCCCTCAATATATAGAAGGGGTTAGGGTCAAGGTTCCCAATCCCTAGACAATGCAGGACTAAAGCTGGAGTGGAAAGGACAAGTAGATCTTGAATTTTCACAACTTTTTTGGAAGTTTCACAACCTACATGCGACAAAACAATCATCTCACCCGGCAAGATACTCGTTTCACACCTTCTAGTTATGCACATATGTTGGCATTTAAATTCCAATTAGTACTCAACTTGATGTACCCCCGAAATGGGCATTTGGCACATCTGAGATGGGTGTGTCACACCAAACCAAACAACCATTTGGTGCAATTGAGAGGGGCATCTCACACCAAGCCAAACGGCCATTTCGTACAAGTGAGATAGGCGTCTCACAGCCTAGGTCAGGTAGAATTCCAACTAATGCACAATACAATCCGCCTGACACTCCAAACAACAGTCTCAACACTTGAACCGATCATTTGGCAATCTAGTCAGCTATTCCATTGCATGAATTGAAATACTTAAACACTTTAGTAATCAATTCAATTAGCATTCAAGATGAAACTCCTCTTCTAGATTTGTTCCCATGTGTGTGACCCTATAGGTCCCATATCATGTTGGCAGTGAATGTCCATAACTAGCATATGACATCACAAGCAATCAGTGGTGCCTAGTCACACATCATTGCTACCCAAGTGAATGGAAATTTGGCGAGAAAATTCAACCTACAATCTATGTATGGTGTTACAATGTTTGTATAGTTCCTTTGTCACTGATATCCAGATTGATCTAGAGGCATGGATCTGTCATCCTCATTATTATTCAATCTTGTTTCTTGAACCAGAGTAGACTGCATGAGATATATGCTAGCTCAACATATTAACTCACATGTGTATGGACATAATTTTATTATTATAGCTAATCAAGAGGCCTAGGATATCATACTCCATATAGGAGGGACAAATCCCATATCTATCACTCATAGTCAATCCCCATGTGTCAAAGTCAACCAATCATCACCGTTATAACAACCCATGTTTCAGGTTTGCATTTGATGATGTCAAAGTGTACCGAATGACATGTGATGAGTGAAGTGATTTAATGTCTAAGAACCACAACCACCACCATCACAATGAGACCTGAATATGACTTTGATGATGATGACTTCCATCTATCAGTCTCAAGGTGGGTCTATCCGATACACTATTCCCTAACATGTAATTGTGTGCTTGATTTGATATTGCCATATCATGACTAATGACATTTAGAGTCATCAACCAACTCACACTCTGATCTTATGTGTTATTGTTGTCTATCAACCTTCCACAATAACAACTGATCAGGGACATCATGAGAATGTATATACTCTTAACATCCGTATGATATCATTCTTCCAAATCACATACTTGAAGACATACATCATAGAGTAATATCTTTCTATAGACATTTATTTTTTAATTCATTATCTCATAATTGAATATACAAATTAAATTGGAAGCTTGCCTTTATTATTATCAAATCAAGTATCTAATGCCATATCCCAATCATCATATGATTGGCTCTCTGGGCATACATACCAACAGACTCCCACTTGCACTTAGAGTCGATCGCCCACATATCTCATCCCGAGTGACCTTGCATGACCATCATGCTTCTGCTGTGTAAGTTCTTGTATATTAAGTTTAGCAACATTTGTTTTAAGTTGGTATTTTGAAATTTTCACATCCCTTTGATGTACAAGTACTCGTATGAGATGGAATTGTCATAGTATGCTATCTGAGATTCCCAACCTAACTAGTACTCCATTGTTGTCGTCAGTATTTCTATTGTGTCATCAATGGTTTAGAACCTCACACAAGTTCACCCATATGAACTAATTGATCCATACAATATCCTCTGTTGTCCTTATATGATAGAGATACTCGACTTTTGTAGATTTGAACAACTATCAATAGCTCAAAACTCTTTCTAGCATATAGTTCTCGTTTAATGTCAAACATAAATTTAGATTGTGATTATTTTGTCAGTTTGGAAGCTTGCATTGGTGTAACCCATTACATTCAACTCTTCCTTATTACCATAATCAAGGAATCAATATTTTAGGTGATTCATAAGCACATAAGGATATTCCAGTGACTCTCCCTGGTATCTTACATATACCCTCTCGTCATGTCCAATACATATGAGATTTCTAGGTGGGTATATATGTGTCTTCTCATCATCTCGAAACATATGAGATGACCGGATATCCTCTTATCATGTCCAACAAATATGAGATTACTAGATATCTTCTCATCATGTCCAATACAATCGAGATAACAAGATAAGTACATAACATTGTGATGTGCACAAATCATATCACCTTTTGGATCATGTTTGGTTGCATATCCATGTTTTTTTGACTCAATTATCACTCTCATTCATGCTAGATTCTATATTTTTAGCTATTCTTACTTGTCTCATGGTTTGGATTGTAGGTACTACATATTACAATGAAAATATGAGGAATATATCATATTATCTCTTATAGTATCACTCCTCAAGTATCTACATGTTTTGGGGTTCGAAATTGTGCAAATACCACTTTTTACGGCATGTATATCGGACCTACACACTGAAAGTTATGAGCAGAATACACAACAACCCAGAACAGTGAGGTGCACGCCGTGCACCTGGGTACGACGAGCAAATTGAAAGTTTCTGGAAAGTTGCATGGCATGCACCTGAGAGCCAAAAGTTTCTGGAAAGTTACACGGCGTGTATTCCTTTAGCGCACGACGTGCACATTGCATTCTGGAGCAAACTGAAAGTTTCTGGAAAAGTGCACGACGTGCACTTTTGGGTGCACGGCGTGCACCTGGCAGTTTTAGCATTTTGTAAAATATGAATTTTTGTTTAAAATGAGGTGGGAACTTAATGGGCGGTTATGCCCGGTCATTTATGAATGTTCCCTCGTCCCAGAGCAAGACTAGAGCAGAGGAGGGCGATTTTGAGGAGATCAAGGGTGGTTTCTTGGGAATGGAGTCCATTTCTTCTTCTCTTCTTTTCCATTGTCTTCTCCAAGGTGCAGTCAAGCTTCCCCAACTTCGTGCAGTTTCTCGGGAGAGGAGCCAGTCCGTTTTGGAGCAGCTTTAGGAGTGGAATTTCGTCCCCAAGACGGAATTCTACTTCTCTTGGGTTACACTTTCAATTCTCCTAGTTTTTCCTTCTCTAAGCCATGTTAAACTCTGAAATTTGTGCACATTTTCTGTTGTACATCATTATGGACGAGTAGACTCTTTTTCTTGGACATGGGAGAGTAACTCCCATGTCATAGCTTGTATGAACATATGAATTTCGTACTAAATGTTAGTTTCTTGCATGTTCCAAGAGTTGTTTCAGATCTAAAATGCTTGTTTGTGTGATTGGCCATCATACTTGCATGTTTTATGCTTTCTTTCATAATCTGAGAAGATGTGTTTGAGAGTATGGAGTTACTCTTTTAGCAACTTGTCCTTGACCGCGAGAGTGTCTGGGATTATGTTGAGGAGCAAGGTTTGTGATTTGAAATGAAATACATACACGAGAGTGATGTATGGAGTTAAAATCATCATCACTTCATCGGGAGGTGAGTGATGACTACAAACCTCCTTTGCAAGTTAATTAAGATGTTTAAATTCGTATTTTAATATAAGCTATGATGTGATAGTGAAATCCCAAGTCTAAGATCCTTCCAAATCTAAATCTTAACCTTTCTTAAGTGATAATTTACTGTTTTGTTTTAAATCTATAATTTAGTTGTTCTAATCCAATCATCTTGTGTACAACGATCTAGATTATTGAAAATCATAACTCTTGCGCCTAACTAACCAACGCTCCTTGTGTTCGACCTCGACTACAACTACTCTCGTATACTTGCGGGATATAGCTAGTCGAGTAAAAGATCATTCTTAATGATTGAAACTCGTTAGTGTAAACAACCAACAAGTTTTTGGCGCCGTTGCCGGGGAGCATCGGTATTCCTATTAGAGTAAGAGTTGTTGAGAAGTAAATGAGACTAGATCACAACCTTCATATCCACCATCATATCCACCATCATAATTCATCATGATCATCATAATTTGTTGTATCTTCCATGTTTGTTTTTGTATCTCACTCACCTTGTTTATTTGTAGGAGCATATGGGGTGTTCATAAAAAGATCCTTGAACTGTGCATATCTCTACATTTAGAAAATGAACACACTATTTGCAGCCCTCATGGAGCAAGAAGGAGTGAAACCCAAACATGTATGGAGGAATCACAACCCACACAACCATCATCCATGTCACCATCATATGCACCACCCTCATCCACACATCCTTCATCCACACCACCATCAATCACACCTAATTCATCGCCATCATATATACCACCAACAACCATACCACATTCTTCCACACCCTCATATACACCACCAACATCCATACAACATACACCACCACCATCAACGCCACATCTACCTAATCCTCTAGATTCACATGAAGAACTAGTCAAGGAGGATGACCTTCCTCTTAAGGACTACTTTGGTACAGTTGCAATGCACATGAGTGGGCCTATTAATATTTCAGAATTTGAGGCAGAGGAGTTTTCTATTAGCCCAGCCATCATACAATTGCTACAGCTGAATGCATTTAGAGGGACACCAATGGAGGATCCAAACCTCCACATTGCTGAATTTCTACAGTTGCTAAGCACCATAAAGATATATGGCGTTCCTACTGATGGGATACGCCTAATCCTTTTTCCATTCTCTCTTAGAGATAGAGCCAAGGCATGGCTCTATACTTTGCCAAAGAAGTCAATCGGCACTTGGGAGGAGCTTCTAAAGGTCTTTTTGGCAAGATATTTTCCACCTAGCAAAACTTTGCAGCTAAGGTGTCAACTCATCAATTATTCTCAAAGGGATGGAGAGACCTTGTATGATACATCGGAGAGGTTCAAAGATCTTCATCATCTTTGTCCACATCACGGTCTAAGCAATTGGCTTCTATTGCAATCTTTCTACAATGGTTTGTGCTACAATACAAGGATGTCTATTGATGTAGCTGCAAATGGAGCTCTAATGAATAAATCTTATAGAGAAGCCTATGCTATTATTGAAGATATGGCAGCAAATCATTGCCAATGGAGTCCGTCTACAAGCTACCACCCATCCTTTTCACATGCTAATTCCAAAATGCAAGTGGAAGATCACATGGTTGATGTTATAGACTTGATTGCAGTAAGGATAGACACTTTATCATAAAGGTTTGAGAATCTAAGCACACAACTAATTCAAACAACCAACAATATTTGTGATGCATGTGGGTTGCTTGGACACTCATCTTCTACATGTTATGCTGCTTCTATTTATTCTCTAATGGGCTACACTCCACCGGGCTTCTACATCAATGCAAACTCAGATTTCATTCAGCCACAACAACCACAAGTAACTTCTAGATTAGAGTCCATGCTTGCAACAGTTATTTTAGCTCAAATGCAGAAAAATGAGGAGTTACATCAACAAAGACAATCAATGAAGGGTGCCATTTTCCAACTCTCGTCTAAGGTGGAGACTATAGCCACTCATGCACACATATTAGAGAAACAAATTGCCCAGTAAGCTCTTCCTCGCAAAGAAGCATTTGCACCTTCCTTGGCTAGTCCACCGGAGATGAATCCAACATATTTCAGGCCGGTGACATTGAAGAATGGAGTTGTTATAGAGGTATATCCTTGAAAGTATGATGATATTGATATCCATGATGATTATGAAGTTGCAACTAAAGGGGAGAGAGCTACAACACATGCTCTACATGTTGATTCTCCAAGCAAGCCACATGTCATTCCTCCTCACACTCTATGCAACATCCCTGACCTGGGTTATGAGTTAACCCTAGGTGTTTTGCCTAAATATGTGAATAAATCTTTGTGATTAACTCTGAGCATGTAATTAAGTTTCTCAGAAACATATATTTCAGTATTTGCTCCTTTTTATTTAAAGTTGTAGCATTGTTTTGATATACATGGACCTATGTGCAATTTACCCAGTTAAAAGGGTTAGCTTGCAATTTGCACATGTTGAGATGTTCCTCTGATGATGAGACATCATGAGAATCTTTTTGGTAAAGTTTGAGGGATTTCCCAAGCTAGGGCACCAAGGTGCAGCTGTGGAAGCAATCCCAGTGCTTGAAACCATAAATTGGGGTAAAATGCAATTTACCCAAATTAAGGGTTACAAATTGTGAAATATGTCATCTAATGTATCTTTTTATACTCTTGCCATCATTTAGAGAAGAAATGATGAGGAAGTCACCTCAATTGAATTATCAGGTTATAAAATATACCTTGTGATTGAATAATTAGGGTATATGTACAATATCTTTTTATGTATGTACCTCATTATTAGATTTCTCTCCTTTACCTTCTTTTCCTAAGACCTTAAGAGAAGGTTTGTCCTTATATTAAAGAGGAAGGGACGATCAAGTAAAGAAGGAGGGACCTAGTTGGAATTATGGACAACTTATGAACTAATGTTGAAAATCCTACCCCATGTATATAAGCTCTCCTTCCCTTAGTTGCAAGGGAACTCACCCTTCGTTCCCTTACTGTTTCATTTCACCAAAGACGACCAAGGACTGCCTTGGAGCTAAGGAGGATGACCAAGGGGTGCAAGGTAGGTTTAAACCCCTCTTCTTGCCTAATTCCATGGTTAGAACTCGAATTCAAGGTCATCTTCATGGCTAACTCTTGAAACCCTACCTTTCTAGCCGTCTGTTTTCATCCTTTCTTGGAGTTTTCACCTTGGCCAACCTGTGGGAACTCAAGGACGCCATTAGAGCTTGGAGCTTGAAAGCTTGGAGCTCCAGAAGCAAGCTTTAGGAGGGTTTTATAACTCTAAACCCATGCTTTACTACACACATCTTTTATATGCGGTTAGATGATAGTCCTTCATGTATCTTGCTGTTCTTTGCTATTTTGCAAGAAAACCCGTGGGATATCTGTATTGTTCTTGAGCTAGGAGATGAAGGCGTGATTTCCAAGAAAAACCCACCGCTTTTCACTCCCTTAAACGGTCTCACCAGTTTGCTCTCTCGGTCTCAAGACCGCGAGGTGAGCAAACGGTCTCGAGACCGCGACAGGGCAACCGGTCTCCAAGACCGTTTGGCCCCATTGACCGGGCATGGACCGTATAAGAAACCTGTTCCTAATTATATAGGATAATTACCCTAAACATTTGGGAGGCTAACTCCAAAGGAATCGGGAGATATGACCTTTTTAAGTAACAACTTTAAATGAATTAATCCCTGCTTCTCAAACGGTCTGAAATTGCCTTTTTGGGTAAACGGTCTCAAGACCGTGTAAGGTCGCTGACCAGGCGTTGACCGTATGAGATTACTGTTCAAAATAATGTTAATGAACAACTCACCAAGTTTGATGGTCTAATTCCAAACGGGCTAAGAGTTGAAGGGTGAATACTAGGGCTAACCCTAGATAAAATCACTACTGAAATTATGGTGACCTAATTAGGGTTTTTAGGGTTGATTGACCTAAACGGTCTCAAGACCGTTTAGGGGTTACCCAAACGGTCTCAAGACCGCGAGGGCAATCAACCATGACCGTTTGGAGGTATGGGGTCAAGAATAGTTGACCAATTGAAGGTATAATTACACCAAATTACTTTGCAATTAAATATTGATATGATCATCAACTCAATAGGTCAGACCTTGATGAGATTGCACTAAAATCCAAAATTGGATGGACAAACGGTCTCAAGACCGAGAGGACAATCACCCAAGACCGTTTGAAGGTCTAGGGTTGAGTAATTTGACCAATTGAGGACCCAATTGCAAATAAGTTATCAATTTAATCAAAATTCTGTTTTGTGCTTCAATCATGGTTCAACCCCTATCAAATCACCTTAGATTTTGATGAAATCTTGGGCAAACGGTGTCAAGACCATGTGGGGTCCACCCACATGACCTCAAGACCGTTTGGGCCAAGTTTGAGCCCAATTGGAGCTCAATTGAAGGGTTCAACCTTGTGTTGATACACATTGTTGAGTATTGATGGGTGAACATTGATAGACCCTAATTGAATCGATTTCAATCCTAATTGGTCAACAATTGAGGGTCAATTGAATGACCAATTGGTTAAGCATAACCTTAATTGACCCAATCCATAGGTGGTCAACATAGCTTTGACCTATTGAGGGCTTCAACATCGTTTGACACCATTTGATTGCTTTATTGATTTTGTTGATGGACCAAACAGTTGAGACCTTGAGAGCCTCGCGATCTCAAGACCGTGAGGGGGCTCACGATCTCAAGACCAAGAGGAGGCTCACGGTCTCAAGACCGCGAAGGGCCTCGCGGTCCTGAGGTCAAGATGGGCAAACGGTCAACGTCTCTTCGCGGTCTCAACATCAACTTGAACCAATGAGAGGGCTTCACGGTCTTGAACCACTTGAAGAGGCTCGCGGTCTTGAAGCCTAAGGGGGCTCGCGGTATTGAAAATAGAAGGAGGCTCGCGGTCTTGGAAAGTCAAAGTGGGCAAACGGTCAACACTTTCAACCGATCTCAAATTGATGATTAATGATTGAAATCAATCAATGTAATTCCAAGTTGACTTCTTTCAATCAATTCATAATATAAATGGTCCAATGTTGCCCAAATCAAACCCTAATGATAATCTAGGATAGTAAGGGGTTATTTGACTAAGGTTTTTGACCATAATGATGATCAATGGGGGTGAATTACCAAAATACCCCTGAAGGGTCAATTGAGTTATACCTTGCTCAATTCAAACTCTAATTACATGAGAATGATGTTTTTAGTCATAATGACTCTATCCAACTTGATCTAGTCTAATGTTATCATCAACCATTAGTATGATGAAAGAGAGAGTACTTTAGAGAGAGAAAGTACCCTAGAGAGAGAAAGTAACTCTAATCACATAATGGTGATGTTTTTGGCTATGTTAGCCTATGATGACTCAATCCAACCTGTTTTAGAGTGATGTTGACATCACCTAACCTTATGATGAGAGAGAAAGTACTTCTAGAGAGAGAAAGTACTTCTAGAGAGAGAAAGTACCCTTTTTAAGTGGAAATTCAATTGAAACATCCCCAATACACAGAAATGAGCATAATTAGGGTATGATCCACCTGTGTGAGATCATAAAAACCCTAATTATGATAAATGATGAACTTTTAATTTATCTAAGAGCATCAATGAAGATGTTACTCATACATGATGATGTTATGGGTTCAATTCACCTTAATATGAATAGTAAACCCTAATTCAAGGGTGATGACATGTAATGTGAATAGTAAACCCTAATTCAAGGGTGATGACAGGTAATGTGAATAGTAAACCCTAATTCAAGGGTAATGGCATGCTTTTGAGTATTAAACTCTATTTGATGTGAATTAGAGATTTAACTCTTATAACAAGAGTAGGAAGTATATTCCTTATTGTTGTATTACCTTTATCAGTTGTATTAACCATGCAGGTTCTGATATGAAGGTAATCATATCCAGGTATGGATGTTGATGTTATATTCATTAAAGGCATGTTGTTAGCCTTATGAATAAGTAAAGTGATATCATGCCTTGACAGTGGCATCCTATGCTGATAATGGGCTGTGAGAGCCATGAATACCATCAGGGTCATGCCTTAGAGATGACTTGTGATGAGGATAATGAGAAATGATGATTGATATGAGTTAGGCATGTTACATTTAGTATTCTTCTTTTATAGCTGCTATGCTACTGTTATTGTTTGAAGAACAATGTATGCTGTTAAAGAATACTGAATGTACCTAACTAATCAAGTATAATGTAGAGCCCTGATCATAGATCCATCATTGTTAGAGATTAAGTGATGGTGAAACAGGTCTTCCTCAGGGAACTCCTGGAGCACATACTTTTGAGTATGTGGGGTACATGGATGTGTAGAACCTTACATCCTAGTGTAGGAAAGTGATGTAGATGTGGAATCCATCCATCCTTCACTATAATTTCATACCGTATCAGTGGTAGGTAAACATGAAACCTCCTAATGACGAAGAAAGCACAAATATCCGTATCAGTGGTAGGTAAATATGAAACCTCCTGATGACGAAGAGAGTACAGAACGCCACTGTGACTCTAAAATAGCGAAGGACCAGTTTACCCTGGTGAGCTATAGTAGTAGAGACGCGACATGTCCTACAAGTGATCCTCTTACTGACTGAGGAAGGTGAAGGTCATGAGAATCCGACTCTCTTAATGACCTATGTATGATACTGATGCGACTTCTCAGCGATCAGTTGGAGTATGAGTGGTAAGCCTCATCTCCACAGGGCATAATGTTGTTTGTAAAACATAATCAACCATGTAGTATAACTTGTTAGAGATGACTCCAAGTTAGTTGATTGATGTTACCTTACAATAATGTTTATATTCTCCACATCTCCTAAATTATAGAGATCTTGTTATACCTGCAACTGTTATAGAATACTTTGAAGACTTTACTGCTTAAAATATGCTTTGATGTTATAATAAAGCTTCTGGCGAAGAGTTATAACTCTCGCTGGGACAATTATGTATAATTGTCTCACCCCGTAGGCTTCAACTTTTTAGGTGGACGTCGGAGACGAAGGAACCAGCCTACAGGTGATCAGTCTCAGCAGCAGCACCAGGGGAAGCAATAATCTCAGGTGGAGATTGTCCTGCCATGTGGTGTAGTTAGAGTCAGTCCTATGTGTCCTCTGTACTCTCAGGTCTTGGAGTCTTTTGTATAGTGATCTTGAGATTTTGTATCTTGATGTATATAATTACTCAAGAAGTAATTATCCTGAGATGTAAACAGTTTATCTCACTTTATGAAAGAAGCTTTTATGGATTCAAGCTCTTGTCATGAAAAGTTTTAATTTCCCGTGATTTTTGTCTTCCGCTGATTACCGATTCACTTCCTCTAAGTTTTAATCGTGTTTATGTCATGGTTTGGAGATCAGAGCCCACAACTAGTGGTATCAGAGCTCCAGGTTCAGTTGAGTATACAGAGGCATAGGACTTAGGATGTCAAGTCTACCTTTAGTACTCCTTCCTCATCTAATAGAATCTTCTGCTCCTCAGGAGAAGAAGATACATAAGATTGTCTGAACATCGTGATGAGCACGTGGCAGAGAGTAGTGCTAGTGCACCTCGAGGCGGTGCAAGAGTTCCGAGAATAGAACAACCTGCACCTGAGTCACCAAGAGAGCCACCCTAGTTCGACCCAGCTGACATGAGCGATCCAGCTGTACAGACGATGTTCGAGCAGTTCATGACTGCCATGACACATATAATCGATAGGATGCCCATTCCTGCACCTAGGGCACCTGTCCAGCCTGAAGCACAAGGTATCGGTAAGACATTCGAACGACTTCGTCGTGTCGGAGCTACCGAGTACTTCGGAACTGCCGACCCTGTAGATGCTGACTTATGGTTGATAGAGTTGGAGAAGGCTTTCATGATTCTTATGATTCCGGAAGCTGAGAAGGTTAGACATGCTGTCTATCTTCTCAAAGGCAGTGCTGGTCACTGGTGGAACATGGAAGAGCAGAAGAGACCTGGAGTAGAGTTCTCATGGGAAGAGTTTCATCGAGAATTTATCAATAGATATTTTCCAAAGACCTTCCTAGATGAGAAGATCTCTTAGTTCGAGAAACTAAGGTAGGGTATGATGAACATTAGTGAGTATGAAGCTAAGTTCATGGAGTTGTTGCGGTTCTGTCTGCACATGTCTGCTACGGATGAGGAAAGAATCAGAAGATACGAAAAGGGTTTGAATTCTGATATGTCAACCCCTGTGTCTGCCTTAGAAAACAGAGAGAGATTCTCTACCTTCGTTGAGTCAGTCCGAAGGATAGAGAGATCTGTGGTTGAGAAAAGACAAACCCATAAAAGATATCCACATTTCCAGGGTTCTTCATCTAGGGATTCCAAGAAACCTAGATTCTCTGCACCTAATCCTCTACCACCCAGATCGAGTTTTTAAACTCAATGGACACCAAGCAGAGGTAGAGGACGAAGTCAACCGCTTCAAGGGACGCACAGTTCTACATCAGTGTCAGTTACTGGACCACCCAGACCACAACAACAGGAGAAGAGTTGCTACAACTGTGGTAAGATGGGACACTTGATAAAGGATTGCCGTTCTAGGCCTGTCGGTGTGACACAACAACCCCCGAGACAGAATCAATAGGGATCTCAGAATAGACAACATCAAGGAGCAGCTCGAGGATGTGGACAAGTGTCTCAAGCTGGATCATCAGCACCACCTCAACACCAGGAAACTGCGAGGTTCTATGCTATGAACCCACCTGAGGCAGTGGTCAATCCACGGGTAGTGGCAGGTCAGATGAAATTTTTATATTTTGATATGTCTACATCCTTTGTTGTATCCATTCTGATTGATCCGGGTGCTACACACTCTTTCATTACTCATGAAAGGATTTGTAACTGCAATGTGACTGTTAGTCATAGAGCAGATAGTTTGTTGTTAGAGACTCCGTTGAGTGGGTCTGCCGTTTTGCAGGAGGTATGTTCTCCCTGCATCCTTTTCTTTTCTGACCATCGCATTCAAGTGGATCTTATACCACTTGATATGCAGGGATTTGATATAATCCTTGGGATGGATACCTTAGAAAGGTATAGAGTTGTCTTGGATTGTGAGTCCAAGTTGGCTGTGTTTGCTGATGAAAGCAACACATGGATCTTTCAAGGTGAAAGAAAGATTCTGCCCACCTGTCTTGTGTCAGCTATGGTTGTTGATAAGCTGTTGAGGCAAGGATGTCATGCATTCTTAGCCCATGTGGTAGATGTTACCAAGGAAAGGACCAATCCTGCTGAAGTTCCCATAGTCAGGGAATTCGAGGATGTGTTTCCTGAAGAACTTCCTGGTATACCACCACCTCGGGAGATTGATTTTGAAATTAATCTGATCCCAGATACGAAACCCATGGCTCAAACTCCGTATAGGATGGCGCCTGCCGAGATGGCAGAACTCAAGAAACAGCTTCAAGAGTTACTTGAGAGAGGTTTTATCCGACCAAGTACTTCACCTTGGGGTGCTCCGGTCTTGTTTGTTAAAAAGAAAGATGGGTCAATGCGGTTATGCATCGACTATAGACAACTCAATAAAGTAATAATAAAGAATAAGTACCCTCTGCCGAGGATTGATGATCTCTTTGACCAGTTGCGTGGTGCAACCGTCTTTTGAAAAATAGACTTGAGGTCTGGATATCATCAACTCCGTATTAAGGATAGTGACATATCCAAGTCTGCCTTTAGGATAAGATATGGTCACTATGAGTTCACGGTTATGTCGTTTGGACTAACCAATGCACCAGCTGCATTCATGGAACTCATGAATAGAGTTTTTTGACCTTTCCTTGATCAGTGTGTTGTCATCTTCATAGATGACATACTGATTTATAGTAAGGATGCCCAGCAGCAGGAGCAGCATCTTCGCCAAGTTTTGACCTTGCTAAGAGAACATAAGCTGTACGCCAAGTTTAGCAAGTGTGAGTTCTGGCTGCCGGAGGTATCTTTTCTTGGACATGTGATATCCGCCTTGGGAATTCGTGTTGACCCTACAAAGGTAGAATCTGTTCTACAATGGGAACAACCGAAGACACCGACGGAGATTCGAAGTTTCTTGGGGTTAGCTGGCTATTATCGAAGGTTCATTAAGAACTTTAGTTCTATAGCTTTACCTTTGACCAAGTTAACCCGGAAAGATGTTCCTTTTTCTTGGAGTGATAAGTGTCAACAATCTTTCCAGTTGCTGAAGGAGAGGTTGACAAGTGCACCTGTGCTAGTGCTACCTGAACAAGGAAAAGGGTATATAGTTTTCTGTGATGCTTCCAAGAACGAACTAGGATGTGTGTTGATGCAGGATAAACAAGTGATTTCTTTTGCTTCCCGACAGCTTAAGAAACACGAGGAGAATTATCCAACACACGATCTAGAGTTAGCTGTTGTGGTTCATGCTTTGAAGATCTGGAGGCATTATCTCTACGGAGAAACATTCCAGATTTTCATAGACCACAAAAACCTTAAGTATATCTTCTCTCAGCATGAGCTCAACATGAGGCAACGTCGCTGGATGGAATTAATCAAGGACTATGACTGTACAATTGATTACCATCCAGGCAAGGCCAATGTTGTTGCAGATGCCTTGAGTAAGAAATCAGCAACATCAACCATGAATAGAGCACAACTAAACTCTTTAGTATGCTCTAGAAAAGATATGCTTATCTCTTTAAGGGAAGACAATGTACAGTTGAAGGTGTCATTGTTAGCCGGTTTGTTAGCTGAGATGCATATTAAACCTACCCTAAGGGGGCAGATTAAAGAGGTACAACTAGGTGATGCTGCAGTTCAGCAGATTAGATCTGAGTATGGAAAGGAGAAGCAAGATGGTTTCCATGACTCAGAGGATCAAGTAGCTTGTTATAATGGGAGAATGATAGTGCCGGATGTGGACAACTTGAGGAAGTTAGTCCTGGAAGATGCCCATTCTTCCATGTATGCTATGCATCCAGGGAGCACCAAGATGTATCAGAATTTGAAGGATCTATATTGGTGGCCTGGGATGAAGAAGGACGTTGCAGAGTTTGTTCTGAGGTGCCCTGTGTGTCAGCAAGTTAAAGCTGAACACCAGAAGCCTGCAGGAACAATGCAACCTTTACCCATACCACAGTGGAAGTGGGACCATGTGACCATGAACTTTGTTGTTGGCCTACCCAGGACAAGCAAAGGACATGATTCCATTTGGGTAATTGTTGATAGGTTGACTAAGATAGAACATTTCTTACCTGTCAAAACAACCTATTATGTTGAAAGATTATCAGAGTTGTATGTTAAAGAGATAGTGCGTTTGCACGGAGTTCCTGTCACAATAGTTTCTGACAGAGGTCCTCAGTTTATGAGTCATTTTTGGGAACAGTTACACAGAGCCTTAGGCACTAAGTTGAGGTTTAGTACGGCCTTTCATCCACAGACTGATGGATAGTCGGAAAGGACCATACAAACCTTAGAAGACCTCTTGCGAGCATGTGTTCTCCAGTTCACCGGAAGTTGGGATCTACACTTAAGCTTGATAGAGTTTGCCTATAACAATAGCTATCAGCATAGTATTGATATGGCACCTTATGAAGCCTTATATGGTAGACGTTGTAGATCACCCTTGTGTTGGTTTGAGACTGGTGAGCACCAGTTGTTAGGTCCTGACCTGGTGCAGCAAACCACAGAAAAGATTAAAGTTATACAACATAAGATTAAGACTGCTCAGGATAGGCAGAAATCTTATGCTGACAAACGTCGTAGACCCTTAGAGTTCCAGGTTGGAGACAGAGTCTATCTCAAGGTCTCACCTTGGAAAGGGGTCCTTCGTTTTGGAAGGAAGGGAAAGTTAGCTCCTAGATATATGGGGCCTTATCCAATCATTGAACAGATTGGAAAGGTAGCATATAAACTAGAGCTTCCCCTAAAATTACAGAGGTTACATCCTGTGTTTCACATTTCTATGTTGAAGAAATGTCACCCAGACACCGAGTCAGTTCTACAACCTATGGAGGTAGAATTGAATGATGACATATCCTATGAGGAGGGACCAGTGTCAATCCTTGATAAATGAATTAAAAAGTTAAATAAGAAAGATATAAGTCTTGTGAAAGTCCTCTGGAACCATCATGGTATTGAAGAAGCCACTTGGGAGTTAGAGGATGAGATGAGAAGGAAGTATCCTGCCCTTTTCTCGTAGTATGTTTTATCGATTTCGGGGACGAAATCCTTGTAAGGGGTGGATAATTTGCAACATCCCTGACCTGGGTTATGAGTTAACACTAGGTGTTTTGCCTAAATATGTGAATAAATCTTTGTGATTAACTCTGAGCATGTAATTAAGTTTCTCAGAAACATATATTTCAGTATTTGCTCCTTTTTATTTAAAGTTGTAGCATTGTTTTGATATACAGGGACCTATGTGCAATTTACCCAGTTAAAAGGGTTAGCTTGCAATTTGCACATGTTGAGATGTTCCTCTGATGATGAGACATCATGAGAATCGTTTTGGTAAAGTTTGAGGGATTTCCCAATCTAGGGCACCAAGGTGCAGCTGTGGAAGCAATCCCAGTGCTTGAAACCTTAAATTGGGGTAAAATGCAATTTACCCAAATTAAGGGATACAAATTGTGAAATATGTCATCTAATGTATCTTTTTATACTCTTGCCATCATTTAGAGAAGAAATGATGAGGAAGTCACCTCAATTGAATTATCAGGTTATGAAATATACCTTGTGATTGAATAATTAGGGTATATGTACAATATCTTTTTATGTATGTACCTCATTATTAGCTTGCTCTCCTTTACCTTCTTTTCCTAATACCTTAAGAGAAGGTTTTTCCTTAGATTAAAGAGGAAGGGACGATCAAGTAAAGAAGGAGGGACCTAGTTGGAATTATGGACAACTTATGAACTAATGTTGAAAATCCTACCCCATGTATATAAGCTCTCCTTCCCTTAGTTGCAAGGGAACTCACCCTTCGTTCCCTTACTGTTTCATTTCACCAAAGACGACCAAGGACTGCCTTGGAGCTAAGGAGGACGACCAAGGGGTGCAAGGTAGGTTTAAAACCCTCTTCTTGCCTAATTCCATGGTTAGAACTCGAATTCAAGGTCATCTTCATGGCTAACTCTTGAAACCCTACCTTTCTAGCCGTCTGTTTTCATCCTTTCTTGGAGTTTTCACCTTGGCCAACCTGTGGGAACTCAAGGACGCCATTAGAGCTTGGAGCTTGAAAGCTTGGAGCTCCAGAAGCAAGCTTTAGGAGGGTTTTATAACTCTAAACCCATGCTTTACTACACACATCTTTTATATGCGGTTAGATGATAGTCCTTCATGTATCTTGCTGTTCTTTGCTATTTTGCAAGAAAACCCGTGGGATATCTGTATTGTTCTTGAGCTAGGAGATGAAGGCGTGATTTCCAAGAAAAACCCACCGCTTTTCACTCCCTTAAACGGTCTCACCAGTTTGCTCTCTCGGTCTCAAGACCGTGAGGTGAGCAAATGGTCTCGAGACCGCGACAGGTCAAACGGTCTCCAAGACCGTTTGGCCCCATTGACCGGGCGTGGACCGTATAAGAAACCTGTTCCTAATTATATAGGCTAATTACCCTAAACATTTGGGAGGCTAACTATAAAGGAATCGGGAGATATGACCTTTTCAAGTAACAACTTTAAATGAATTAATCCCTGATTCTCAAACGGTCAGAAATTGCCGTTTTGGGCAAACGGTCTCAAGATCGTGTAAGGTCGTTGACCAGGCGTTGACCGTATGATATTACTGTTCAAAACAATGTTAATCAACAACTCACCAAGTTTGATGGTCTAATTCCAAACGGGCTAAGAGTTGAAGGGTGAATACTAGGGCTAACCCTAGATAAAATCAGTACTGAAATTATGGTGACCTAATTAGGGTTTTTAGGGTTGATTGACCTAAACGGTCTCAAGACCATTTAGGGGTTACCCAAACGGTCTCAAGACCGTGAGGGCAATCAACCATGACCGTTTGGAGGTCTGGGGTCAAGAATAGTTGACCAATTGAAGGTATAATTACACCAAATTACTTTGCAATTAAATATTGATATGATCATCAACTCAATAGGTCAGACCTTGATGAGATTGCACTAAAATCCAAAATTGGATGGACAAACGGTCTCAAGACCGTTTGGAACTCATCCAAACGGTCTCAAGACCGAGAGGACAATCACCCAAGACCGTTTGAAGGTCTAGGGTTGAGTAATTTGACCAATTGAGGACCCAATTGCAAATAAGTTATCAATTTAATCAAAATTCTGTTTTGTGGCTCAATCATGGTTCAACCCCTATCAAATCACCTCAGATTTTGATGAAATCTTGGGCAAACGGTCTCAAGACCATGTGGGGTCCACCCACATGACCTCAAGACCGTTTGGGCCAAGTTTGAGCCCAATTGGAGCTCAATTGAAGGGTTCAACCTTGTGTTGATACACATTGTTGAGTATTGATGGGTGAACATTGATAGACCCTAATTGAATCGATTTCAATCCTAATTGGTCAACAATTGAGGGTCAATTGAATGAACAATTGGTTAAGAATAACCTTAATTGACCCAATCCATAGGTGGTCAACATAGCTTTGACCTATTGAGGGCTTCAACATCGTTTGACACCATTTGATTGCTTTATTGATTTTGTTGATGGACCAAACGGTTGAGACCTTGAGAGCCTCGCGATATCAAGACCGTGAGGGGGCTCACGATCTCAAGAGCGAGAGGAGGCTCATGGTCTCAAGACCGCGAAGGGCCTCGCGGTCCTGAGGTCAAGATGGGAAAACGGTCAACGTCTCTTCGCGGTCTCAACATCAACTTGAACCAATGAGAGGGCTTCGCGGTCTTGAACCACTTGAAGAGGCTCGCGGTCTTGAAGCCTAAGGGGGCTCACGGTCTTGAAAATAGAAGGAGGCTCGCGGTCTTGGAAAGTCAAAGTGGGCAAACGGTCAACACTTTCCACCGATCTCAAATTGATGATTAATGATTGAAATCAATCAATGTAATTCCAAGTTGACTTCTTTCAATCAATTCATAATATAAATGGTCCAATGTTGCCCAAATCAAACCCTAATGATAATCTAGGATAGTAAGGGGTTATTTGACTAAGGTTTTTGACCATAATGATGATCAATGGGGTGAATTACCAAAATACCCCTGAAGGGTCAATTGAGTTATACCTTGCTCAATTCAAATTCTAATTACATGAGAATGATGTTTTTAGTCATAATGACTCTATCCAACTTGATCTAGTCTAATGTTATCATCAACCATTAGTATGATGAAAGAGAGAGTACTTTAGAGAGAGAAAGTACCCTAGAGAGAGAAAGTAACTCTAATCACATAATGGTGATGTTTTTGGCTATGTTAGCCTATGATGACTCAATCCAACCTGTTTTAGAGTGATGTTGACATCACCTAACCTTATGATGAGAGAGAAAGTACTTCTAGAGAGAGAAAGTACTTCTAGAGAGAGAAAGTACCCTTTTTAAGTGGAAATTCAATTGAAACATCCCCAATACACAGAAATGAGCATAATTAGGGTATGATCCACCTGTGTGAGATCATAAAAACCCTAATTATGATAAATGATGAACTTTTAATTTATCTAAGAGCATCAATGAAGATGTTACTCATACATGATGATGTAATGGGTTCAATTCACCTTAATATGAATAGTAAACCCTAATTCAAGGGTGATGACATGTAATGTGAATAGTAAACCCTAATTCAAGGGTGATGACAGGTAATGTGAATAGTAAACCCTAATTCAAGGGTAATGGCATGCTTTTGAGTATTAAACTCTATTTGATGTGAATTAGAGATTTAACTCTTATAACAAGAGTAGGAAGTATATTCCTTATTGTTGTATTACCTTTATCAGTTGTATTAACCATGCAGGTTCTGATATGAAGGTAATCATATCCAGGTATGGATGTTGATGTTATATTCATTAAAGGCATGTTGTTAGCCTTATGAATAAGTAAAGTGATATAATGCCTTGACAGTGGCATCCTATGCTGATAATGGGCTGTGAGAGCCATGAATACCATCAGGGTCATGCCTTAGAGATGACTTGTGATGAGGATAATGAGAAATGATGATTGATACGAGTTAGGCATGTTACATTTAGTATTCTTCTTTTATAGCTGCTATGCTACTATTATTGTTTGAAGAACAATGTATGCTATTAAAGAATACTGAATGTACCTAACTAATCAAGTATAATGTAGAGCCCTGATCATAGATCCATCATTGTCAGAGATTAAGTGATGGTGAAACAGGTCTTCCTCAGGGAACTCCTGGAGCACATACTTTTGAGTATGTGGGGTACATGGATGTGTAGAACCTTACATCCTAGTGTAGGAAAGTGATTTAGATGTGGAATCCATCCATCCTTCACTATAATTTCATACCGTATCAGTGGTAGGTAAACATGAAACCTCCTGATGACGAAGAAAGCACAGATATCCGTATCAGTGGTAGGTAAATATGAAACCTCCTGATGATGAAGAGAGTACAGAATGCCACTGTGACTCTAAAATAGCGAAGGACCAGTTTACCCTGGTGAGCTATAGTAGTAGAGACACGAGATGTCCTACAAGTGATCCTCTTACTGACTGAGGAAGGTGAAGGTCATGAGAATCCGGCTCTCTTAATGACCTATGTATGATACTGATGTGACTTCTCAGCGACCAGTTGGAGTATGAGTGGTAAGCCTCATCTCCACAGGGCATAATGTTGTTTGTAAAACATAATCAACCATGTAGTATAACTTGTTAGAGATGACTCCAAGTTAGTTGATTGATGTTACCTTACAATAATGTTTATATTCTCCACATCTCCTAAATTATAGAGATCTTGTTATACCTGCAACTGTTATAGAATACTTTGAAGACTTTACTGCTTAAAATATGCTTTGATGTTATAATAAAGCTTCTGGAGAAGAGTTATAACTCTCGCTGGGACAATTATGTATAATTGTCTCACCCCGTAGGCTTCAACTTTTTAGGTGGACGTCAGAGACGAAGGAACCAGCCTACAGGTGATCAGTCTCAGCAGCAGCACCAGGGGCAGCAATAATCTCAGGTGGAGATTGTCCTGCCATGTGGTGTAGTTAGAGTCAGTCCTATGTGTCCTCTGTACTCTCAAGTCTTGGAGTCTTTTGTATAGTGATCTTGAGATTTTGTATCTTGATGTATATAATTACTCAAGAAGTAATTATCCTGAGATGTAAACAGTTTATCTCACTTTGTGAAAGAAGCTTTTATGGATTCAAGCTCTTGTCACGAAAAGTTTTAATTTCCCGTGATTTTTGTCTTCCGCTGATTACCGATTCGCTTCCGCTAAGTTTTAATCGTGTTTATGTCATGGTTTGGAGATCAGAGCCCACACTCTAGATGACACATTGATTTATAATGAGAACACTCTTCCCAACTCATATTTTGATGATGCTTCAAAGGGGAATAAAAAGACAAATCGTATTGGTATACAAAAGACTATTCTTGTTGCAGCTAATAGGTGCTTTCACTTGCCCCAAATCAAGGACATATTTGCAAGGAGGCATCAATCTTTAGCACAAGAATTTCCAGCTGCAAATCAGAGCACCGGTCCTCCATGGACTTTGATGTTTCCACAGTGATGAGGTACCCGGTTGCAACCTTTTTAGTTTGATCTATGCAGTGAGGACACTACATATTTCAAGCTTAGGGGGGAGAAACCGGATGGTAACCTAGTTCTTTTAGCTTTTCCCTTTCATGTTATTTGCTTCTTGTCATTTTCTTTTGTTTAGTGTTCACATTTCAGTCATTGTTTTCAGTTCTCCTCTTCTGGTGGAAAATCTAGTATGATATGAGGTGTATCTTTTATATGTGGATAGAACTCCTATGCTTAACAGATTGTCCTCTTTTGATGAGAAATATCATTTGGAGAAATTGTAAAAGGCATGCATTAATCAAATGAAACCTTTTGGCCATCAACATGTGCTTAACTCTGGTTTATGCTTCTAGCCTGAACATTCATCTTTCACATCCTTGATTGCTTAAAACATGTAATGGTTTCAATTTTTGTGAGTAAATCAACTTCACAACATCATTTGGAATACGGGATGCCCTTGTCAAGCTCTTAGTGCATTTTCAACCACTCTTTCAATGAAAAAAAACAAAGCAAATGAATGAAATCTAGATAATGTTGCAATTTAGTTGACTCTCCTATCTTTTGGAAAAAAAATTAAAATTTATTTTGGCTTATCTCATCTTTATACCCCATAAAAGATGGCTAAACCATCCACATATCATGCTACCCTACTGTAAGTCCGATCTGTCCACGATGGTTAGGTGGTATGTCTTAAAAGAGGGTAAAATACCCCAACCGAGATTCCACGTGTGCATAAGCCTACATTAGCAGCCGAGTGTCGGAACCCATAATCCATTATCATATTATTTTTTGGTAAAGAAGGATAGTACAACTAAAATTGTCAATTTTAACTAAGATTTCATCATTTGTATCCTTAATAGTTGAGAGTTTGAGTTGCACATCCACTAATTGTTTGGCTTGGTCATCCAAATTTTATGTATTGTTGTTTAATTGATTGATTCATTTAATTGTGACCACCCCTGCTGAACTAAAAATCTCTTTCTTGGGTGTTTAAGTTGAATTGATGGCTATGAGTATAAACATGTTGATCATGTTTGGCTTGGTCTTATACACATCTTTCTTTTCATTTGATCTATGCATGAACTTGACAATTCTTCATTTGTGTTTCTATGCTCTTTTTTCTTGAGGACAAGCAATGGTTTAAGCTTAGGGGGATTTGATGTGCACAAATCATATCACCTTTTGGATCATGTTTGGTTGCATATCCATGTTTTTTGACTCAATTATCACTCTCATTCATGCTAGATTCTATATTTTTAGCTATTCTTACTTGTCTCATGGTTTGGATTGTAGGTACTACATATTGCAATGAAAATATGAGGAATATATCATATTATCTTTTATAGTATCACTCCTCAAGTATCTACATGTTTTGGGGTTCGAAATTGCGCAAATACCACTTTTTACGGCATGTAAATCGGACCTACACACTGAAAGTTATGAGCAAAATACATAACAACCCAAAACAGTGAGGTGCACGCCGTGCACCTGGGTACGATGAGCAAATTGAAAGTTTCTGGAAAGTTGCACATCATGCACCTGAGAGCCAAAAGTTTCTGGAAAGTTGCACGGCATGTATTCCTTTAGCGCACGCCGTGCACATTGCATTCTGGAGCAAACTGAAAGTTTCTAGAAAAGTGCACGACGTGCACTTTTGGGTGCACGACGTGCACTTTTGGGTGCACGGCGTGCACCTGGCAGTTTCAGCATTTTGTAAAATACGAGTTTTTGTTTAAAATGAGGTGGGAACTTAATGGGCGGTTATGTCCGGTCATTTATGAACGTTCCCTCATCCCAGAGTAAGACTAGAGAAGAGAAGGGCGATTTTGAGGAGATCAAGGGTGGTTTCTTGGGAAAGGAGTCCATTTCTTCTTCTCTTCTTTTCCATTGTCTTCTCCAAGGTGCAGCCAAGGTTCCCCAACTTCGTGCAGTTTCTCGGGATAGGATCCAGTCCGTTTTGGAGCAGCTTTTGGAGTGGAATTTTGTCCCCAAGATGGAATTCTACTTCTCTTGGGTTACACTTTCAATTCTCCTAGTTTTTCCTTCTCTAAGCCATGTTAAACTCTGAAATTTGTGCACATTTTCTATTGTACATCATTATGGACGAGTAGACTCTTTTTCTTGGACATGGGAGAGTAACTCCCATGTCATAGCTTGTATGAACATATGAATTTCGTACTAAATGTTAGTTTCTTGCATGTTCCAAGAGTTGTTTCAGATCTAAAATGCTTGTTTGTGTGATTGTCCATCATACTTGCATGTTTTATGCTTTCTTTCATAATCTGAGAAGATGTATTTGAGAGTATGGAGTTACTCTTTTGGCAACTTGTCCTTGACTGTGAGAGTGGCTGGGATTATGTTGAGGAGCAAGGTTTGTGATTTGAAATGAAATACATACACGAGAGTGATGTATGGAGTTAAAATCGTCATCACTTCATCGGGAGGTGAGTGATGACTACAAACCTCCTTTGCAAGTTAATTAACATGTTTAAATTTGTATTTTAATATAAGCTATGATGTGATAGTGAAATCCCAAGTCTAAGATCCTTCCAAATCTAAATCTTAACCTTTCTTAAGTGATAATTTACTGTTTTGTTTTAAATCTATAATTTAGTTGTTCTAATCCAATCATCTTGTGTACAATGATCTAGATTATTGAAAATCATAACTCTTGCGCCTAACTAACCAACGCTCCTTGTGTTCGACCTCGACTACAACTACTCTCGTATACTTGCGGGATATATCTAGTTGAGTAAAAGATCATTCTTAATGATTGAAACTCGTTAGTGTAAACAACCAACACATTGCATTCAAGATAGATCTAATGGCATCTATCCATGTGTCCCTATTCTTCATCAGAACTAGGACACTAGGCTCTTAAGAGACTAACTCCATGGAACATGGACAAGTTTTCTCTCATTAAGTCTTGCATGTTGAACCCTTCAGCATTTTGCCAATATATGTGCTCTTTCTTAAGTAAAGAGGCTTTCCACATCTATATCTATAGACCTCGATTCCTATCACATAGGAAGCTTCCCCAAAACCCTTCATGTAGAAGGTATTTTCCTTGCCAGGTTTTAACATTTGCAGGATAAGGACATTATTCCCCATCATTATGTGGAATATAAATATGCTCCCACTAAATCTTTTGTAATCATAGATTCCACCTTCATTTTGACTCAAGTCAAACCCTTTGACTATCTTGTCAAATAGAAGAGTCCAACTCTGAGATGGTTGCTTCAATCCACGGATTGAACTTTGTAGCTTATAGACTTTATTTGCATTAGGGGATTTACAAAACCATTAGGTTGTATCACATACACATCCGCTTAATTATTGCAAACAAGTAATTTTGTTTTAACATCGATATGACTAATCTCATAGTCATACTAAGCTCCAACAATAAGCATGATCCATATGGATTTAACCATGGTACTGGTAAAAGGCTTCATCACATTCAACATCTTGAACTAGTTTGAAACTCTTTCAACCAATATACCCTTCCATATTGGTCTTCTTACAAGGACTAAATGCACTCTATGGGTTTTACTCCTTCATGTGGATCCATTATGGTCATACCTTGTTGGTTTATATGGAGTCCATCATAGATCTCACGGCCTCAAGCCAATTGTTCAGAATCTGGTTATCAACTTACTGTTGACCTAGACGTTATACATTGTCCATATGTTGATAATGACTCAACCATTCCATTCATATGTATCTAATATGTGTATTCAAGATTGATCTCAGGTGTTAGGTACATGAAAAGAATCAATTTACACAAGCCCTAGCTTATCAAAGTTCAAGTCAAAAGCAATGCAAGTGTGCTAATTAGGAAATCCATGTAAATGACCTTAGAAGAATTTTGTAATCACTTGTGATGATATGACTTGTAACTAAGATGAGAAAATTATGTGGGACACTTAGTACCAAGTTTTAATCACTTTTTAATAAATTTAGAAAATTGATCACAAACTGCTGATCAGTCGAGTTATAAACTCGACCGATCCCTTGGATCAATTTTCTGGAGAGTGCATTGGTCGAGTTGTGCATTCATAGAACTCGACTGATCGGGTTACTGACCAAATGTGATTTTAACTGATTGGTCGTGTTTCCCAGGATAAACTCGACCGATAGTTTGAAAATTGGGTTTTTCTTTTACCTGATCAGTTGAGTTACCTTTATTGAATCTCGACTGAATGTACTGTACGGAAAATGCAGAAAAAGTGATTCTAACCGTTGGTGACTTGTTTGGATGAAAATAGATCGGTTGCCTTGTGAAAAAAGGGATATAATTCAACCCTAAGTGTTCCCCAACTCAAGGGAGAACCCCTAGCTATAAATAGGACCACTTGGAGTTCATTCCAAGGTTGCTCATTCACTACATACAAGGTCCTTACTATAGTTGAGTGTGCTACCACCCCTTGAGCCCCTTTATCTCTCTAGTTTACACTTCATTTCATGATTTGTGAGTGAGTTAGGATTATTGTAAGAGCGATCTACATTTGTGCATGTAAAGCTCTCAATCTTCCACTACTTCCGTACCCCCTTGTTCCATGAAGAAAAGTTGAAGGAAGCAAGCTCCATCGAGTGAAGGAGCTGTAGCTGGTCATCTTCAAGGTTGACGAAGAGGTGGTGATCTTCTCCAGGTGAAGGAGAAGGCAAAGGTGGAAGATCTAAGAGGATAAGAAAAGTCCTTCAAGGCTGAAGACTTGAGCTTGAATGGGTAAGACCTAGGAGAAGGTTGAAGATTCAAGCTAAGTGGGTAAGTTCCTTGTGAAGATAGAGATTTCCTTGTGATTGGATGGGTAAGTCCTTTGGTGGTCTATTGTTGTAATCTCTATGGTGATTAAATGAGAAAAGCACTTGCAAAGTCCTAGAGGATGACCTCTCTAGGTAGTGGACTGACTCACTTCTAGTTTGAAGTGTGTAACCACTCTACATCCCTTTATCAAGTGCTTGTTATCAATCTCTCTCATCCTTGTTGTGCTTGTTAGTTAGGACTTCAAATTGCCATTAAGCTATTGCTTCTAATTGATATAATTTGAAGGTCTAATCTGTTTGGTGAGAAATTGTGTAGCTCTATTCACCCCCACTCTAGAGCCCTTAGATACAACAAGTGGTATCAGAGCTAAGGATCTTCTCCAACTATCTCCAACAAGACGATAATATGGACGACAACCTACTTGGTTCACTCAACCTAGAGGGAGGCATCTCCATGTGCCCTTTGGTCTTTGATGGCACCAAATTCCTCTATTAGAAGAGAAGAATACAGTTATACATTCAAGGGATGAACTTTGACATGTGGAAGGTGATGGTCACACCTTACACGGAGCCAACCGAAGCTGTTGCAACATGTAGTGAAGCTGCTCTCAAAGAAGATCAACTCAATGCAAAGGCCATTAGCATCCTCTATGCATCCCTCACTCCCATGGAGTTCAACTAGATCTCATCATGGGACATAGTATATGAGATTTGGGACAAGTTGTGCATCACATATGAAGGCACAAAGCAAGTCAAGGAGGCAAAGATCTACAAGTTGGGTAGCCTCCTAGAGAACTTCAAAATGGGAAAGAAAGAAGGCATTGTGGAGATGTACTCAAGGCTGAATGTCATAGTTAATGGTCTAGCTGCTTTGGGTACTCCTTTGAAAAGAGGCGTCATCAACTCAAAGATTTTGAGAACTCTTCCAAAGAGATGGGAGTCAAAGGTCACCTCCATTGAAGAAGTGAGGAGCCTTGCGGACATCCCAACTGAAGAACTCATTGGCAATCTTCAAGCCCATGAGCCAAGACTTGACAAGAAAGAAGAAGAATCCAAGCAAGAAGAGAAGAAATATAAGAATATTAAAGATAGTGCTTTCAAAGCACAAGTGGAGGTTGTCATCCTTCAACAACAACTTCCTTGCCAGACTCCCTCCTCTAGTGAAGATGAAGGCCCTAGTGAGCATGAAGCCAACTACATCAAGGGCAAGCACTTCAAGGGAAAGAAAGCCTCCTCCTCCTCTACTCTGAGATGCTACAAGTGTGGTCAAAAGGGGAACTATAAGAGTGAATGCCCAAAGTCAAGAAAGTCTCACCACAAGAGCACCTCAAGGAAAGATGAGGACTATAAGAAGGAGAGAAAGCATAAGAGGAAGGACAAGAAGGAAAAGAAATACAAGAATGCAGCCAATTCAGCTTGGGAAGCTTCATCTTCAAGCAGTTCTAGCTCCGAAGAAGATGGAGAGCGTCTCCTTGCCCTCATGACCTTTACAAGTGAAGACATTGGTGAGGTAAGTGGGGTAAGTTGGCATGAACTGCCTAAAGAAGCTATTACTGATATGATTTTTACTACCCGTTCTTCTTTTGCTAAATGTAAATCTAAAAGAAAATAGTTAGGAAAAATCATCGATGATCTTTATGCTAAACTTGAAATTCTAGAATTGAATGAGAAAACCAATCTTGGGAGCATTGATAACTTGCAATGGAAATATCTTGATCTTGAGATCCAATACAATGGGGGTTGAAGTTGAAAGTGGTGTCTACCTTAAGAAGATGGAAAGTCTTAAGGAAGAAAACCAAAATTGCCTAAAAGAACTTGAATTGCTTAAAACTAAAAATGTTGAATTTAAGTTACTTATTGATGCTCGTAGACAAGAGAGAGATGTCTATCTCAAAGAGATTCAAATGCTAAAATATGAAAATGCTAGGTTGCTTAGTCAAGTAAATGATTTATCTTCTAGACCTTTGTTGCCTAGTTAAAATGTGGTTGCTCTCTCACTTGAAAAGGATTCATATCTTACTAAAGTTTTATGTCTTGAGGCTGACCTTGTACATGCTAGGGATGATATATCTAGTTTATATTCTACTATTGTTTCTTTTAATGATGATAACCATATATTAAGAGCATCCCTGCAGAAATTCCTTAAAGGGAAGAACTCCCTAAATGCAATCCTTGATCATTATACCCAACAAAGGGGTACTAGTGGTTTGGGTTTTGAAGGGGGGGCCTTAAAGGGCAAGAGCAAGGCTAAAGGTAAGAAAAAGAGCAAGGAGATATCTTTCTTTGTAGGAGAATCTTCGGGCACTAAGAATCCTATGGTTTGTTCTTATTACAAATGTGATGACCATTATTCTACTTATTATCCTTACAAGCCTAAGGGGACCAACCCAAAGATGAAATGGGTCCCCAAGATAACTCTATATCCCAAAGTTTGAGTTGGGAACCGACAATCTCCTTTATTGTATGGAAAAGATAGATGGATTGTTGATAGTGGTTGCACAAAGCACATGACAGGCGATGTAAGACATTTCAACAATTTTATAAAGAAGAAAGGATGATCTGTCACCTTTGGGGACAACAAGAAAGGTAAAGTTAAAGGTGAGGGTCACATAGATAAATCCTTATCCATCATGAATGTTCTTTTTGTGGGTGTCCTACATCATAATTTAATAAATGTTAGTCAACTTTGTGATAATGGTTACCTTGTTATATTTACTTCTTTTGAATGTTTGATTCTAGATTCCCTCACCTACCAAGTTACATATAAGGGAACTAGAAGTGGTAATCTTTATGTTATTGTTCTTAACTCTATTAAGCTTGTGGTTGGTAGATTCCTTGAAGCCAATTTGAATGATGTTTATCTTTGACACCGCCGGCTTGGTCATATAAATATGCATCAATTAAAGAAGTTGAGAAAAAAGGACTTAGTCAAGGGACTTCCTAAATTGGATTTTGAAAAGGATGAGGAATGCCCACCTTGTACACAAGGAAATAAAACCAAGCCCTCTTTAAAATATAAAGGAGTCCTTAGCACTAAGAGAGCTCTTGTGATTCTTCATATTGATCTATTTGGACCAATGAGAACGTAATCGCTTCGTGGTTCCAAGTATTGCCTTGTTATTGTCGATGATTTCTCTAGATATACTTGGACCTTCTTTCTCATTTCAAAGAGTGATACGCTTGATGTTTTCTCTAGTTTTTGTAAATGAGTTGAGAATGAAGCTTCTTGCCAGATAGTTTCCATCTATAGTGACCATGGGGGAGAATTTGATAATGACCTTTTTGAGCATTTTTGTCACGAATCGGGTTATGCACACAACTTTTCCTCACCTCGTACACCTCAACAAAATGGGGTTGTAGAGAGGAAGAATAGGTCTCTATAGGAGATGACTAGGACTATGCTTCTTGAGTTTGATACTCCTAAGAAGTTTTAGGCTGAAGTTGTCAGTACCTCTTGTTATGTGCAAAACTGTGTTTTCACGCATCCATCGCTCAAGAAAACCCCCTATGAACTATGGCATGGTAGGAAGACTTCTATCAAGTATTTCCATGTTTTCAGATGTCCTTGTTTTGTTTTGAATACGAAAGATTCTCTTGACAAGTTTGATCCGAAGTCGTATAAGGCTTTCTTTCTTGGCTATAGAACTACTAGCAAGGCATATAGAGTTTATAATATTGATCTTGCTAAAGTAGAAGAATCTATTAATGTTATGTTTATAGAGACTAACCCCTCTATTCCCAAAGATATTGTTTGAAATGATGATGTTGCAAATGAAGTAATTCCTATACTTAAAGATCTCAACATCACTCAAAAGGGAAAAGAGGTGGTTGCTCAAGAAGAAGAAAAATATGATGAAAAGAAGGACCTGACTCCCCGATTTATAAAGAATCATCCTAAGGAGCTGATCTTAGGTGATCCATTTGAGAGAGTGAAGACGCATGCTGCATTTAACAAAGAACAAGCCAACAATGCCTTCATCTCACAACTAGAGCCTAAAGATGTTAAGGAAGCTCTTGGGGATGAAGAATGGATCCTAGATATGTAAGAGGAGTTGGAACAATTTGAGAAGAACAAAGTTTGGACCCTTGTGCCAAGACCAAGTGATAGAAAGATCATTGGCACCAAATGGGTCTACTGCAACAAGCTAGATGAAAGAGGCAAAGTGGTAAGAAACAAAGCAAGGTTAGTGCCTCAAGGCTACAATCAACATGAAGGTATTGACTTAGATGAAACATATGCACCTGTAGCTAGACTTGAGTCCATTCGTATGTTGCTTGCTTTTACCAGTCATAAAAACTTTCTTTTGTATCAAATGGATGTTAAAAGTGCATTTTTGAATGGTACAATTGAGTAGGAAGTGTATCTTGCACAACCTCTGGGCTTTGAACATGATAATCTATCTAACCATGTTATCTTGTTGCAAAAAGCTCTCGATGGACTCAAACAAGAACCAAGGAATTGGTATGAGAAATTAAAGAACTTTTTGTTAGATCATGGTTATATCATGGGCAAAAAGGATTCTACCTTGTTTCTAAAGCACACTTCTAACAATTTTCTTATCATTCAAATTTATGTTGATGATATTATTTTTGGCGGAACTAACCTTGATCTTTGCAAATAATTTAGTGATCTTATGCAGAGTAAATTCGAGATGAGTATGATGGGTGAGCTCACATTCTTCCTCGGCTTTTAAATTAAGCAAACAAAAGATGGGAACTTCATCAACCAAGGCAAGTACACCAAGGAACTACTTAAGCGCTTTGGGATGGAGAATTCCAAGACGGTGGACACACCCATGTCAAACATTACTAAACTTGATAAAGATGAAGAAGGTGATAAGGTAGATGACAAGATCTATAGAAGTATGATTGGAAGTTTACTTTACTTAACTGCCACTAGACCTGACATAATGTTTAGTGTTGGCTTGTGTGCTAGATTTCAATCAAATCCTAAGAAATCTCATCTTATAGTTGTTAAGAGGATTCTAAGGTACCTGGCCAAAACTCAAAACTTTGGTCTATGGTATCCCAAGTCAAGGGACTTTACTCTTACTGCCTATAGTGATGTCGATTATGCAGGCTGCATGATTGATAGAAAGTGCACAAGTGCCACTTGTTTCCTCCTAGGACCATGCTTGATGCCTTGGTTTTCCAAGAAATAGAGCACTGTGGCATTATCAACCACCGTGTCTGAGTACATTGTAGTTGGGAGTTGTTGTGCCTAGGTCCTATAGATGAAGCAAATGCTCCCAGACTTTAACATTCATTTTGATGCTTCTCCTATCTTTTGTGATAATACTAGTGTAATCTACTTGTCTTATAATCATATATTACATAGTAGAGCTAAACCTATAGAGTTTTGCCATCACTTTCTTCGTGATCACATTGGCAAGAAGGATATTTATATCATGCATGTGGATACAGAAAATCAGTTGGTGAACATTTTCACTAAACCAATAGCTAGAGAGAAATTTAATTTTATCAGATCAAAATTGCTTATAACTACTTTGGATGAATCTGATATGCCTTCTAGCTAGTAGTCATCTATCCTATATGGTTTGCATCTATCTTGATCATATTTGAATGCTTATATTCTTAAAATTTCTTTTTCATGTTCATTTTACCTTATTTCCCCCCTTTTTTGGGTATTTTTCATAAATGCTTATTTTATCACAAAATGGTACCCAATGATGAGTGGTATGTGCCTAAGTATGTTTAATATACATAATGGACTTGAAAAATAAATTTAATTAGCATTCAGATGGCTAGAAATTAAGTTTGACGGTTTTAGGTCCGGTTGACCATCAGTCGAGTTTCCCCTAGGACAAACTCAAAAGATCCATGGCAGAGAGATGTTCTAAAATGGACCAATCAATCGAGTTTCAGAGTCTTAGAACTGGACCGATCCGCGGGCTGAAGCCGACTAAAGTTGGATTCGACTGACTATGTTTGCTCTCAACTAGAAAATAGTCAATCGATTCCCCTTCTTCTATCCCTAAGCTCTCAACCCCATACCTAACCTTCCCTCTCCTAGCCCTAATCCAACCTAGATAGACCATTCTAGACCTTCCCCTTTGCTCTTCCTTGGTGTGTGTACGGTTTTGGTGGTTTGTTTTGTGTGTTTTCTCTCTTCTTCACCTTCTTTACGCCTCCATGGCTTATCATAGAAGAAAGAGACCCGCCCCTAGCAATGCACCATCCTCTTCTTCATCATCTCACTTGGTTCCTTTTGATGAAAGTTTCTTTGTCTCAGTAGAGGCTATAAATAGGTGTAAGGACCTTCTTCCTAGGAGTCCTTTTCCTTTTAGAGCCTTGTTTGATCCTAGCCCTAGGCGTCAAGTGATCATAGACCAAGTGGTGAGGTTGTTATCCATTCATCACCTATCCACCCTGGCTATCGAGCATGACTTATTTCATAATTCTATGTCTAGCACAAAAGTAGTTCATGAATTCTACGCTAATTTGTGTTGGAATTATGACTCCCTTGTACCCCCGCTGAATACTCAAGTGATCCTTACTCCATGATCACCGGGAAGAGATTTCAAATATCTGAGGATATCATGAATTCTTACTTTTCATGAGATGATGAGGATGACACCTGGCGTAAGGATTACGATGAGTATTTTTACCTTTTGGACCCTGAGGGATTCTACAAGCAGAATAAGATCACTCTTCTTGATATCCATCGCTATCTGAAGAAACCCAGTGTACCCTATAAGAAGAAGATCACCCTACCCTCCTCATTCCTATATCTCAAGAATTGTATATTAGCCCTAGTGGTCAACTGCAACATCCATCCAAAGAAAAATCAAACGAATATTATTGAGAACACTGCAGTTATAATGTACTGCATCCTTGAGAATGTCAGAGGGCAACTGGTCTAGATATATTCTACATCATATGACTTGCTTTGAATATGGAAAGAACACCCGTGGCACCCATCCACCTTATCCTACCCCGGTTTGTGGTGTATTCCAGTTCACCACTAAGAAATCACTCTTCTCTGACTTCCATTATAGACCTACCAGGAAGGGAGTGTGCATCAGTGAGACCACAATTTAGAAGTTCGTGTCTATCCTTTCCTCCACCACACCAGGTGCTTCACCTTTTACTTCTGCCTCAACTGTCCTTGACCCTACCTCTACCTGAGCTCCACCTCCTTAGCCACCCTAACCTATTTGTTCCTCGTATCGTGTATCCACTGAAACCCTCATGGGTTACATGATGCATCAATAGGCATACAACCTCCAGGTCTAGGAGCATCTGCACCAGGATTTATGTTCAATCATGTCAACCATGAACTTATCCTATGCACACCCTTATCCCACCTACCATCCTTATCACAATAGTGATTATGCATCTTATGCATACCATCACTTCTACCCTACCTCTGAGCCTTCCGATTCTACTCCCACACCCCCTGCTGCTGCTAGTTTTGCTCCCGTCTTCCTACCATTACCTGTTGGCCCCCCAGAAACCTTTCTTGCCAGTCTGGGTGATTCTTCTCCCTCCTTCCCTCAGGACAATGAGCTTAATGCTCTTGGTATGACTTGGGATGAGCAGAATGGCCGTTGGCCCAATCGTGGCTTCGGTCCTTCTATGGACGAGGAGATGCATGAGCAGGCTGATGCTGAGACTGTTGCTACTACTGATGATGATGGTGATGGTGATGATGCATCTGATGATGGTGATGGCTCTGGTGTTGACTCCGATGATGAAGGTACTTCTGCTGCTGCACCTTCAAGTGGAGACAATGACTACGAGCCTGATGACGAGGATAATGATGATGATGTGGACATAGATAGTCTAGATGTCTAATTGTTTCTTAGTTTTTAGTCTAGTTTGCTGATCATATATATCTATCTAGGCAATTTTGTATTAGAAACATCTGGGCACATTATCTGAGATGTACTATTTTTGTCTTCAATTTTCATTGCTTCTCATCTGTAGCTGCCTTTATGAGAGCATGCTTTTGAGTTGTAATCTATGATATGTGCACTCTTGCTCCTTGAAAAATTATATATTATGAGTTGGTGCCATATTTCACCATATTTTGATTATGACCTAGCTTGTGTGTTTCTCTCATTTCTGTTTGATATATGTTATGTGATTGCATGTTTGAATATCTGCTTGGTTGTGTTTGGAGAAGACTATTTGTATACTCTTCTACCCCCTGACCTTTTTGATAATGTCAAAAGGGGAGAGAAATTTCAATGTATTGAAACTCAATCATATTGCTATTATTTCTTAAGTGATCCTTTTCTTATTCCTTAGATGCTTTATCATGTGACTTGCTAAAGGATCATGTAGTACATGCATGTTATATTTCTTTGTGTAGAAAGAGAAATTATGCAGGTTAAAGTAAGCATAGATTGAGGGGGAGCAATTCACATTGTTCAAATCTTGAATACCCCTAATTCACAAGGCAAAGGTATACTTTCAATACTCTTTTCAATATGTTTCAGGAATGGTTTGTCATTGTCAAAAAGGGGGAGAATGTTGACCTAGAGGTTATAAATTGTCCATATTTTAATAATGACTCAACCTTTCCATTCATATGTATCTAATATGTGTATTCAAGATTGATTTCAGGTGTTAGGTACATGAAAAGAATCAATTTACACAAGCCCTAGCTTTTCAAAGTTCAAGTCAAAAGCAATGCAAGTGTGCTAATTAGGAAATCCATGTAAATGACCTTAGAAGAATTTTGTAATCACTTGTATTGATGATATGACTTGTAACAAAGATGAAAGAATTATGTGGGACACTTAGTACCAAGTTTTAATCACTTTTTAATGACTTTAGAAAATTGATCATAGACTACTGATCGGTCGAGTTACAAACTCGACCGATCCCTTTGATTAATTTTCTAGAGAGTGCATCAGTTGACTTGTGCATTCACAGAACTTGACCGATCGGGTTGCTAACCAAATGTGATTTTAAATGATCGTTTGAGTTTCCCAAGACAAACTCGACTGATAGTTTGAAAATTGGGTTTGTCTTTTACCTAATTGGTCGAGTTACCTTTATTGAATCTCGACTGAATGTACTATACGAAAAATGTAGAAAAAGTGATTCTAACCGTTGGTGACTTGTTTGGACAAAAATAGATTTGTTGCCTTGTGCAAACAGTCTATAATTCGACCCTAAGTGTTCCCCAACACAAGGGATCACCCCAGCGATAAATAGGACCACTTGGAGTTCATTTCAAGGTTGCTCATTCACTACATACAAGGTCCTTGCTATAGTTGAGTGTGCTACCACCCCTTGAGCCCGTTTCTCTCTCTAGTTTACACTTCATTTCGTGATTTGTGAGTGAGTTAGGATTATTGTAAGAGAGCTCCACCTTTGTGCATGTAAAGCTCTCAATCTTCTACTACTTCCCTACCCCCTTCTTCCATGAAGAAAAGATGAAGGAAGCAAGCTCCATCGAGTGAAGAAGGAGCTGTTGCTGGTCCTCTTCAAGGTTGATGAAGAGGTGGTGATTTTCTCCAGGTGTAGGAGATGGCAAAGGAGGAAGATCCAAGAGGAGAAAAAAAGTCCTTCAGGGCTGAAGACTTGAGCTTGAATGTTTAAGACATAGGAGAAGGCTGAAGATTCAAGCTAAGTGGGTAAGTTCCTTGTGAAGGTGGATATCTCCTTGTGATTGGATGGGTAAGTCTTTTAGTGGTCTATTGATGTAATCTCTATGGTGATTAATAGAGAAAAGCACTTGCAAAGTCCTAGAGGTTGACCTCTCTAGGTAGCAGACTGACTCACTTCTAGTTTGAAGTGTTGAACCACTCTACATCCCTTTGTCAAGTACTTGCTATCAATCTCTCTCATCCTTGATGTGCTTGTTAGTTAGGACTTCAAATTGCCATTAAGATATTGCTTCTAATTGATATGATTTGAAGGTCTAATCTATTTGGTGAGAAATTTTGTAGCTCTATTCACCCCCCTATAGAGCCCTTGGATCCAACACTTACCACCTTCTTGAGTTATAAGATATCATAATCTTTCAAACTCAAGGTGTTCTACTAAAACTATGAGTTCTATGTTTACATAAGGAATTTGAGATTCCACAAAAGTTTGTGATTCTCCTTGTTCCTTGTTGTACCTCTTTAGGTTCAATGTTTTCTCATTTATTTCTAACATTTAGAGTTCTACATTTACTCCCACTGATTCCTTTGGAACTAAGTTTCATTTAGGAATTCAGTCATACAGACTAACAAACACTTTGTTGTTGGATTGGGATAAGAGTAGTATTCAACAAAATAACATTCATGTGATTTGTGGATAAAGACTTTTAAGAAAATATTTTCTTATACAAGATTTCAATCCTCATCACTATGAAAGACTCATCAGGACACGTCCCATGCCATATCTAATATGGTATCTTTTCTGCCATTTTAGATGGTACATTGTGTAGTGTTTAAGCATGTGCCCAAAAGAAATTGTAAGATTAGATAGATTTTATTGATAGCCTCACCATGACATACCATGGTGTGATACCCTCTTTCTGACACATTAAAATGTTTCAGGTGGAGTTCATTATGATAAACTATCATGATTTCCCAGAAGGTCCTCAAACTTTTAGTTTACATATTTCAACATTGATCGCATCAATGTATCTTAATACTTTTACCAATATAGTTATCTAATTAATTTATGATATCCTTGAACACTTCAAGAGATCCAAACTTGTATTTCAACAAGTACAAAATTTCTACTTATCACATTAGTACATGTAATGAGGTACTAGTAAGTACCTTTAGAATTCATTCTAAAAGGTCTATGTACATCAGTATACTAGTCCTAATTGAATAGTCAGTCTCCCACTACATATAGTGAAGATCCTTTTGTCATATTGCACAACAAATAAGACATGTAGGTCTCTATTGATTTAATAACCAAAAGATTCTAGATAACCATCATATGGATTCTACATATGCATTTCTCATTTATGCACTCTATATGACAATGCTATAGGTATTCATTGTTTGAGTTATCAAGTCATTCAATATATGTTTCATACACATTTATCTTTACAACTATCAAGTATAGTTTATGAGACATAGTGCCTCACCATAAAATATCATAATGTTCTTGTCATACAAAATATATGATGTTTGGCAAGTACACAATAACAATTCACTAATTCTATTATGTTCCCATGAATGACAACCTTTAACTATAGTGGAAGCAACCCTTACTCCATATAGTTCTAGATTACTTCTTCTCAGGTCCTGAAGTAGAGATCTCTATCTCTATCTTCTTCCTGAGATCATCTATTAAGAGGATGATTCCTTTTCAATGTCCAAACAAGTGACAATGGTGGCACTTTATTTTCTTTATCCTTTAAGTGAAAAGGGCATATTCCTTTTACACTTACCCTTCTCCATATATTGAGTGCAGAAGTCTTGGGCTTCAACTTAACCTCAGAGCACTTCCTGGCCTTTCTTTATCCCTAGGACTGACTTCCACTAATCACCATCACAAATTTGTCCTTCTTCTTCCTTGATTTAGCATCAACATGCCAAACATTTTATAAACTGACTATATGATTCATGCAACACTTATATAATCATATTCATCGTCAACTCGTAAACTAATAGAAATCCTAGTCATTCCACATGTCCAATCACATTGAGCACATGGGGTTCTACTGGACCTCCCTTTATCAGTTTGCCATCAATTAGTGCTTTGGAGACATTATACCTTCTTTGCTTTACATGATTCTTAAGATGTGTTACCATCTCAAGAATGTCCATGTATTCATATTGTTCATGCAACTCATAGTTCATACAACATAGCATTAGGTATGAAAACATCTTTGGCTTCATTGGCATACTTCCAATAAGCATCCATTTAGCCTTAGGTGCTTTTGGAGTGGGTTCCTCTGGCATTGGTCTATCAAGGACATAGAGCTTTTTCTCATTGATGAACACATTTCTCAAAGTCCTTACCTAATTGTGGAACTATATCCCATTATGTCCTTCTTGAGGATTGATCGCAATTTGAATGTGTTTTGTGTTTTACATTAGATTCTACAAAGAAATATTACAACTTTTCAAAACATTTTTGATTTTGTTTGATTTGATAATTTAACGATATTAATTAGGTCTTTAATTAACTACCTCTCTCACTGTTATATTTAAATTGATAGCCCTCAATATCAATTCAGAATATTGCAGCGTACAATAGTCTAGTCGGCCAAGATCCAAAATAATTCAACTATTACCTGGCCTACACTAGCGTCCACAATCAATTATCAAGGTAGGCAATCATGCCAATTGCATCATATGAAACTCTTGGATAAATGATATGCGAAACTCCTTACCATGATCATTTGCATGCCTCTGGGCCCAGACTCTTTGAGAATCACCAGTCAAGCTTGACCCAACAACCAACACGATAGATATGCACCCAACGAAGGCCAAAACTACATATCTACCAACACACTTCTACGAGATAGACAATGCACCACACAAAGGCGTAAACTACAATTAGTCGATTAAGCTTTTCATGTGGGTTGCTGTTAGAAAGAATCTATGACTTAATATTTTATTTGAGGGAGTTTGTATAAATACATATACTTTATCCAATCACCGCATATATAGTATGTATCATATACATGCTATAACCACAAATGAGAATATGCAATAAATAAAACACACAAGCGATGGTTATGGACATCTAATGTAATTCCTTTGAGCCATAAGGAATTACTACCACCTATGGTCCACATCATATGCAACCTATTGTCGGTGATGATCTATGCTCGAACCAATCCAGGTTGATCAGTTTAACTCTTGAACTGGTCGGCTCATCTCCTGTTCACTTGGTTGGGCTCTTCTCCAACGGTCGTCTAGTTCTTAGGTCCAAGCAGCGTTTGGAGACCTACAATCAGTCAGTTGGGCCACCAGTCGATCAGTTTGTACTCTTTTCATTTCGTTTCCTCGATCCTCCTGTTGATTGGGTCATCTCATGATTCAGTCATTTTGTCTTGTGCAGATCGTCATCTCACATTAAAAAATAAATTAAATCTATCCTATTTCTTATTACATTGTATACGAGGAAAACCTTGAGTTACATTTGAGGGGAAATAGGAAGAAGAAAATTAATTTACATGTGGAAAGGAGAGAGAGGATAGGCTCACAGACTGATTAACAACAAGAAAAATAACCACAACCATGCACCCATACATTTGGAGTTTCGGCCATAATCATGCTTTACATTCACCATCAAAACCTATTTTATGGTGATGCGTGTAATTGCATATATATCATATAATATATATACACACACAAAAAAAAAAAAATATATATATATATATATATATATATACTAGTAACTACACGTGCTTTGCACATGACTTCTATGCATAATTTAGGGGATAGTCTAATATAATAAAAAAGCCATTTAAATACAATAGAAGTCAATATGGTATAAAAATATGTATTTTTAGATTATACAGATAGAAGGTCTCTTTGAATTCTTTTTCTATGTTTATAAAACATATTTTCAAAATATTTCTTATCATGTACATGTACTTGTTGTTTGATTTGGAACTATTTGAAACCTCTTGTTTCTCTCCTTTGATGTTGATACATGTGTATTTTTATTGGTTGGATTTGTATTTCTTTCATATCGTCATGATGTTGTAAAGTTCATAATATCAATACATTATAGAACATCTTATTTAACGATTCCTTCTAACATTTTGTCTTTCAATTAATGTTTAGTCCTTTCCAGTTTTTGGAGAATTATCAACTTTTCTTTGCAAATAATTATATATGACAACATCTTAAAAAAATTCTAATTAAATTAGTTACAATCTTGTAAATGTATAGAACCAAAAACTTGGTAATATGTGTAAAAATATTATTGTTATTAACATATTCTCTACTTAGATTGATGAAATATTGATCCAATCAAATATTTTGATTGCATTCAAATAAACTTTGTACATACTGGTCCAATATCGTTATCATTTTACAATGTAGACAATGTCAATTGTTACATAAGCATATTACTAAAACTCATATAAACAATTTTGGTTCTCATATATGTATTGGCTACTATAACACAATTTGAATTGAAACTTTTTTACTAAATTGTAACTTTTGAACAACCATATCCACTATTTATTCTGCATTTATTTGAGAAAGAGAGAATGAAAGGTAGAAAAAGTCATAATATTTTATTTGAACAATTCTTGATTTTTATAAACATGTTGTAGTTCCAATAAGATATATACTCATGCACATACAAACTTGTAGATATTTGTGATTTCTTGGGAGGAAACAATCTTCTAATTTGTCAATATCAATTGAATTTTTAGAAACAACTTTTTTATTCCTATATACAATTTGAGAAGCTAAAATTATGGAAATGTATCTCTCCTTATAGGAGTATTTCATCATTATTGTTGTACATAAAAAATATATATGATAGTTGTACTTTTTCATAACTTATGAAATGATGGGTAAAACATTTGTAGAGAGAGGATATAGATAACTAAATTTGTATTATTTTAGCATTTATTGTAATGAATCCACCCCCATGACATTATCACATGTAGCACTTTGAAGAAAATCACCTCTAGTGAATTCAGAATTTAATATGTATTGAAGACTTTGAAAACTTTAAGTAATTCATTTCCTATGTATATATGTTTGCAGTAGTTTCAATAGCTATCACGTAGTCTTCAATCATCCCGCATCGTGCATCATCATTGAAGATAAAAATTCCCTACATGTTAGTTATCAATTTTTTTAACATATAAGAACCCAAATTTTATGGAGAAACCAATGAGCAAAACTTAGTTAGTAAAAACTTGAATTTGTATTTTTTCTCTCTAGTGCTCTTTTATCAATACATATTTACACAATAAAAGATGTTAATTAGTCCATTACATTACATATATATATTTGAGTCTATATTTATCAAGTTAACTATTATGTGTTATGTTAAATATAATATTGATTTCTTATTTTACAATTATAAAGTAAGAACTTATAGGTCTATTTTACTTGAATTTATTTTATTTACTCTAGTATTGAATTATTATTATTACTTTGAAATGCATGTATGATTTTATCATTTGAATATCTCGTATATACTCCATGAAAACTTTGATATATCTATTACCTATGATATCATGCTCTATATTTGATTTCTAAAATTTATACTTCGTGATGATCTTAAAATGGTATTATCATAACTGAAAGAAAGCCTATAGATAAAATGGAATTCAAGTTCTAGATCATAGAGGAAATAATTATATTTTGATTATGCATTGAATGGACATAAATATTGCACATATTTCCTTAATATTTCAAAGTAAAGAAGCTAAGTTTTGTATGTGTCTATAATATTGAAAATAAGTTGTTCTTTATATTTTCGTTATTTCATGAGTCACAATGAGATGTTTCTTTGTTGTCTTAAACATTAATTTGCATTACCTATATAGACCATGATTCAATAATTTCACTAATATCTTCCAAATTTCTAATCTTCATCTTGAAATTTTTGATTCTATTTGATAATAATAACATTTAACTTCTTAGACAAGTCACTTACAAATAGAAATTTTTAAATGTGATGATGTGGAAACAAATCACTAACATCACTAACAATGATGTATGGGAAGAGAAAATTTTGGTATTTACATTTACAAAGATATGGTAGGTCATATAGAGTAGGGGTGAGCATTCATCTGTTGACTTTTGGTTTATCTATTAGGTGGTGGTTTTATTTTTTAGAAGTTACCCTAATCAAGTTAGAAGAGGTTAATTTGGTGAATTATTCAACAATGGAAGGTGAGGTATCCAATTGGCTAATATTTGACCAAATAATACATATATAACAATACTGGTTGGAAGTATTTATAATTTTTATGATCAACTATTGTATCATTATAGCATTTCATATTAATACACACACTAAAAATATCATTAAATTTGACTGATATAGAAATAGGTATATTTCATAAAGTAAAAGCAACTTTACATAGTCATGCATATATGTCTAGAAATTCTATGAATAAAATGTGGATGTCAGGTCAATTTGTTAATCGAACAAGAAACATATTTAATGGAAAACTTAATGTTTGACTAATTAAATCAAAACAAATTAACCAGGTTTATCAAATTAACTAAACTTTTCAAACCAAATTAACCATAATAAAATTAACCATTCTGTCAATCATTTATAATAAAACTATGTTCATCCATAATATAGTGGAGAAGAGGAGATCAAAAGTGCAGGTGTCAGAGAAGATGTTAGAGAATGCATAAACTTTGATGCCAAAGAATTCATAGATTTTATGTCAATATTAATAAAACAAGTATTCATGTTTGTTTAGAATATTCATAAGTATTAGATTTCTTATTCATAGTTCAAAATGAACACATTATGTAAATTTAGATGTTCCAACTGAGCTATGTATTTTATACATAATTGTTAAAGAAATAGAAACAAATGTACACACTTCTGGAATTTAATTAAAGATATTTATTTAATTATATAATTCATCTTTTTGAAATTAAAAATATCAGTAGATGCCAATTTCATCACATGCATACAAAGAAATTTAATCTTTAGACATTCATTTTAGTATACACCTATAGTCTTTCTAGATTACAACACATTTTAGGTATAATAGGGAAGAATTACCAATTGGTAAGGAATACCAAGACTATGATGATACATGCATATAAGATCTATGTAGTATGCAATTGATAGCATAATATAACTTTTATGGGTGAATTTATGAGTGTATGCCCTTTCTTTCTTATTTACCAATTTTTTTGATCCGCAACAGAGGGGATGAGCTGACATGTTTGACACATAGCATTCAAATTTAAGTTCAGATGAAATAAAAATAATTTATGGATCATATAGTTAATAAAAATAGAACAAATGTAGTGCATGTTTGCAATAAAAAATGATAAAAACTCTAGTTGATATATGTTCTCAAACAACTATTGTAATGATACACATGACAATAACCATCATATCTTAGACACATCTTATCTTACTCTGAATTATAGATAGTTATTAACTTAAAACATAAGCACATAGTATATCACTCTTGTTGATCAATACGTGATTGTTTATCTTTTTAATTTTGATCTATGTGTGTTACATTATATGAACACTCTGCAATTTTCAATATTTTAAGTCTAAACCTTATTTTGGATTTAAATTATGCAAAAATTTTAAAATCAACCCATAAGAGTTCATAACAATGTATATAGTTTTTTTAATGAACCAACTAAGTGTATAAATGCTTTAGTTACTATATTAATTATAGATTCCTTTTACATTAAATGTATAATTTATGATTCTCTAGTGTCATTAGTCATCAAATTAAAGTCTAATGAAATAAAATCATCTAGTGCTTTGAATGTTTACGATTAAATGGTGTATACCATGTTGTCAAGTTTGTAGAAAGTGACATAACCCTCACAAATGTGCTAATAGATGTTCAAGAATGAACATGAAGGCAAAGGTTTAGCTGCATATATGTCTTATCAAGTTCTTTTAGAGTAACATGCATTTTGGTACCTTACCTCAATATCATTGTCATTACAATAAAATGTCATTGTGATAAAATACACTTTAAAGATTTTTATTGATGAATGGACGGAAAATTCAATCAAACAACTAATCTAAATACAACTGAAGAGAAAAAAAGACTGATGAATCTATTTTTTCAAAAAATTTATAGATATAAGACGTCTTATTAAAATATCAAAAAGATATTGAGTCTATTAATAAACACAAAATGTTAAAATTCAACCAAAATTAACTTCTAAATGGTGGAACAACTTGTGGAAATATTTATTATACATGAAGTATTCTTCTATCTTCATCAAAACCATAATTCAGTTGACTTAAATATACAAAATATGTGTAATTTTATTGTAGTTCGCTTACGATGTTTTTATCTTTGGTGGAAGACTTTTTAAATTTTTGTGTATCAGTATTGTATTGTATTCTTGACCAAAATTTGTGCCAAACCAATGATAGAAATATCCTTTGCTTTTGATGATTGTATCTTAACCCCTCTAAGAGAAACAAATACAAACTTAGCATAAAATAAATGATACACTAATATAATATGCAAACATACTCGTATACATCACAATTCTTCTTGAGAAAAAGGTATGATAGAAAAATTTCATACATAATTATTTGAAAGAAAATCATTAACAAGCAGATGGTAGTCTGATACAAATCACATATTAATTAATCATTAATTAAGTGCAATCTGAATGATTATATGCTTCTCAGAATATATATGAGACAAAGATCGATGAAAAAAATATTTAATAAGTGGACATAATGTGAATAGAAATAAGGAGTCAATTTCTATGGATCATGCTTTATCTAATTATTTGAACCTTTCTTTCGTGGTTATAAGTTAATCTATATAGATAATAAGTTTAGTTAATTGTTGGTGATGAAATATATGAAAATCCTCCGATTTTATACAAGACATACGCTATACATATAGGAGACAACATGTAAGCACACCCATAAAAATAACTGTTCAATTAACAATAGAGCAAATCATTTTCATAATGAAAAACATCACGACGACAACTACAATTCCAAACTGAAATTATTTTATCCGGAGTATAATCAAGCTGTAATAATTGAACGCAGACTGTATACTCAAACTATATAACCCATATCGCTAGGTAACACAATAATAATTTTAGTTATTATATCCTCACTCTTTATATATTATAGTGTGCAGCGGGTATTGGGTGAACTCTTCACCGTACTCGTACTGATTTTAGTTAATGATTGTCATAGTTCAAATGATTCTAATACAAAACTAATTCAGTATGTAATTAATAGTTTAAACAATAAACAAACTTCTCATTTAAAAGATGTAGCAACCATACGTCTATCCATATAACAACATCACATACAGATAGGATGCAATCATTCGAATAGATTTTATTGCTAACATAAGTAGTGTGTGGTTACAAGATTATAGTTATTAGTACTTCGTCTCCTCCTACACTATGTCATTTTCATAGTTAAAGGAAGGTTACTAATGGATTGCGATGTCGTACAAAAACATTAAAAACACATATTTATTACGATATAGGAGAAAGAAATATACAGTAAGAATTGTTAATTGAGCAACTATGTTCAGTTGAATACCTCTTACATGGAACGACTGTATAGAATCAATATCCACATATTCAATTTCTTCGAGCCATGGCCAATGTCAATATTTCAGAATCTTTTGTGAAATTGTAACAATATAGATTATGCCACGGTATACCCTCCGGTGTGACTTGATAGGATACTAATAAGTAAATGATGAAGCATCTTGTTGTCGCATGATTTACAATGATGTACATGCTTAGTTTTCCAATGGAGGAGCAGGTAAGGAACTTTTGTGTTATGAAAAGCGAGAAGTCGTGGTCGATTGGGAAGAATAGGGAGATCAATCACACACCTAATTGTTGCACGATGTACGGTGACATGCCTACAAAATTATACAGCCGAAGGACATGTAAGGAACCTTTATACTTTTGGAACCCCGAGCAACTGTCGTCGATCTCGATCGGAAGAACATAATGAATGAACATGCAGATTAATCACTCACCACAATGAGAAGATGGGACAACGAGGCACATCTATACAGGATAGCTAAAACCAAAATTAAGGAATCAATTGCCCTGACATCATTTGGTGGTGCGGATGAATACCATCGAGACAGATACCATGAGGAACCCTAATAGATATACCATCCAGAGTCCTAATGCAAAAGGAAAAGGGGACTTCTTCCGCATGTTGAATACCGGCGAGGATGGAAACGAGTAAAACTTTGGCGGTGCTTATAATGGTACTATAGTAGATTAGTAAAAAACAATGTTTCCACATATATTGGATCACAATACAGAGGCCAACATGACTAGCTGAGTTGATTAAAAAAAGAAAGACAATATAACGAAGAATAAGTAATTGTAATCTAAGTATGTAGGTAAACAAGAAAGGTCAATGATGAATAAAAGCATGACGTACTGGGATAGATAGTCATACCATTAGTGCATATTGTTGGCAGGAGTTCGATGCAATTAGAAGGAAGACTTTCCAGCAGGTGGAACTGCTCATCCTAGATGATGTGTGCAATGAACTACGAGCATGCAGATGGTAGAAATCCGCCTCAAAAATTAAAGCTTATGTTGATGATTGATAGAAGAGATGCATCATTGGAGTAGTGGCATACCATTTCTCCTGTGAGTTTGGCCTTGCGTAGAGGACCACCTAGGTTCATTCCTGCATGATTCACCTATGATGGCAACCCTTCGATCATATTGGTCTTGAAAATCCAGAAGCCCTAGAGGAACCCGATGGAGGAGGACTGCTCATATACTGCAGTTTTGATTTATAGATGAGAATAGACTGCATCTTAATGGTGTTGAAGCTCTACGTATAGATAGAAGACACGGAGAACGACTGGCAGAAATCATCCACAATGAACAGTTTTCTTCGGCTGCATGAAATTCTGCCCCAATGATATTTTATCGGGTTCCTTTCGATAGGTGAGGACATAAGTCGGCGACGTGATAGGGAAAACATAGAGTCCTATTTTGTGTACACTAAGTGCAAGACGGAAACGAGTCCTCAAGTTTAGATTGGTAAAATAGTATATATATATATATATATATATATATATATATATATATATATATATATATATATATATATATATATACACCACTGTAGGGAAATATGGAATCAAATAGGTAGCAGAAATATAAAATTTACTGACATATTTCCCATTAACCAGTAGATTGCATCAATAAATATGTAATGAGAAGGATGGTTTCATGAAGATATACTTGGTCCTGGAGTAAGTCCAACAACAATCCTCACTGATGTAGATGTGCACTCTATCTCAGACGGTGGTCGTGCAGCTCCTAGTCACACTCGAACTCGCCTGACTACTCCTCCATTGACATCTGACTCGAACAACTGCTACAACAGCTCCTCAGACCTCGCCACAGACTGCAAGTTGACGTTGCCCTCCTAGTAGCAACCAACAAACTCCTACCTCTAGAATGGGCCACACAAACCAACTAGAACTCCTATCGTCCTGCAAGAACGGATAGGAAGGAGTTATCCCTCATGTTGGTGTACTAGTCACCAACATGCTCTCCCACAACAATGATCCTCAGTTGTTGCTCACCCATGGCTATCCCTCCCTAGTCGGGTAGAACTTTCCTGGGCTCTCATGGTTACCACAACTAGAGAGGAAAACACTTATTAGAGCAATTGATTCTCAATTGTCTGTGTAGTAGTTGTGATTTGGGAAGCCCCCAATACCCCTCTATATATAGGAGGGGTTAGGGTCAGGGTTCCCAGTCCCCGGACAATGCAGGACTAAAGCAGGAGTAGAAGGGTTACGGTCAGGGTTCCCAGTCCCTGAACAATGCGAGACTAAAGCAGGAGTGGAAAGGACAAGTAGATCTTGAATTTTCACAACTTTTTTGGAAGTTTCACAACCTACGTGTGATGAAACTGTCATATTGCGCAGTGAGACGGTCGTCTCATGTGTTAGAAGGTCATTTCTCTAACCAAAACGACCGTTTTGCTCATTCCAATTCTGCACATATGTTGGCAATTCAATTTCAATTAGTACTCAACTTGACGTACCCCCAAAACATGCATTTGGTGCAACTGAGATGGGTGTCTCGCACCAAACCAAATGGCCATTTGGTGCAACTAAGATGGGCATCTCACACCAAGCCAAATGGCTATTTTGCACAAGCGAGATGGGCGTCTCACAACCCACGTCAAATAGAATTTCAACCAATGTACAATACAATCAGCCTGATACTCCAAACAGTAGTCTCAACACTTGAACCGATCGTTTGGTAGTCTAGTCAGTTCATCTGTTACATGAATTGAAATCCCTAAATGTTTTACTAATCAATTCAATTATCATTCAAGATCAAACTCCTCTTCTAAATCAGTTCCTATGAGTGTGACCCTATAGGTCCCATATCACGTTGGCAGTAACTATCTTCAGACATCACAATAATTAGTGGTGCCTACTCGCACATCATTGCTACCCAAGTGAATGGAAATTTGGGGAGCAACTTCAACCTACAATATATGTATAGTGTTACAATGTTTGTATAGTTCCTTTGTCACTAATATCTAGATTGAACTAGAGGTGTGGAGCTGTCATCCTTATTATTATTCAATCTTATTTCTTGAACCAAAGCAGACTACATGAGATATATGTGAGCTCATCATGTTGACTCACATGTTTATGGCCATACTTTTCTCAATCTTTCTAATGAAGAGTCATAAGATATCATACTCCATATAGGAGGGACAAATCCCATATCTATCACTCATAGTCAATCCCCATGTGTCAGAGTCACCCAATCATCATCGTTATAACAACCCATGTTTCAGAACTATGTTTGGTGATGTCAAAGTGTACCCAACGACAAGGGATGAGTGCAGTGATTTCTGGTCTAAGAACAACAACCACCACCATCACTATGAGACATGACTATGAGTTCCATGATCACGTCTTCCTTGTGTCAGTCTCATAGTGGGTCTGTCTGATACACTATTCCCTGACATGTTTCTGTGTGACAAAGTGGATTTCAGCATAAGCACAAATTTATCACCCTTTTGACCCTTGTATGTTCACTCATGAACTCAAATTATTTTCCTCGACTTCTAAATTGATAATGATACTCAAATTCGAAATATGGTGATCAACGTGAATTTCATACACATTATAACACCACAAATTGGATTCATTCATCACCTTGCCCAAAGAATCAAATTGGTCAATCAAACTTCATCATATGGTTATCAAACATTTTCTAAATACTCTCCAAATTTTTTGTGAAGATGTGGTCCAAATTTCATTACAATTGGACGTTCATACCATTTCCTATGATTTCTTGAAATTATTGTGTAGAAAATTCTAACTTGTTATACCCTTTAATACTTTGATTAAATTATTTATCATACGTACTGAATTTGATTTGGAATTTTTTGCACATGTTGTAGACTCTATCATGAAGCACTGATCCAAATTTGAAGTCATTTGAACACTCCTACGATTTTATATTAGTTTTCTAAGTTTTGCTCCCCTTTTTGCCCTAAATACCCTCTTTATTTCCCCTTTTTCTTGTTTACTGGGCTGGGCCCAACAGCCGCCTGGCCTGACCCGACGATGGAGCACTTAAACTGGGGGAAATCCCCTTCATTTCACACTAAACTGGTCTAAATCAACCCCAGTGATCCATCGCTCACTTGGGGGTGATGTTGGCTAAATGGACATCTATAAATCCCTTTGTTTTGATTATGACAAACATTTCATTCTTATTGATCTAACGAGCTACTTGAGTGTGCAGGAACAAGGTGGATGACAAAAGCAATTAGGGAAATTCATATGCTTATATGTTTGTATTTTCATGAAATGTAATCGCCTTGTAAAAACTTGTACAAATATATAATGTACAAGTACTTAGATTTCATGTAAATCAAGCGTTAGATTCTCCCTAGATAAACACCACATTTAGACAGGTCATCCCCTTCAAATAGGTTTACATATGCACACTCATACATATAATTAGTGCCTAAATTGAAACATTGAAATAGGATCAATCTCGGTCGACAAACTCCTCGACCGAGACACTCTCGGTCGACAATCTTCTCGACCGAGAAAGATCCAAAGTAGTCGTTAGACACAACTGACAAGGTAGTTGGCAGTTGGAGATAAATGTTGCAAAACACTTGTTCTAGAGAGCCTGTCGGTCGACAAAAGTTCGACCGAGTAGGTGTCTTGGTCGACCATTCCTCGACCGAGATGGTCTCTGACAGCAACTGCAGAATTAATTAATTAACCGTTGTTAAAGCAACAAACTTGTACCTAACTGCTAGTTAAGCACTTAGAAACCACTAGAAGTTGTCTAGAACGTCCTTAAGCATCCTTAGGCCATTCCTATAAATAGGACAAGCCATAGGACACTCAAACACACTTGTTACACTTGAGAAATCCTTGAGCATACTTTGAGCAATCTGTTTGTGAGCAATTTGAGCATTGTGACAATTGGCTACTTCCTTCCTTAGCTCAAAATTCATGTCCTATATGCTAGTATCTCCTACCCACTGCAATCACAAGTCCATACACTTGGTTAGGAGATCTATATGCTTGATCTACGCAAATCAAGCCTTGGGCTACAAAGGATAAGTTGTAATTTCCTTTTTCCTTTCTTGTTCTCTATTACCGTTTGTACTCTCCTTGCTACTCCTAGGTTGGAGGCTGCTGATTGGAGAGGGTGGAGATCTTCTTGGTGAAGAAGGTGACTTTGAGATACTTCAGAAGGCTGGTGCAACGGGAGGTTACTTCTAGAGAGGAAGGCTACTTCAAGGGGGAGCTTGGAGTTACTTCAAGAAGGCTACCTCAAAGTTGGTGCACCTACTTCAAGTGAAGGCTGTTCAAAGGGTGTAAAAGAAAGTATTGTATTTTGTATAAATCCTTGAGAAGGTAATAAAATAAATACTTTCAAAATCCCGGTTGGGTAAGCAACCAGGTAGTGGACTGACAACTTTAGTAGTTGCTAAAGTTGGAACCACTCTAAACACCTGTCTCCTTCTTCCAATTTTCAATTGTGGTTGTTTGAGTTCAATAAATTGTTAAAATTATTTTAAAACTCTATTCACCCCCCTCTAGTGTTTTTCAATTGGTATCAGAGCAGGCTTCAAGAAACCCTAACAATGTTTTGAAGAAATGGGTGATGGAGTGCTCAACAACCTTAACCTCGAAGGGACACTTGTTGCTAGGCCTCCAACGTTCGATGGAACAAACTACCAATATTGGAAGAGAAGGATGCAGTTCTACTTCCAAGGCATCAATTGGGACTTATGGAGAATGGTGTCAACCCCATATGAGCTCCCTTAAACTCAATTTGCAGAATGGGATGCAAATACGGTAAAGCTAGCTCAAATGAATGCAAAAGCTGTAAGCATTTTATATTGTTCTATATCGGTAGGAGAATTTAATAGAATATCTATTTGTGACAAAGCCTATGATATTTGGCATAGACTATCCATAACCTATGAAGGAACAGTCCAAGTCAAAAATTCCAAAATTAGCATGTTTAAACAAAAGTTTGAACACTTTCGTATGGATCCTGATGAATCTATTAGTGAAATGTTTGCAAAATTTTCTACTATTGTTAATGGTTTAAGTGACCTAGGAAAACCTATCCTTGAAGAAGATCAGGTATAAAAAATCCTTCGATCACTCCCTCCAAAATATAAGCCAAAGGTGACAGCCATTGAAGAAGCAAACGACCTCACTCGATTGAAAATGGAGCAACTTATTGGCAACCTAGAAGCTCATGAAGCAACCCTAGAAGAGGAGGAAAGAAGAGCACGTGAACTTCAGCAAGGAAAGAAGAAGGATGTGGCTCTAAAAGCTTCAAAAGTCGTCACACAAGAAAGTGAGGAGTCAAGTAAAGAAGAAGGAGAAGAAGCCTTGATCGTCAATGGTAAGAAATACAAAAGATTTAAATCTAACAAAATGTCCAGCTCTTCTTCTACCCCTCCTAGGTGCTTTGAATGTGGGAAGAAAGGGCATTTCAAAAATGAATGTCCTAAAGCAAAGAAAGGAAAGAAAAGCTCACACAAGAAGAAGGGAGAAAAAGCCTATAAAGCTGCATGGGACGAGTCAAGTGACAGTGAAAGCGGAGAAGAAACGATGGATTGTCTAATGGCAAGAGAAGATGATGAAGACTCTCAAGAGGTAAGCCTAGTTGATCTTCCTAAAGAAGAGTTAGTTACTAGTCTACAAGAAATTCATGATAAGTATGTTGATGTCAAGAAGAAACTAAAGAAGGTTATCAAATCAAATGATGAGCTAATTGCTAAATTAGATAATCTTTCTTCTGAAAAGAATAACATTGATCTTGAGAATTTGTCTTTAAAAACATCTTTAGATGATTGCACTAGAAAGCTACTCACTTTAGAAACAAATGTTGATCTTCTTTCTAAAGAAAAGACTGACTTGTTAGCTAAACTAAAAGATTTTCAGACTCAACCTATTTTGTGTAACCATCTAGATTATGATAATGTTATAAAAGAAAGAGATTCATTGTTATCTGATTTAGATCAAGCAAGAAATGATTTACACAAGAAGATGAATGATATTGCTCAACTGCAAAGAGAACTTTATGAGTTAAGAAGAAAAGATATACTTCATAACATTCTAAGCATTGGTACTGTTTTCAACGGAAGAAAAGGTTTGGGATATGCTCCAAAGAAAAATCAATCCAAAAGAACTCAAACTATGTTTGTACCCAAGAACACAATGGCTAGAAAGAGAAATGAAGTTGATTCTATTACTTGCCATTTTTGTTTACGTCTTGGACACTATTCCTTTTCATGCCCTTATAAAACTAAGGATTCCGAATTAGTTTGGGTCCCAAAACCTCAAACTTAGTAGAGTCAAATGAAATTTAATTGAGATATGGCCAAACGCTCCATCTTGCTATTTATATTGTCTTATCTCAACTAAACAAAATATTTCATGCATATTGTTAATTTTCTGCATTTTTGTACTGAAACAGAAACTTAGTCGGTCCAAGTATTGTCGACCGAACCATTAATCGGTCGAAGTATTGTCGACCGACCGGATGTCTGTAACATATCAAATTTACAGCAATTATTTCGGTCGAAAATTGGTCAACCGAGCTAAATTTCTGTGTTTCTTTGTAATACAGTAATCTTCTCGATCGACAATTAGTCGACCGAGACAAATGTCGGTCGAACAATTGTCGACCGACTGGATTTCTGATTCAGAACTCTTATACAAGTCTATACTTAAATGATTCTAACCATATCGGACCATCACATGGGTACCAAAATCTACATTTTAATGCAGGAATGGGTGGTTGACAGTGGATGTTCCAAACATATGACCGGAAACAAGGATGCATTTCAAACATTTGAAGAAAAGAAAAGTGGAACAGTCACCTTTGGAGACAATGGTAAGGGAAAAATCGTTGGAATAGGTAATGTTGGTACAAACCTCAAAATAAAGAATGTTCTACTCGTTGATGGTTTGCACCATAATTTGATAAGTGTTAGTCAATTATGTGATAGTGGGTATGATGTGTTATTTAACAAAACTTGCTGCAAGTTATTGATAGAAAACACTACAAATGTTGTTTATGAAGGAAATAGAGTTGGAAATCTTTATATCCTTAAACCTAACTCTATGAAATCAGTAGTGGGAAAATTCTTGCTTGCAAATGAAAATACCTTACAACTATGGCATAAAAAGCTAGGACATGCTAGTTCACATGTTATTAAAAAGTTAGTGAAATATGATCTTGTTCGTGGATTGCCTACTTTATCTTTTGATCAAGTCGAAAACTGTGAACCATGCACAATGGGAAAGCAAACCAAAACCTCTTTTAAACCAAAACATGTACTTAGAACCAGTAGGTCCTTAGAATTAATTCATATGGATTTATTTGGACCCACGAGGACACAATCTATTGGTGGTAAAAGATACTGTTTTGTTATTGTTGATGATTATAGTAGATACACATGGGTACACTTTATTGCAACTAAAGATGATACTATTCATGTTTTTATACAATTTTGTTCCAAGATTGAAAATCTATTACAAAGCAAAATATGTACCATTAGAAGTGATCATGGTGGAGAATTTGAAAATCATACATTTGAAGAATTTTGTACATCTCAAGGGTACACTCATAATTTTTCTGCTCCACGCACCCCACAACAAAATGGTATAGTTGAAAGGAAAAATCGATCACTACAAGAAATGGCTAGAACTATGATGCTTGAACACAACACACCCAAAACCTTTTGGGCTGAAGCTGTAAACACTGCATGCTATGTGTTAAATAGAGTAACTGTTCACTCTCATTTAAAGAAAACTCCATATGAAATAATACATTCTAAGAAACCTAGAGTTGACTATTTTCATACTTTTGGCTCCACATGCTATATTTTAAATACCAAAGATGATAGAGATAAGTTTGAATCTAAATCACACAAAGCATTCTTTTTGGGATATTCCACTTCTAGCAAAGCTTTTAGAGTATATAACACTATCTCTAGAAAAGTTGAGGAATCTATTCATATTTCTTTTCATGAAGAGACCAAATATGAAAATCTAGAAATCATAGATCTCACTAATCAATTCGAAAATTTAAACATACCAAATGATAGTGAGAGAGTTACTACAAATAATCACCAAGCTGAACCACAACCTACACCTAGGCTTATTAAGGATCATCCTCAAGAACTTATTATTGGAAATCCTAATGATAAAGTCAAAACTCGGTCTTCCTTCAAAGATGTTGCAAACATGGCTTTTGTTTCTATCATTGAACCTAAAAAGATATCTGAAGCTCTTAAAGATGATTATTGGATAATAGCCATGCAAGAAGAATTGAATCAATTCACTAAAAATGATGTATGGGATTTAGTTCCTAAACCACAAGATAAAACCATCATAGGAACTAAATGGGTTTTTAGGAATAAGCTAAATGAGGCAGGAGAAGTAATAAGGAATAAAGCTCGGTTAGTAGCACAAGGATATAATCAACAAGAAGGAATAGATTTTGATGAAACATATGCACCGGTAGCTAGACTTGAAGCTATTAGAATGTTACTAGCTATTGCTGCACATAAAAACATCAAACTCTACCAAATGGATGTAAAAAGTGCATTTCTAAATGGCATTATTCAAGAAGAAGTATATGTTGCCCAACCACCTGGTTTTGAAATACCGGAAAAAGGTGACTATGTTTATAAACTTAAGAAAGCACTTTATGGTTTAAAACAAGCACCTAGGAATTGGTATGAAAGGCTCAAGACATATCTCTTTGATAATAATTTTTCTATTGGAAATTCAGATTCTACTTTATTTTTCAAAACATATACATCTGATTTCCTAGTTGTGCAAATATATGTTGATGACATTATTTTTGGAGCTTCTAATGATTCATTGTGCACACAATTCAGTGACATTATGCAAAAAGAATTTGAAATGAGCCTGATGGGTGAAATAACTTTGTTTCTTGGTTTTCAAATTAAGCAATCACCTGCCGGAATATTCATAAGCCAAGAAAAATATACTAAAGAAATCTTAAAACGTTTCGGGATGGATCAATGCAAACATGCTACTACTCCTATGGCTACTTCTATTAAAATTGATAAGGATGAAAATGGGGAACCTATTGATGATTCCTTATATAGAGCCATGATTGGTAGTTTGCTTTACTTAACTGCTTCTAGACCGGACATTATGTTTTCCGTTGGTCTTTGTGCTCGATTTCAATCACAACCTATGCACTCTCATTTTCTAGCAGTTAAACGAATTCTTCGTTACCTAGCCGACACTACTTGTTTTGGTTTATGGTATCCAAAAGGACAATCCTTGGATTTTAAAGCTTATACTGATGCGGATTATGCTGGTTGTCGCCTTGATCGCAAGAGTACTAGTGGTGGCTGTTTCTTGTTAGGGAGAGCTTTAGTATCTTGGTTTAGCAAGAAACAAAATACGGTTGCCCTATCTACAACTGAAGCTGAATATATGGCAGCCGGGTCTTGTTGTGCTCAAGTGCTTTATATGCAACAAGTATTAAACGATTATGTTTTTACTCTTTCATCTAAGCCTATTTTTTGTGACAACACGAGCGCTATAAACTTAGCACACAATCCTATTTTACACAACTGAGCTAAACATATTGAAATCCGTCATCACTTTTTAAGGGATCATATCTCCAAGAATCATGTTTCCCTTCATCATGTTGATACGGAAGATCAATTGGCTGATATTTTTACAAAACCGCTTCCACTAGATCAATTTAACAAAATTAGGAAGCAACTGCTTATCACTCCTTTGGAAGATGTTTTCTTTGATATTTGTGCTACTCAAACAAAAACGCTTACTTGCATCATGATATTTTGGCTTTTAAATGGACATCTTTTTCATTAGATTTGATGGGACATCTAATTAAGGGGGAGTTTTTATTTCTAACGGATATCTTTTTGAAATGACAAAGGGGGAGAAATAAATATAAAACTAAAACTTAGAAACACTCAATCAATGAGTTTCATAAATAAACTCTTGGCTTTACATTGAAAGTTGCTATATTCCCTAGTGAATTGGATTTCATGTTCCATAATTCAAGGGGAATAATAAGCACACATTTTATAACCAAGAGGAAAAGCAACAAAAGGTAATCTAAAGGTATGAAACTCATATGGTTTATATTTCCTTTATTTATATTTTTGGAAATGTTTGTCATCTTCAAAAAGGGGGAGATTGTTGGCTAAATGGACATCTATAAATCCCTTTGTTTTGATTATGACAAACATTTCATTCTTATTGATCTAACGAGCTACTTGAGTGTGCAGGAACAAGGTGAATGACAAAAGCAATTAGGGAAATTCATATGCTTATATGTTTGTATTTTCATGAAATGTAATCGCCTTGTAAAAACTTGTACAAATATATAATGTACAAGTACTTAGATTTCATGTAAATCAAGCGTTAGATTCTCCCTAGCTAAACACCACATTTAGACAGGTCATCCCCTTCAAATAGGATTACATATGCACACTCATACATATAATTAGTGCCTAAATTGAAACATTGAAACAAGATCAATCTCGGTCGACAAACTCCTTGACCGAGACACTCTCGGTCGACAATCTTCTCGACCGAGAAAGATCCAAAGTAGCCGTTAGACACAACTGACAAGGTAGTTGGCAGTTGGAGATAAATGTTGCAAAACACTTGTTCTAGAGAGCCTGTCGGTCGACAAAAGTTCGACCGAGTAGGTGTCTCGGTCGACCATTCCTCGACCGAGATGGTCTCTGACAGCAACTGCAGAATTAATTAATTAGCCGTTGTTAAAGCAACAAACTTGTACCTAACGGCTAGTTAAGCACTTAGAAACCACTAGAAGTTGTCGAGAACGTCCTTAAGCATCCTTAGGCCATTCCTATAAATAGGACAAGCCATAGGACACTCAAACACACTTGTTACACTTGAGAAATCCTTGAGCATACTTTGAGCAATCTGTTTGTGAGCAATTTGAGCATTGTGACAATTGGCTACTTCCTTCCTTAGCTCAAAATTCGTGTCCTATAGGCTAGTATCTCCTACCCACTGCAATCACAAGTCCATACACTTGGTTAGGAGATCTATACGCTTAATTTAGGCAAATCAAGCCTTGGGCTACAAAGGATAAATTGTAATTTCCTTTTTCCTTTCTTGTTCTCTATTACCGTTTGTACTCTCCTTGCTACTCCTAGGTTGGAGGCTACTGATTGGAGAGGGTGGAGATCTTCTTGGTGAAGAAGGTGACTTTGAGCTACTTCAGAAGGCTGGTGCAACGGGAGGTTACTTCTAGAGAGGAAGGCTACTTCAAGGGGGAGCTTGGAGTTACTTCAAGAAGGCTACCTCAAAGTTGGTGCACCTACTTCAAGTGAAGGCTGTTCAAAGGGTGTAAAAGAAAGTATTGTATTTTGTATAAATCCTTGAGAAGGTAATAAAATAAATACTTTCAAAATCCTGGTTGGGTAAGCAACCGGGTAGTGGACTGACAACTTTAGTAGTTGCTAAAGTTGGAACCACTCTAAACACCTGTCTCCTTCTTCCAATTTTCAATTGTGGTTGTTTGAGTTCAATAAATTGTTAAAATTATTTTAAAACTCTATTCACCCCCCCCTCTAGTGTTTTTCAGGGGAACCCCAACCCTTGGATCTGAGTCACACAAATCCTGGCAAGATCGGAGGGTCATTAACCTGTCTCTTGCCTCCCACAATCAACGGGGATAGTAGATATGAGACTGAGCGGGAAAATTAACTAAAAACAACCATAGTTTGAAAATCAAAATGAATGAAAAGTTGTGTCTCACAAATTTGTACTCCTCGAGCCCTTAAGATAATTCAAATCGACCTGTTTTGAGGGTGTTCGAGAGCCCTCTCTCATAGGCGCCGCCATGGGCGCAGAGCCCTCCCCTCGAAAACCCTAGAACTTAGCCACAATACCCTATAACAAATCCTACCCCTGGCCTCATCTCTCATCCACGACCCCAACTAGCACACATGATCCCACTATCCCTCTCCCTCTTGTATTCCCCTCTTTTTGCTATGGCGTGCAACCACCACGACATCGCCACACTGCAATTCCAGCTATTGGTCGAGAGGGTGAACGTCAACCCTCGAACCAGACCCATGTTCAAGGGTTGACCAAAATCTAATGACACCAGACGAATCATTCTCACCTCCTCCTCTCCCTCTCCCTCACACGTGCTTGGGAGGCTGTACGCTCTTAGTGGCACGATCATGACTGCAGTCATAGGTCACCTTCCAAATCAACGGGTCGTGTTTTTCCTCAGCCTTGCTTTCTGATATTGTTTGCTCCTCTATGCTCATAATAGCAATAAATAGTGATATCTTGGTTAAATCATAGAAAATGCATCCTATCTCTAAATAATACGAGTAAATAGTCAATCTTGATTAGAAAAATTTGATGAATCATCTAAAATTACTTTTAAGACTTTATTACAAACGATTCACACTGATATATCCAAATCATAATTTATTGTTCATTTAATTTGTCAAATGACTATATTTTCATGATTAATATCTTGAAACACTGATACTTTACTATAATGATCATCCTGAAACCAAACTTGACTAGATAACACTCTAGATCTAATCTTTTTGACCTATTCATATCTTGAATTTGGTTTCATGCTATAACATGATGATTAAAATAGATGATGGGTTCTAATCCTAGAACTGTGATACTGATATCATGATTGTGCTAAATCTTACAAGACTCATGATCATAAGTATGATCCATGACTCTACTTTTATCAAAATAATCATGAAATCCAATTATTCTAAGTATCCGGATGATGATTTAGAAATGCCATGATGACTTGCATAATGATCATAAAGTTAAGGTTAAAACATATGATCCTAGAAAACCTAGGTATGTCATCACACTCGAAAATACTTGACTCTTGAATAATGTTGGACATATTGAAATATTGGTCTATGATAAGTGAATGACCTAACCCTAAGGTTGACATAGGAAAGTGTAACCCTAAATTCAAATATTGAAACATGATCTTCAGATAACATGAACAATGACCCTTGATCCAAATACTGTGATTTAGGATCCGACTCGAAGGGTTGACCTATTTGATTTGTACTCTAAGTCTTCAGTGAAAGGTACACTATTATACCTCTTCTTTGGTTGTATTGAATATACGTTTTATGTATATATTGAGTTTATACTTGGCTATATACTTGTTTGAGCTACTGTTCCCTACTGATTAGTCTTCTATTTTTCCTATATTATATTTTGAGAAAATCATGAGAACATAAATGATATTGCCCATTATGACTGCCCATATATTGATAATGATGATGATGTTGATAATGTTGATATTGAGTGCAAGAAACCTCCTCATTCGGAGGTGGGACTTTTACATTAACCTCGTACCTCATATGGAGAGAAGGAGCCTGGTGACCTCCCCCATCGCGTTGGTGTGATAGAGTCACACAAAATATACAAACATGCTTCTCTATTACCACATAATGGGATCTCGTAATAAAAATTGCATTACTTGAAATAAACATCTTGTCAAATAAATGTTGGATTTGGAAAATTGTTTGTGATACTTTTCTTGAATATAAAACATGCCAAGTATACTCTTTTGCTATAAATCATTTTACTTGATTTTGATAGCATATCGTTCAATTTCATGATTGTGTCTCGATTTTCTTGATTTTAGGCAAAACAAATGGTACACTAACTAAGATCGCTTCCACACTCTATATACCCTGATGATAAGGATAAATCGGCAATATCTCTTGTATTGGGTTGGTTTGTTCTTTAAATTTCCTATTCTTGAGTTATTGTTTCTTATTGTATATGCCACTATGTTAGATCTTTTTGGGCCACTCAGGGACTATCACTTCAATCCCTTTACCACTGTCTAGGAAGTGGGATTGGGATTGGGATTGGGGTAAGAATGGTTCCGTGACTGTTGGTATTAGACCCTACACACTCCCTTATACTTTAAGTAAATAATTTCTCGAGTCTCTTAATCCTAGGAAACCCTAAAGTCCATAATGGTGAGAATTGAGGTATCTAGGCTCGAGGTTCTGGCATAATTTCTCCAATCCGTCTTCATGGTAGCTGAGATTCCCCACTCTACCTCGCCTTGATTGATCCAGAACTGGACCTAAAGGTTCTCCGTTGAAACCCTAGAGAGTCCTCTAGCATCTCATCTCTTCCTTAAGGATGACCTTAAGCCACCCATGTAAATGATGATTAGGTAGTCTTCTCATCTCCTCATGTGGTCCTTTTCTTATGACCATTTACCAAATGATGTCTCAATTTTGGGTAGCTTATGCATGGGAAAAACAAATATCAATAGAAAATTTTGAAAGTTGATACCATGATCAGATCTTAAATTGAAAACTCGATTTTGGTCAATGAATCTTGAAATTAAATGCTCATGTATGACCTCTAATATTATGAAAATGTGATTTAACAAAAATTAGATTACATGTTATCCTATGTTTGAGGTAAATGATAATAATCTTAGCTTGGTGAAATTAGAAGGAGTTATACCTTATTGTAGATAAGGTCACTATTTGATTAAGCCCATGTTGCCCTATTATTGACTAAACCTCAAAACATAGTTAAGAAAACTCTTACCCTATTTAAAATACATTGTGATTATGTCCTCAAATTAGTATTATGACCCTCAAAATTATGGTGTAAGACTATGATGCAAAAAGTAGTTGTCCTATTGATTATTGATGCCTTTTGCAATCTCAATTTTGATATGATGAACATGGACCTAAATCATGCACCTATTTTCATATTATATCTTGATCATGAAAGAAAGAGAATACAATTATGTCCCCGATTTTGCAAAATCTTGAACTAGCTGCCCTATTTGATCTTGAATTTTGATCTTATGACCTTGTAGAATGTGATTTGATCATTATTATTTTCTCCCTATTTGAATAAGCTCAATGGATCGTGAGTAATGTAGGTAATATGCTAGATTAAGGTGGTAGTTTCCTCATGACTCCCCTAACCTAGTTCACATCCCCATTATAACTAACTCTATGTTTTCACCTTGTTGATTATTTAGAGTTTGAAAAGGTATCTCCTTTCACCCGATTTGGATTGGTTGGCCTAAGGTGAATAGGCTAAATGCAGAATAATACTTATACTCAATCTTGATTTAATAATGGCATTGATATATGACAATGTTGACTATAGCTTGTGGTTGACTTCCAAGATATACCTTGGTCTAGATCATTCATTAACCTTGGATACCATGATAATGAAATCTTGATAGAATGCTTGAATATTTCTTGAATATTGTTACTCAAAATTGAATATAGATGAGTGATCCCCTCTAAGGTCGAAATATGAATCCAAACCTAGCTTTAGAAATATTTATACATATGATCTTGTTGTCTAAACTTCAAATTTCTATATGTATTTACAAAAATCTTGAAACATGATTATGGTCAACCATGTGGATCTTGAGATCACCCACGATATGACTAATGACTGCAAAATCCCAAATCTTAAAATTATTGAAATAATGACTTTTTTGACTCTCTCGATTTATGACTTAGGGTTTAGCTCTCATTACGACTAGGGTGGGACCTCCCATTTATTTTGAGCTCAAAATCATGATATTGAAAGTATGATGTTGTCTAGAAATGTTGAAATATGAAATCTCAAATCATGGATGTATAAACGCATCTAGGCCAATGAATAATCTAGGACCTTGAGATATTGGGATTGAAAGTCACCTTGTACACTTGATTCAAGAACTTTATTTGTTTTACGTAAAATATGATCTCTTTAAATTTGTGATAAATAGGATGTTTTCCATATTTTTGACTCATATGATGACTTTGAACAATATATGCATTGACCTTGATACTCAATTTCTCGTCGATGAAATGATGTTGGCACCAAGTTGGTTATGATATGGAACATGGAATTCCAATTAGGATTATTGGACTACATGAACTTTAAGGACATGATTTTGATTTAATAGTTGAGGATACTCTGTATTTGAGGATACGATCTGGATTTTGATAATCCCAATTTTGAGGATTTTTTTGAATTTCGGGGACAAAATTCCTTTTTAAGGAGGGAACGATGTGACAAAGTGGATTTCAGCATAAGGATGAATTAATTACTCTTTTGGCCCTTATATGTTCACTCTTGAACTAAAAATATTTTTCTCGACTACTAAATCAATATTGATAATCGAATTTGAAATAAGGTGATCAATGTGAATTTTATACACATTATAAAACCACAAATTGGATTCATTAATCACCATTCCCAATGAAGCAAGTTGGTCAATCAAACTTCATCATATGTTTCTCAAACTTTTTCAAAATACTCTCCACATTATTGTGAAGCTATTGTCCAAATTTGAGGTCATTTGAACACACTCTAAAATTTTATATGAGTTTTCTAAGTTTTGCTCCCCTTTTTGACATAAATACCCTCTATATTTTCCCTTTTTCTTGCTTACTGGGCTGGGCCCAATAGCCACCTGGCCTAACCCGGCTGTGGAGCTGTTGAACAGGGGAAAATCCCCTTCATTTCACACTGAACCGGTCCGGATCAACCCCGGCGATCCATGGCTCGCTTGGGGGGGTTGAACCCTTCCCTTGGTTTTGAGTCACGCAAATCCCAACCAGATCAGAGGTCATTAACATGCCTCCTACTCCCACAATCTGTGAGCAAGGTAGCTATGAGACTGAGCGGGCAAATTAACTCAAAACAACCATAGTTTGAAAATCAAAATGAATGAAAAGTTGTGTATCAGAAATTTGAACTCCTCGAGCCCTTAAGATAATTCAAATTGACCAATTTTGAGGGCATTCGAGAGCCCTTTGTCGTAGGCTCTGCCATGGGCATGAAGCCCCCCTCAAAACCCTAGAACCTAGCCCCAATACCCTATAAAAATCCTACCCCTAGCTTTGTCTCTCACCCATGACCCCAACCGGAACACATGATCCCACTGTCCCTCTCCCTCTCAGATTCCCCTCTTTTTGCTGTATCATGGAATCACCGCGGCACCGCCGCGCTACAAGTCTAGCTATTTGCTGAGCGGACAAATGTCATCCCTCGATCCGGACCCATGGTCAAGGATTGACCAAAATCCAACGACACTAGACGAACCATGCTCGCCTCCTTCTCTCCCTCTCCCTTTTACGTATCTGGGAGGTCGCATGCTCTTAGCCACACAATCATGACTGTGGTCAAATGTCACATGCCAAATCAGCGACTCATGTTTTACCTCAGCCTTGCTTTTCAGTATTTCTCTTCTACACTCTCCTCAAAATAATAATAAATAGCCATATCTTGGTTAAATCATAGAAAATACATCCTAGCTCCAAATAATTTGAGTAAATAGTCAATCTTGATTAGAAAAATCCAATGAATCACCTAAAAATATTTTTGAGACTTGATTCCAAATTATTCAAACCGATATATATATATCATAATATTTTGTTTATTCAATTTGCCAAATGACTATATTTTAGTGATTAATATCTTGAAACCCTGATATTTAACTATAATTATCATCCTGAAACCAAACTTGACTAGATAACACTCTAGATCTAATATTTTTTACCTATTCATATCTTGAATGTGGTTTCATGCTATAACATGATGATTAAGCTTGATTATAGGTTCTAACCCTAGAATTGTGATATTGATATCATGATTGTGCTAAATCTTACAAGACCCTTGATCATATGTATGATCCATGACCCTACTTTTATCAAACTAATTTTGAAGTCTAATTATGATAAGTATCATGATGATGATTTAGAAATGTGATGATGACTTGCATAATGATCATAAAGTTAGGGTTAACACATATGATCCCAGAAAACATAGGTATGCCATTTACACTCGAAAATACTTGACACTTGAATAATGTTAGACAAATTGAAATATTGGTCTATGATAAGTGAATGACCTAACACGAAGGTTGACATAGGAAAGTGTAACCCTATTCACAAATATTAAATCATGATCTTCAAATATTATGATCTTGACCCTTGATACAAATATTGCGATTTAGGATCTAACTCGAAGGGTTGACCTATTTGATTTGTACTCCAAGTCTTCGTTGAAAGGTATGATATTATACCTCCTCTTTGGTTGTATTGAAGATACTTTTTATGTATCTCTTGATTGTATATTTGGCTATATACTTGTTTGAGCTAATGTTCCCTACTAATTAGTCTTCTATTTTTTTTCTATATTATATTTTGAGAAAAACATGAGAACATAAATGATATTGCCCATTATGACTGACCGTATATTGATAATGATGATGATGTTGATAATGTTGATAATGTTCATATTGAGTGAAAGAAACCTCCTCATTCGGAGGTGGGACTTGTACATTGGCCTCCTACCTCATATGGAGAGAAGGAGCCTCGTGACCTCACCCATCATGTTGGGGCGATAGAGTCACACAAAATATATAAGCATGCTTCTCAATTACAGCATAATGTGAACTCATAATAAAAATTGCATTGCTTGAAATAAACATCTTGTGGAATAAATGTTGTATTTGAAAAATCATTTGTTATACTTCTCTTGAATATAAGTCCTACCAAGTATACTCTTTTGCTATAAAAAGTTCTACTTGATTTTGATAGCATACCGTGCAATTGCATGATTGTGTCTCAATTTTCTTGATTTTAGGAAAAACAAATGGAACACTGACTAAGATCGCTTCCACACTCTATATACTCTGATGAAAAGGATAAATCAGAAATATCTATTATATTGGGTTATTTTGTTCTTTAAATTTCTTGTTTTTGAGTTATTATTTCTTATTGTATAAGCCAGTGTGTTAGATATTTTTGGGCCACTCAAGGATGGGTGCTTCAATCCTTTACCACTGTCTAGGCAGTGGGATTAGGTTTGGGGTAAGAATGCTTCCGGGACAATCTGTGTGCTTGGTGGGATATTGCCATATCATGACTAATGAGGTTTAGTCATCAATCAACTCACAATTTGATCATATGTGTTATTCTTGTCTATCAACCTTCGACAAAAACAACCGATCAGGGACATCATGAGAATGTATGTACTCTTAACATTCGTATGATCTCATTCTTCCAAGTCATGTACTTTAAGACATACATCATTGAGTAATATCATTCTTTAGACATTTATTATGTAATTCATTATCTCATAACTGAATATACAAAATAAATTGGAAGCTTCCCTTTATTATTATCAAATCAAGTATCTAATGCCATATCCCAATCATCATAATTTGGGCATACATACCAACAATTGGATACCTTGACTATATTCATGAGTTCTATCCATGATATACTAAATCTTCCCACCCCTCTACTGCACTCTAACATATGTTATCAATTTCAGAGAGTCAACTCCACCAAACTAGAGTAATTAGGTATAGTGCCAAGAATATCACACATGCAGAATCTAATAGATTGGATTCATTACTGACAACACACTATTTAGATTTTAATGAGTATGAGTGTGAGTGTTAGAGTCTCTTACCACAAGTGTTAAGAGGAAATTTGGTATCATTAGGAGCACATGACATTTCCTCTGATGTTCTAGAATTATTTTCTAATGACAAGCTTATAAATGATTCTATTAACACATTCATCACTCTCATACTTAAGGGGCTTGATTCTATTGAAATCAGGAGCTGGTACCCTATTTCCTTGTGCAATGGTGTTGATAAGATAATCTCTAAGATCATGGCTAATAGACTCCAAAATGATCTTCCTTCTATTATTATCCCAAATCAGAGTGTCTTTGTTAAAGATAGAAATATTAAAGACTCTATTCTTATATAAAATGAAGTTTTTCATGATTTTATTAGAAGAGGCACCGGTACAAAGATGTGCTTGAAGATTGACATCTCCATAGCTTATGACTATGTGAATTGGATTTTTCTCAATTTTATCCTATATAGAATGGGCTTTCCCTCGATTTGGATCAATTCGATAGAAATTGTTTTTAACACTTCTTCTTACCAAATCCTTATTAATGGAGAGCCTATTACCATCTTTAAGCCCACGGATGGCGTAAGGCACGAAGACCCAATTGCTCCTTACCTTTTTGTTATTATCTTGGAAGCTTTTTCAGTTATCATAGAACAAGTTGTTAAGGAAAATGTTATTCAACCTCTGGATACCTCTAAAAATTTTAGTCTCTATCACCACTTTTTTGTTGACGATGTAATGATATTCCTTGAGGCAAATAATGCTAATCCTCATGGTATTCTTGATGTTCTTAATCATTTTAGCAATCTTTTTGGTTTTAAAATTAATCCTCTGAAGAGTAAAGTTATTTTCAGTAAGGATGCTCCTAGTGTTAGTATTAATAATATTATCATGTTCAATATTTGCAAGATGCCTTCCAAATATTTGGGGGTCCCACTTTTTGTTGGAAAATTAAGCAGAACTACGTGTGCACATCTTTTGGATAAAGTTAATTCTAGGCCTGAATGTTGGAAATTGTAGTGTTTTTCTATTAAAGGCAGACTTGAGGTGAATCATTCAACTCTTAATGTTATCTATCTACATTGGTGCATTTCTTTCCCTTTACCCAAATCTATTATTGATGGTATTGAAAGTTTCTGCCACGATTTCCATTGGGGTAATAACAATGATAAGAACCAACTTCATCTTATCAAGTGGGACAAAGTCACTAACACAAAGAAAGAAGGTATCTTCAACATTAGGAAAATTTCTAATGTCTCTTTTCTTCCTTCTTATCAATGGTTGGGATATCACAAGCAAGGACACCCTCTGGGTGAAGTGAATTGGTGAAAGGTACTGGAATAAAACTTCCTTTTGATAGGTCTCACCTGATATCTCTATTTCTTGGATGATGTATAAAATTATTGGTCATCGTGATTTTATCTCAAAACACTCTGCTTTCAATGTAGGTGATGGTAATAGTATCAAACTTTGGTTTGATCCATGGCACCCACATAAAAAGGTTCTAAGTGATATCTTTGGAAATGATGCTATCATCAAATTGGGATTTCCCTTTGATTGTAATATGTGCAAGAATATCTTAAATGGTAATTGGGAGATTCCTCATTCCAGAAACAATATGAAGTTGATTAGTTATCTTCATTCTATCAGTCTTCCAAGTGGTACTCAGGATGTCTTGGCATTTTGTGGCTTCAAAACTCCCCGTCTAAAGAAGGTTTGGGAATCTATTAGATCTTATTCTACTTTTCAGGTCATCTTTTGTTGGATTTGGAATATCAAATCTCCCAAACAATATATTGTTTGTCTTTTGAAAGTTGCACATAACAAACTGGCTACTAATGATTACCCTAGAAGAAGGGGCATTCAAACTCTATCTATGCGTTTTCTATGTGAAGCTACTTATGAGGATACTTCTCATATTATGTTTTCTTGTTCATTTACTTTGTCTATTCTAAACTATTTCTTCATAGACACAAATTGCATCCCCTTCACTTGGGGTGACCTTGTTCTCATTTCTAATTACAAACTCAAGCTTGCATTCTCTTGCACTGTTTATAATGTGTCGTGGGAACGCAATAGAAGGGTACATGATGTCATTGAAAGGAGTCATGATCAAATCTAGGCACGTTTTAAAGATTATATAGATGGTTTCTCTCTATAATCCTTTTTCGAATGGCTTCATGTTCTGGGTATTCTTCTCTTTTTGATAGCTTTTTCTAAGAAAAATTTTGTTATATGGATGTTTCATTGGGATTCTCTTAGGACTGATGAGCAACTGATCTCAATTCATGTTTTGGAGGTTCTTCTTATCTGTTTCTAGGCTTTAAAGTTTATTGATTAGCTTTGGAGCTTGGTTTTTCTCTTATTACCAACCCTTTGGATCTTGATAACTCATATACTTGTTTGCTTCAGTATAAAGCTTTGAATTGTACATATGTTTTCAACTTTTTTGCAAACCTATGTGTTTGCCCTTATATACATAGAGAGCCTCTCTAGTTTCTCTCTCACTCTCCACCTTACCTTGTTATTTTTATTTTTAAAAATTAAAAAAAAGGACGTTGATTGATAAAAAAAGGTACACCCTAACACCTGTATACTATGGTTGTTTGACATACTGGAGCAGTGCATGTGATTTCAAGTGCATATAATAACAAAAAATAGTTAGAATTTGAACTTTAAATTTTTGAGGGTTTCTTTCCAATTCTAAATTATTTAATTATGTCCTTATTCATGTTACTTTCCTTGACTAATACAATTCAAATATCTATTGTCTTAATTAAAATACTACTACCATTTGAATATGAATATTTCTTTAATGTTATTTACTATGTGTGAAACTTAAAAATCAAAACTTTTTATTTATTAGGGTTGTAATTGACCCTCTGATGACTGCCAATTTAGGTGTTTACGCTATGTGTTTTTCTATAGTTTTCTATTGTTATATACTTAATAAGCCCAAAATAACTCTAGATACCTAGATTTTTGTAATTTTTATCCTTTTGAATGTATTAGTGGTAAACTAGCCAGTTTTTAGACTTGTAGACTCTAAACTTAAGAACACATCAATTACCAGATTCAACTCTATGAATTTGACTATTTTCACCTAACTTCGCTCAAATTCGACCCCTTTTTGTAGTTGTACACCTCAACACTCCATCGACTCTTTTTCTTTAGAATAAAGCTAAAAGACCATCTTTCGATGGTGCCTTTTGATGGCACCAACTGAAGGATTCTCCTGAAGGTTCCTCTTCCAATGTTGCCTTCCAGTGGTTACTTTCGATTGACTATATTCCAATGGTCTAGTTCAAAGGTCACAATTGAGGGCTAGTAAAACCATTCAAAGGAGCACTTCCACAACAACTTTCTAAAGACACAAATTTGCTCAAATTCAATGGAATTTGGTTGAATTCATATAAAGGACTGCCCAAATGTGGTTACATAGCGAAGAACTCCTTCTCCTAATTTGTAGGATTTGACATTTTTTTTTTCCTTTTTTTTCTTTTATTCCATTTTGGTAGACTAGTTCTAGTTCCTTGCATACATCATCTCCCAAATTTTCTAAACTAAACAAGAGTGGAATCATAGGAGCCTCAATGTCCCTGTGTTCGACACCATATTTCTACCTAAATGGCATATTTAGTTGAGGTTTCCTATGAAGGTTTCAAGTTAAAATTTTAAAATTTGATCCATCTTTGGGGTCGTGCCTCCATTTTTGGGAGCACTATCTCTGAGGACCGATTTACTTTTGGTGTCATTGTCAGGGACATGATTTCTCCATGTTTACACGTCTAATTTTTTTTTTCTGTTAGGAAAATCATGTACATATATGCATAGTTCTTCTTTTGTGTAACAAATACTTATTCATACATACTGAATTAGTTTTCCTATTCTTATACTTTTTCAGCCATGGACCTTGATTCATCAAGGCATGTTATCTTGTCCACTTGTCCTCTAAAATTTTTCTATAGCCGTGACTACTAGCATATATTTGAAAGTCATGCACTCCAACTAGTCAAGCTATATTCGTTCCTAACATTATCATATGCAGACACCCCAAGAGTGGAGAGTATTGATCATCCATTAACCTCTGCTTCTCCATGGGATTAAGAACTGATTAGTATAATGTCTCACCTCTAAGACCAAGTTCATCTGCTTCAAGAGCTACTTGAAAGGCAATACCATCAGCTACATGTAGTGATAAAGATTGTGAACCACATAAGAAGTATGTTTCAAATTGTGGAACAAGGATCTATCAATGTGCAACAATTTGATACACTAGATTTCCCACAATATTGGATGGAGGAATTGGGGAACCTTGAAAGAATTTCAACACAAGTCCAACAACTTCATGATGAGGATGTTCAAACATGTAAGAGACTTCAAGAACTCATCACTTTAGTTGCAACATGATTACAAGTGACATAGCACAATCATGAAGACCTCAATCCTCAAGACTAGTCCATTAAGCCCGGTGAGGAACTTATCTCACCTTCCTATTTGGGCTTCCAAATGGGCTCACCAAGATTTTTCTGTGAAGACTCTCCCATCTAGGAAAACCCTTCATTTTATCTAGATGATTTAGCTGAGTAAATATTGGAGGGTACACATCATCTACATGAATGGTTTGATGGGGATTACTTTTATCCTCCTCGGGGAAGCTAAGAAAGCTCACAACTTGAGGGGAAGTTTAAGTAGCAACACTCAAACCTTATACTAAATCAAGGTAATACCTCTCACATTGAAGCTTGTCACTTTGCTTCAATCTTCATACCACTATGGTTTGGAATAAATTACTTCATGAAGATGATGATGACTTTCTAGTATGGAGAAGTGAATGTAACGACCCCGCCTCCCGGAAACCCCCAATTAAGGGAGACCAAAAGGTCAGAGTCATTATCCCAAACTTTTCGGATCAATGGTTTGACAAATAATCAATAATAATGACTAAATTCTACCAAGACTATACTGAAAAGCTATAATAAAATAAAACTTTTCATACCTTTTTAAAATGTTGGATTTCTAAACTTCTATCCATAATTGGAATCTATTCTAATTAATCCTCCTTGTACTTTAATTCATGTATTCACAATGTACCACTTTACTGATTGTCTTTTTCAATAAGGAGGGGAGGATGTTATAACCTCATTTTTCTAAACCATGTAATGAGATTTGTAAATCTCCTTTTAATGATAAATGAAATCAAAGGTTGTTTTAATTGTCTATATTTGATAGATGTTATATGGGGTAAAGTCCATCCGCTCCTATATTTTGCAAGGTATGAGAAAAGAATTTTTTTATTCCATTTTAAAGTTTAGTTGTAGAATTTATTAATTATTGTTGATTATTTGCAAAACCACTAATCCTATTTTGGGATAACGCCTCTGACCTCTTGGTGTCCCTTAATTGGGGGTTATCGGGAGGCGGGGTCATTACATATTGACATTGACAAACAAGATCCACATGTGCCGACATCTTCCACCATTCTGTTAAAATGTTTGGTCACCATCTAAGGGGAGAGATGGATAATTTGTCACAACATGGCTGATGAACTTGAAGATGACCCATGCCTGATAGAAAATGATAAGCTTGTGGCAGTTGAACTACCATTGGATTCATGTAGGGTTACTTCATGTTTAGACATTAATTGGGGGTGTCAGGTCTTAAATGATGAATTTTTAGATCATTGACCCTCAAATTTTGATATGGAAACATTAATCTCACCCTACATTGACATATTTAGGCTTAAACATTTAGACACTTGCATCTGGAGATGCCCAATTTAGCATTGTCAACTTCACCTATATGTAGTTCAAGACTATTTCCACACATGAATGAGTCCACCGAGTCATTAGAGAACAACTAATCACCTCAGACTTTGGTCACGTATCATCTATTTTGTAGGACATTCACTATCAACAATAAGCAAGAAACACATAATCCAAAACTAAGGATTTAGAATTTGGGAGTATGGATTGTGGGGTAGCCACCCCCTCTTCCATACACAATTTTCTTTCTTAATCTTTACATAATAAAATTAATTTCACAAGATTTTAGTAAAAGTTTTATCTTTCCTTAATCTGTCTAGATTTAAATTTAATTTTCCATCCTTACATCATTTAGATATTACAGTGCATATATGCATTTATTCCTTCCACCAATACTACCATTGTGATCCATCACTTGAACAAGATTTAACTTCATATACATATCAGAGCAGCATGTACATAATGTTTAAACTTTTACCATGTTTTAATCAACAATTTTCAAGAATAACCAACCGAATTTCACCAAACTCGGTCTAATTTGATCGAATTCAATTGAATATTTATGTACCATTCTCCCGAAAAACATACATGGAATCATGCTTCTTTTGACCCTTTGGACTGACTTTCTTGGGCTTCCATTGTGTGCTTCCTCCCATACTTTCATACTTTCTGACACGCTTCAGACTACCCCTCTAACAAGATCCTCATGCCTGACTTTTATAGGGCATATCCACCATATGCATTTTAGCAATTTTTTCATAGTACAAGATCCTTAAGTTTAGCTGAATTCATCCTCTTGTTTTTGTCTGAACATCTTTTCATCTGTTCTGCCTAGTCAACAGTCATAACGGTAGAATGGCACCAGGTCAAACAGATAGATTGATAGCTTCCAGACTAGTAGGTGTCAGGCTGTGGTTTTTAGACTAACAAGTTTTAGACACTTTTGAACGCATTTTCCCTCTAATATTTCCTCCAAATGGTGCTACAGAAACTCGATCAAATTCAATCCACTTCAACAAAATTTGAGTCTTGGGGTCATCCAAGTGCATATAAAAGGAAGGGTTTCAACATAATTCTACCATCCCAGTCTTAGGGTCCTTTCTTCACCTTCTTCCTACTCCAACCCTAATTTCTCCACCCTTCCTTGTTCCCTTATTGCCTAGCCTCCACCCTCTTGCTATTGTTTTGCAGTAGCACCACCAACAAACTTTCCTACACAATGAAAACCTTCTTAGCTAGAGAAACCCATCACATTGCCTAGTCTCTACCCAGTGGAGTAGTTGTTTCACACCACTACCAATCCTATGAAAGCAATTGGTCACCTTGACGTCAACGTTACTAATGAGAGAAGCACATGTCAGACCACCATCTTTCTGCATCACTATCTCGCAAGCGGCTACAACACTAGCACTTCCTTGTCTTGAATGTCATGATCAGATCATTGCTTCTAGGCACCACCATGTTGCATCTACAGCTGAACCTTCACCATCATCTGGAACACCCTGACCAGTGTCCCTACCCAGAAATATTTTTTTCATGCACATCATCATTTCCACATCACCACGATAGTCACATCACTCCATATCACTCTATACTCAGGTCGCCTCCCACAACATCGCCAATAGGATGGTATATCTGACATCACAACATTTAAGTTTAACCTTGAACTCAACCGAACTCGTTCCAATTTTTTTGAATATACCTCGATTGTTGTCTCATCTTCACCATAGCTTAAATCAGACTCAATCATTTTTTCTGAATTCAACCTCGACAGGTGACTTGTTGTCATCATGACTTCCACCGAATGGATCAAGTTTAGTCGAATACGTACTCCTCCTTCACTGTAACTCGCTGCCACAATGACATGGATGTTGAAGAGTAGAATCTCAGCCATGTGAACATCCCCACATCCATCTGTTTGAACCCATATATCTACTTCATCCCCATATTGAGTTGTATAGGTATTTGAACATTTCAACTTATAAATTTCTTATCTGATCAGTCTTTGGGATCCCACCTTCATTTTAGGCAGTGTTAACTCTGTGGACTGATTACCTGTGACAAAGTGAATTTTTCATAAGTATGAATTAATTCCTATTTCACCCTCATTATGTTCACTCTTGACCCCAATACATTTTTATTGGCTACTTGATCATTAATGATATTCAAGTTTGAAATTTGATGACCCATGTAAATTTTATACACATTGTGACACCCCAAATTTGGTTAAATTATTACTTTATCTACATAAGTAATTTTATCTATCAAACTTCAAAATATTCACCACATTGTTGTGACATTGTGGTCCAAATTTAATCCCATTTAGAATTTCCTAGTGTTTTCTACAATTTATTGAAGTTATTGTGTTGAAAATAATTTTATTTGCCTTTTTTTGACCAATGCCATGTCAGAGATCCACTTGTAAAGGGAGGGTCAAACCCCAACCGTTTGATCCTCTCCCACGTGGATCCTGGCCATATATGACAGTCGTTGGGTCATCTTCAACCTCTTGCTAATTGCAGGGAGGCGTTATTGCAGCAGATCCATCTAATCTCCCATTCATGACTGTCTTGAAATTCTAACCGAACGAAAATGATCCCTTCACAATTTGGCACTCAATGATCACTAGTTTGACCACACTTCACGATCATTTTCACATTCAAATTATTGGCCTCACTTCTCCATCTCTTTCTGACAGCCATGGTTGCTACCCCAACCCCTTTAGCCCCAAAACCTAATCATAACACTATAAAAACACCCCCACAGGCCCACAACAAGCACCCATTCACCTTGTTCATGTGATCTCAGGTTGCAACAGCTCTAATAGCCCCAATTTCCCTCCTTGTTTCCTCATGTTTAGACATCGTTGTTTCCTGGCCCATTTAGGGCTTTCCTCCTCTTCTCCTCGCCTCAATCCGCCACCTCCATCACCCTCGTGAGGGTAGGATGAACTCGAATAGCTACTTGGTGCTCTCCATCTGCCCCTTCTACTCTCGGACCACCTCCACTATGGTGAGCACCTCCTCTTGTCTTTATGTCTCACGGGAGGCCGGTGCGAGGAATGAGTGGACCGCAGAACCACCGGTCCAAGGGAATTGACCTAGTTCAAAGGAATCAAAAGAACCCAGTGAACCAATGATTGAACCATCCAATTGAAGATCAGAGCAGCTCCTCAAATAAGTGAACCACACTCCTATGTGGCCAGATCTTGACCATCCAATGCGTAATCAAATGGTCCTCTATTTTCCCTATTAAGGTAATGATCTCTCACTTTGTCAAATAATCACCAAAATAGCCAGATCTTGTTTTAATCATAATAAATGCATCCTAGCTCAAAAAATTATGAATAAATAGTCAATCTTGATTAGAAAAATACAATGAATCATTAAAAAAATTAAGACCTGATTTTTAAATATATCTCTATAATATCCGTGAAACATGATCTTAGATTATCCAAAATTATCAAATGACTATACATTTGATTAACCTTTGAAAACCCTAGTAATTTGACTCTGATGATTACTTGGAGACACTAAAATCATGACTTGACTAATGAATGATGTAAATCTAATATTTGTCTGACTTGATTCAATCTTGAAAATGATTTCTATGAATACATTTTAATCATGGTGATGGTATCTTAATGATTGACCTAAATCTTGTGAAATATTTTGATCCATTGACCTAATATTTGATCTCTGACTTTACTTGTGTATCAATCAAAACTTGATCTATTATTGAACACCAATGATGCTAATTCATCATGATGATGATAACCATAAAATTAGGGCTAACACATTTGATCCTAGAAAACCTAGGTAGGTCATTCCCACTTGAAATAATCTTGACACTTGAGTAATGTTGGGATTCTTGGAATATTATTGATTATAAGTGAATGTCCTAACCCTAAGGTTGACATAGGAAAGTGTAACCCTAATATCAAATATTGTAACATGATATTCTAAACATCATGATATTGACCCTTGATATAATCTTGTTGATTTAGGATCTAACTCGAAGTGTTGACCTATTACTTGGTGAGATTTGTACTCTAAATCTTCAGTGAAAGGTAGACTATTATATCTCCTCCTTGATTGATTTAATATGCTTTTTATGTATCTCTTGTTTGTATACTTGGATATATACTTGGTTGAGCTATTATTCCCTATTGATTAGACTTCCATTTTCTCTTTTATTACATTTTGAGACAAACTTGAAAACATAATTGATATTGCCCATTATGACTACCGGAATTATGATGATGATAATGTTGATAAGGTTGATATTGAGTACAAGTGACTCCTCATTCAAAGGGTGGAACTTGTACCTATCAAACGATCTCGAAATTTGTACATGTCGATCGACCTCCTACCTCATATGGTGAGAAGGAGCCTGGTGACCTCCCCCATCTCGTTGGGGTGATGGACCCACAAAAAATATATAAGCATTCTTCTTGAATTAGCATAATGGGAACTCATAAAGAAAATTTAATTGTTTGAAATAAACATCTTGTCGAATAAATATTGGTTTTGGTAAATCTCTTGATATACTTCTTGAATGTAAGTCCTACCAAATGTACTATTTTTCTATAAAATATTTTACTTGTTTTTGATAGTGTATCGTGCCATTGCATTGATTGTGTCTTCATTTTCTTGATTTCAGCCATAACAAATGGAACATTGACTAGATCACTTTTGCACATGATGTACTTTGATGACAATGATAAATTGGTAAAATCTCCTTTTTGGGCTGGTCTATTCTTTAAATCTCCTATTTTTGAGTTATTATTTCATATTTTATATGCCAGTGTGTGAGATCCTTTTGGACCACTCAGAGACGGGCATTTCAATCCTTGTACCACTATCTAGGCAGTGGGATTGGGATGGGGGTAAGAACAATTTTGTGACAGTTGTATCAGAGCATGCACACTCTCATACACTTTAAGTAAATAAGGGCTTGAGTCTCTTGAATCCCAGAATCCCTAAAGTCCATAATGGTGAAAATTGAGGTGTCTAGGCTCAGGGTTTTGACATAATTTCTTTTATCCGTCTGCACGGTGGCTGAGGTTCCCCACTGTACCTGACCTTAATTGATTCTGAACTAGACCTAAAGGTTCTCCATTTAAAACCTAGAGATTCTTTAGCATATCATCTCTTCTTTAAGGACTACCCTAAACCACCCAGTAGATGATGATTAGGTATTCTTCTCATCTCATCTCATCATGCAGTCCTTCTCTCATGACCTCTTGCCACATGATTTTTCCATTATGGGTAACTTATGTATGGGAAAAATAAAGATATTATAAATTGTGAAAGTTAATTCCATGATCTAATCTTAGTCTGAAAACTAGATTTTAATCAATTTTGAAATCAAACATTCATGCATGACCCCTTCTTGAAAACTCAATTTAACCAAAAGTAGAATAAATATTTTTTATGTTTTAGGTAAATCTTGATTTGGTGAAAATTGATGAGGTCCCTATTTGATTATGTTCATGTCACCCTATTGTTAACTAAACCTCAAAACATAGCTAAGAAAACTCTTACCCTATTTGGTACGCATCAAAATTATGCCACCAAATTATTAAGTATTAGAACTCATAAAACCATGATGTAAGAGTATGATACATAAAACACTCTCCCTATTTTTGAGTAGTTTGAGAATCAACAAAGTTACGAAATAATTTTGAAACCATGAATATCTTATAATGTGATATACCCTTAACTCGACCTATGTGATTAAAGGACTCATAAATGAATGTACCTTACATATGGCCCCACAAACCCATAGTCAAAAAGTAAGATTCTCTAGATCCAATGAAGATCAAGGAGAGAAGATTGATAAAAGGAAGACCAAAAAGAAAATTCTTGAAAGAAAAGTTGAGGATGATGTAGACAAAGGAAAAAGAACTAGGCTCAATGATGATAATAGGGATGATGCTTGAGAAGTACAAAACAAGACACTAATGGATGATATGATCCAATGGGCAAGATATTCAACATTGATAATTCATGGAGGAGTGCAAATCACCATGACTGCCTTTACCCCTACATCCAAGCCCATAGTCATGGAGATTGAGAGAAAAATAGAAGTTGGAATTTCAAAGGAGGACATGATAAATTGCAAAGTCTAGTGATTATTCATAAGGTCATATCAAGACCCATTAGCAATAAAAGGACCAATGGAATCAATACTTGATCTAGATTGTGATCTGTTGATTATGTAACACTTTTGTATGTTATTGAAATAAACCTTATACTCACCTTTGAAAAATTGAAATATGATGCCATGTTGTTTCAAGCTTGCCAATATATGATTCCTAATCTAGCTTTGGATTTGAATATACACATCTGATTTGAATTTTGACTCCCCATACCTAGATTTTGAAATTGTTTACTCGCTCATGTGACTTTGAATTATATTGACCGATAAATGAACCATCCATTATTTCAAATCTTGATATCTTGATGAAATTGTTTTTGAAGATGGTAATATTGAAAATATGTATAGAGTTGATTTCCTATAATGACCTAGGTCTAGATCATTCACCCACCTCTAATATACTTGATAAAAGAAATTGATATTGAAATCTCAAAATATTTCTAGATTGTTGTTATGGTTGAATGACCACATCAGTGGTCTGGATAGGAATTGAAACCCTAGACTTGCATGTTTGAAATTAAAAATTTTGATGTTTGAATCTTGACTCTTGAATAAATAAATTTTTAGTACATGACCCATTTTGACAGATGACATTACTCTTGACTCTCGATTTTGATTCCCTCTAAGTATGCAAACATGACTTGAAAGTAAACTCAATTAGTGAGCGGTGATCTTGTGATCTCTTGATTAATCAATGCAAATGAATGATTTAGTTATAATTTTGAGGATGGAATTATATAGTTGAGGATGCTAGAATACTTAAGGATATGACTTAGGTTGAATAGTCCAAATTTTGAGGATGCTTTTGAATTTTGGAGACACAATTCCTTTTTAAGGAGGAAAGGATGTGACAAAGTGAATTTTGCATAAGTATGAAGTAATTCCTATTTTACCCTAGTTATGTTCACCCTTTATCCCAATATATATTTATTGGATACTTGATCATTAATGATACTCAAAATCAAAATATGATGACCAATGTGAATTTTATACACATTGTGACACCCCAAATTAGGTTAAATTGTTACATTATCCAAAGAAGTAATTTTGTCTATCAAACTTCATCATCTGGTTCTAAACCTTTTTTAAATATTCTCCACATTTTTGTGAAGTTTTGATCCAAATTTCATCCCATTTGAACTTTCCTAATGTTCTCTGTGATTTATTGAAGTTATTGTGTTGAAAACAATTTTATTTTCCTTTTTCTAATCAATGTCATGCCAGCAATCTACTTGCAAAGGGAGGGGTGAACCCTAGACCTTATATCCACACTCGAGAAGATCCTGGCTTGATATGATGGTCATTGGGTCATCTTCAAATTCCAGCTGATTGTGGGGAGGTGTTATTGTGGAAGATCCATCTAATCTCCTGGTCATGACCATGTTTTGAAATTATAACTGAACAAAAATGCTCCATTCAAAATTTGGCACTCAATGAGCCCTAGTTTGACCACTCTTCGCAATCAGTTTCACCTTTGAATCATTTCCCTCACTTCTCCATCTCTTTCCAGCAGCCATGGCTGCTACCCCAACCCCTTTAGCCCCAAAACCTAATCCTAACACTATAAAAAAACCCCAAACGCACACAAGAAGCACCCATTCACCTTGGTTGTGTGATATCATGTTGCAAAAGCTCTATAGACCCAATTTCCCTCCCTATTTCCTCCTGTTCGGATGATGCTGCCACCTGTCTTATTTTGGGCTTTCCTCCTCCTTGTCTCCTCACCTCAATCCACCACCTCTATCACCGTTACGAGAGAAGGAAGAACTCGAATGACTACTTGGCGGCCTCCATTTCCCCTCTTTCTCTTGAATCACCTCCACTCTGGTGAGCACCTCTTCTTACCTTTATGGCTTGTGTGAGTCTTATGCGAGGAAGGAGCAGACAATAGAACTGTTAGTCCAAAGGAATTGACACGATTGAAAAAGTTAAAAGGAATCCAAAGAGCCTAGCAAACCAACAATTGAATTGGCCAATTGAAGATAAGAATGGATCCTCAAATAAGTGAGCCACGCTCCTATGTGGCCTGGTATCAACCATACAATGTGCCATCAAACAGTCCTCTTTTTTCCCTATTAAGGTAATTATCTCTCTCTGTCAAATAATCACCAAAATAGCCATATCTTGTTTTAATCATGGTAATTGCATCCTAGTTCCAAAAATTATGAACAAATAGTCAATCTTGATTAGAAAAATCCGATGAATATTTGAGACCCAATTCTAGATGTATCTCTATAATATCCTAGAAACATGATCTTTTAATGTCCAAAATTATCAAGTGACTATTATTTTTTATTAACCTTTGAAAACCTAAGTAATTTGACTCTGATGATTACTTGGAAACACTAAAGTCAGGACTTGACTAATGAACGCTCCAAATCTAAGCAAAGTCATTTTGCATCTTCCCAGGCACAACTCACAAAATTTTCTTCCTCTCAGATTTTGTTCATGCTTGCAAGCTTTAGGATGATAGGATTTGGGAATGTTTGGGCTACCATGCCTCTATTGATCCCAAAGTAGGTATTTGTGCACTAGATGGGGTAGATGTTTCATCTTTGCCAGGGTTATGCACTTTCCTACTTGTACTTTGTAACATAGTGTTTAATTAGGTGTGTATTAGACTGAGTTCTCCTTACTTCAAGGTTTTTGGCCTGGGGGACAAGCATCTTTGTGTCTTTTACATTATCTTGAGATCAGGATGACGCTAAAAAATCATTACACTCAGAATTTTAAGTACATTAAGTAGCCCAAATCTGTCATTCTTGAAGTAATTATGTTAAACATTAGCCTGAAGACAAGTTAGCCTAAGCATGAGAGTTAAGATATTATCCAAGAAAATTTGATCCAAAATTTTGCCTGTTCAGACTAGCTATGCATCGAGATTTTCAAAGAAAAGGGAATATAAACATGTGCAAAGGTTATACCTTACTTGATGATTTTAGGTGTACATGATTTTTCAAAACATTTGGTGTAAATGGTAGAAAAATTTAATTGAATAAAGATGTACCACATTCACCTATTTAGGACCCCCAGAACATATCATTCACCCTATCCCCTAGGTGTCAGAGTATAAGGTTGATCTAGAATTAGAGACTTAAACCTAGTGATTTGCATGTGACCATTCTGAGGATAAGATCTTCATAGAAAATTGTCCTCGAGGTGGTGGTATTAGTCGTATTGAAGTTTCTCAATTTTCTGGTTAGATGTGGCTAGCATCTGCATCCAAGAGAGTATGTAAAAGTCACAGTCATTTGATAGAGATTCTTTCTATGGACCTCTATGTTAGAATTGTGGTTTCTCAAACTGGAGATCATCTGGAATGCAGTGGAAATACATTCAGATTAGTTCTACAGTCTTGTTAGCTACCTGGGTGGCTTTTCTTCAATGATGTTGTTAGTCGTTGTATGATATTTTGTGCACTTGTTACTAAACATTGCGTCTAAACTGTTATAGAAAATTGATGTTTTGTTGACAGTGTCCATTGCTAGCAGTGCCAAATGTCCATCATGCAAGATTTATCTATTTTAACTCATCAAATTCCTTTTTAGAAACAACATCTCCCACTATGTCATAGAACGCCATAGACATTGGAGAGGTTATTATCCAGAAGTAGTTTATATGCTACCATGATGTTGACTGTCATGTAGCCTCCTATTTTCAAGATATCACATAGGTCTAGAAGAAGTACTTGTACATTTCTCCTTCTAAAATGAAGACAAAGACATCCTCCCTTGGTTATATAGATTCTAGGAGAAATGTAACCTCTTCCATAGGTATCCCATAACATGCTAGTTAGTCAAATTTCTCATAGGTGGGTCTTATTACATCTTTTGTATGTGGCCCTTTGGTGGTTGGTCATCTTCTACTTCATCTTTTATGTGTTCCTCACTATCTTCATCATGGTCTTCTAGAGATGGAGTATATGTTACTATGTTCTAAAAAAATGGGTGTATGGAAGGGGGTTCTCTTTGTTAGGGACAATTTATTGTTGTTCCCATCTCTTGTGTGACTCCCTCTCCATAATTTCATAAATTAGTATTGGGGTTGTAGGTATAGATACAGATGTTGCAGGTTCTTCACTGGGAGGGTGTTGGGACAAGTGTGTTGGTCCGTCCTTCTTCATTTTCTGAGAATTCACTTGTATCCATGATCTTTTTGAGCTCCTCTCTCCAAGGCATCTTTTTAGGTAAGGGAATTAGGGAATACATGTGCCTCGATATATCTGCCATTTGTTTGTTGTAGAAGAATATCATATCATGAATTATTTCCATGACATATTTCCCTTGCAGGGCATGGAAATCTTCATTGGCAACCTATTCCATTGGAATTAATATATTTATGGCTTTAGTCATCCTCAATGTTATGCAAGCATTGTCCCTTGAATTTGCTTTTCCTGGGAAGAGCTGTAGTTGATGTAAATTTATTTTCAATATGGGAGATACCACCTAATGACCCCTTGTATCAACCTTTTTAGGTAGGTTGGGACTTCTTGTATCATCCTATGCACTAGTTTCTCAAAGACCATCCTCCCACATCGCATGTCTTCAACGTTAAAGTTGTATGTGAAAACTTTCCATTTTGAAAGGTCAGCTACTGTGAGGATCTATTGGTTGAAGGCTTTGAAAGGTCGAGTGAAGAACTTTAAGGCTCTAATTCTATCCAAGGCATCTTGCAGTTCTTGGATAGACATGGTATCATTTCTTTCTTTGAAAAGATGGACTGCCAAGTTGAATGTTGCATTGAAAACTAGCCCATTTTTATATCTGTGCATGACGTCATCAATAATGGTATTGCACAAGATCATGAAAAAGTTTCTTCTTATATTATCTTGATGTCGAAAAGAAGAACATAGGTCATCCCTTGATCTGGGTATTCATTATCTGCTAGATGTTGAAACCTATTTTTGTTGGGCGTGGAAGTAGATCCTACTGACGATGTCCTATCCTGACAGTTCATTGTCTAGGATGTCAGCTAGGACATGAACATCACATACCATCATCCTTATTATTCATGCCATGTCCATGCTCACCATTTATCATAGCAGTGGAGGTGGTGCTATTGAGCTTGGACCCCCCTTGGTGATAGATGTAATAGGGGGACTAGGGAACACTAGTTTCTCCCATTTTGGTGGCACATCATTGAACATGTGATCCATGTTCCCATTATCAATTTCTGATGTCATATGTTCCAACTCTGCCTACTACGAGATATATTGGCTGCCACATGTGTCGGTTCATCAAGTAGTATTTCATTCATGAAATGGTCATAATCATGTGGACGAGCTGGATCCTTGTAGTTGAATAGTGGGTCGAGCCTATACATTACATCTTCAGATCTTTTAATCATCTCCCCCATTACTTTGGGTGGTATGTTTTTGACGTCATTATCAACCACTGCTTCTTAATACTTTGTGGGTGTTGTTGGTTCTGAAGGTTAAAGGGGACTTCTGGCTCAGCAATACTTTGAGCCTCTTGTCCATGTTGATGTTTGTTGAGTGCCCTGGTGATGCTGGGGAGGTGGCAAGATTATCGTCTCCAGCGGGTACTCTCTCGATGATGACAGTTTCCTTCGATTCCTCTTCCTCCAATGGAAGAGTGAATGTTGAAAAAACAACTTCATTTAATAACACTTCTTAGATAGGTTGCACAGAGGCCATCAGCATGTCGGCCTTTAGATTCACATCCATATATATTACAAAGGATGACTCAGTGGTGATTGTTTATTCCCTTCAATAGATGCCCCCTTGGTGATGGAAGTGGATCCCTTGATCTTCTTTATTTCCTCTCTTAGTTTCTAGTTCTTTGGCATAGGTAATCACGCTCCTTTCATAGAATGGAGAGTTCATTTATCACTCATGCCAGAGCCTACATGATTTGTACTTGATTCACAACCAATTGTTGCATATGGAGTGGAAAACTGAGGACCGATTGTACATCAGTAGTTAATTTGTGTACATGTGTGGTTACTGCAGATACATTCATAGTTATGTTAAAAATATTTAGACTAGAGTTTGAGATGATCTCACGAAGGTCATCAATCTCCTTCCTTATCTCCATGAACCTTTTTGCAACAGATGCCTGTTGTGGTTTCTTTGGTTGGTTGATTGAGTTCACTTCATGATCTTCCTCATTTTCTCAGGCTAGTTCTCCACGGTCTCCTATCAAGTGCTTGTTATATTCTCAGTTTGCCTTCTCCCTTTCTGGAGAATTTTCACACAATTATTTTACACTTGTTTTATGAAGTGATTCGTTCACTTTGATTCCCGCTTCAACATCATCATGGCATGAGATGGTGCATAAGTTTAGTTGTTGTTTATGTTCTGGGATAGTTATTTCTTCTACTACCTTTTTTTGGATAAGGGTGATCACCTCAGGTACCACTATCTTCATTGTTGTCATCACTTTCGGGGTCTTTAGCATACTTTCCTCACCTTCCTCCAGGTTGATAACTTTAGATGTAGGGGGTTTCTTTGCCAAATTTTTAGGTATTCACACCACCAACTTCTTCCTTGTCTATGAGTTCTCTGTAGGACTCCTTGGTTTTTTTTTCTTGGCTCAGTTGGCTCTCTCATGTTTGCATATTTTGAAGATATAACTTGTAGAATTTCCTCCTCCTTGAATGTGAGTTTACTGATGTCGTAGTCATTGCATTCAAGGAGAGGTAGTTACAGTTTTCTTTTGTAGAACATGTAGTAGAGCTTATCCTTCTACCTTTTTAGTATGCTAGCGGCAGTGAGGTACTTTACATCGACTACCATATCTCCCCTTGATTTTAGGAACCATCAGAGCTTGTTGGGATTGCCAAATCAGTGGGCCATGTATGTTATAGGTCATCCCATTAGAAATCATAGGATCCTATGGGTCCTACCGATACTGCCTATTTGTCTTTCCAAATTTTCCCTATATTTACAGCTTTGTTTTCCATTATACTCCGTAGTATATAGAGGTCCATCCTTGTCACATTACCCATGTCTTTCCTGATGAACAGGGTGTTAGTGACTATCTTTTGCACTACACACATTAACCCTGAGTGCATCACGGCAACGTTGGATTGCCAAGAGCTAAATTTGCTCTCTCTAGATAAAGAAATGATGAATAGACATTCATCTATATTTTTGCATATATTTATAGTCTTCTTTATTAGAAATTATCTCTGTTTTTGTAATCTCTAGGAAAATTTTACAATTTACCCACTTTTTGATTAATTGTGCAAATATTTACCTTTTTTGTCTCTTTTTGTAGGTTCTTCCTTAAAAACAAATCTTGACCTACTGAACTCATGAGATGACTGTCTCACAGTACCATACAGTCGGTTCATCTCCAAGAAGTTCCAACTCCAAAGCCAGACAACTAATTGGTCCTCAGCTCAACATGCCATCTTGACACTCCAGACCGGTGTCTCAAGTCAGCGAGTCGATCGACTCATATCACCAGCTGAGCATCCAATGTGGGGATATATTCCCAAAGTGCCAATCATATAATTATTTTAATGGTATATCTTGTAAACTATTTGATTAATAATAAAGAAAATCTTCCAGTTTATTTTGTATATCAGTTATGAGATAATGATGTAACACAATAAATGTCTAAAGAATGATATTACTCAAGGACATATGTCTTTGGGTGAGGAACCAGAACAATGAGATCACGTAGATTTCAAGAGTATATGCATTCTTGTTATGTCCCTAGTCGGATGTTATTGTGGAAGGCTAATACACAACAATAACATATAAGACTACATAGTGCATTGGTTAACACTAGTACAGAACATGTCTTTGGCGTCGGTTGTTTATGCCCTTTTAGCGACGGTTCTCAAGCGACGCCTATGTGGGCACCGCTAAAGGTCGAACTCTTCTGCGTCGGTTTTATAACCGATGCCAAAAGGCTTCGCGCCACCGAAAACGCACCAATAGGGCACAGATAGGCATCAGTTATGTATAGTAAGCCGATGCCAAAAGGGTTCGCGCCACAAAAAGGGCACCATCTAGGACACTTTCTGTGTCGGTTTGCAACTAAAAAACCGACGCCATATTCCTAGATGCCATGGCCGTGCTTCCCTGCACGGCCATGTTTAGTACTATAGGCGTCAGTTTTATACTAATAACCGACGCTTTTTCTGCCATGGTTGTGCTTTCCTGCACGGTCGGGTTGTTTGTCACATTAGGCGGTTTTCTATAAATAACTGACGTTGTAATCCTTTGATGACGGTTTTCTATAAATAACTGACGCCTATGTTTTAATTTTTTTTTTCTTATCAGTTTGCAGTCCTACTGTGGTTGGTCAGCAGGATGAGAACCTGCAGTTCAATTTTTTGAACTGCAGGTTTACGACATCCATTGATATCAGCCAACAAACAGACCACAAACCTGCAAAATCAACAAATATACTTTTCACACAAGTACATACGTTCAGACATCAATTCAATTCTCACATTCACACATGTAGAAACATTCAAATACATGTAGAAACATTCATACATGTAGAAACATTCAGACATGTATAAACATTCAGAAATATTCATTTACAAAATATCATTCAACATCGCTATCAGCATCCCAATTATATCTTACAATCGCCACTGCTTGTATGGCTCTTTCCCATTCTTCTCTTAATTCATTTAATACTTCCATCGTATATGGAGCATGTACATCTTTTAAGCGTTTACCTATAGTGTGGTCAGTTTTAAACACCTGCAAAGAGAATGATGTATATATATAAGTAATAATATAAAAATAAGATTGATATATTTCATACTAACTAATGAGACTATATATAATACCTCATGTATGGTATCGATGTCCAATGCAGCATATTGGATAATCATCTGCATAAATTGCATCACACAGTATGTGCATGCCCAACCATTGTCTTGTGTAGCGCACTATAAATTGAAACATACAAAATATTAAAAAATACAACTAAGCAAAGTTCACATAAATAATATATACATTGGAGTCGAGAACTTACTTTCACATTCTCCCAAATTATTGGCTGCTTCTTTTTCCTAGGGACCTTTCCTCCAACCTTTTTGAATGCATCTAAACCCCAACATGTTAATGTAACATAGTAAATTGCATAATTAAATAGTAACGTAATAACATATGTTAAAGGATATAAATATGAAATATTTATCACAAGAATAATGGCATTCTCATTACGTGTCCAATTTTAGTATTCAATGTACTCCCCACAGGATCAAGATAATAAACAGTGAATGTCCCGGGGAGAATAACTAGTAACTCCCAGTTCCTACCGCTAGAGGTAAAAAAGTTAAAAATTAATAACTCAAAATCCACAATAAAAATGTAATTTTCTTAAGTCCAAATTATAAGTAAAGTAAACTTACTTGACATTGAATGGAGCTATTATTATAGTCTTCTTTTGCTGACCGAAAATTGTAAAAGCATCTATACAGTATTGTTGAACACTATCAAGGTCTTTAGCTACCATACTAATCAAAGATGGAATCAAAAATCCCACATGGTCAAATGCAAATTGTTTACATTGATGTTCGACTAAGTAGCTGCAAAACATGTATTATGTATGAATTAATATATAAGAAGCTAGATCACTAGATCTTACACAAGGTATATGGATGTATAAACAAGATCTCACCTTATCCATGTCTCTATCATTGATGTATTCAGCCAATCATATATAAATAGCTCAATAATATCTTGTATAAATAAAGAGCTTTCGTATGATTGACCTGCATAATTCACTTCTAAAGAAACAATTATAGGGAAATGTATATTATGTGCCCATAGCCAACATGCCATTCCCCTACAAGAAGGACCTAACATGTATTTTAGGTCAGTTGGAACCCAACTTGGTAATGTAGGAAGTGGAGGTGGAGGCCTAGATGCTCCGAGTGTCTTCTTTTTAACCTGTATATATATGATCAATTGACCTCATATATACACATTAACAATCTAAAGTAATGTAAATTTATCTTACAATTTCAGTAGTGTAGACGACATCTGCTTTGGGCCACAATATCACCCCACCTTCTACCTCAGCAAGTGTATCAATATCCGGGTGGGCATATGTCAATGTAGCTTCCATCCAATCGGGGAATACACATATCAGGCTCACACGAATGTAGCCCTGTGGCATTGAAGTCCCGTGAAACATTGCCCCAGGAAGGGATGGGTAAGCATGCGCCTCTACAACAACATAGTCTTGCATTCTTAAGTGGCATGGCTTCAATGCCTACAAATTTACGTAAAGAATGTTATACATATATACATATCATCTTGAAAACATATCATCTTGAAAAGACTAGCTACAATGTCATAAACAATACTTACAACCGACGTGTTAGGTGGTGGGTCTATAGGATTACTCGTAGTCTGTGCATCAGGAGAAGAGTGGGTCACCACAGGCTGATTGGAAGCCTGAGATGCCTGCCACCGCTGCATTATATCCTCAACTTTCTTAGAAACTAGATCCTCAACTCTTTTATTCTCCTATACACAGATAAAAGAAACATTAGCTTCTTATTATTGAATTCCCTTTTGCAGTAACATTCTAAAAAAAGAATAAGTTACCTCTTCTTGTGAAAGTCCCACTCTGGGTTTGCGCTGGGATGGCCCAAAGAATACTTTGATGCCCACACCAGCGCCTGCACCCCTAACACGTCCAGGATGCTCTGGGTTACCCAGAGCAATTGTCAATTCATTCCTTGTACCCTGAGGGATGAACGTGCCTTGTTTCCTCTTCTCATGCAACTCCCACTAATCACCATCAATAGAAATTGGTAAGTTAACACCACAAATAATCAATATTCAAATGATTGCTCTAAGAGTTGTATTTTACCATTTTCACAGCCGCCTCAGCAGTTACAGGCTTCTTTATTTCACCCTTCTTGTTTTGCCTCCCAGCTATCCAGACATCATGGTGAGGCAAGGGTGTGGCATATGTAGTAGAGGACTCCTGAGTAGCAGCAGACTCCGCCTGTAGTCTTTGGCGAATGCTTGCATAGCCCTTTGGACCCATAGTGTGGTCATGCACATTCAGAGCATGCCTTGCTTTTTGCGCCTCACTGAGGGCCTAGTTAGTATGCACATTAATGATTTGGTTAGTAACACTAAATGTTAATCTAGAATAGGTGAATACAATGTATATTAACTAGAATCCAAAAATAGAATTGCGCCTCACTTAATACCTTGAATTCTTCAGATTTTCTTGAAGCAACAAATGTGTCCCAATCTTCTTTGTCCAAGAAGTTCCACTGTTCAAGTGCTGACTTCTTCTTCTTATCACCATCTTTTATGTATTCTCTATTGAGATTTGTCCTATAGTTCCTTAACATCTTTCCAGCGCGTTGCATCATGCTTTTACGATGCAACTTCTCATCCAATGCAAACAGATTCTGTAAAATATAATTGCTATTAACTAGCATCCAAAAATAGAATTGCAAATAATGGAATTTGTAATCTACAAAATAGAATTGCAAATAATAATAACTCACACATAAATCCTTCCATATCATGTCTTTCTTCGCCTGAGGAACTTTATGCCAATTATCATACTTAACACCACAATGGCTTCGAGTGACAACCCCAAGATAGTTTACAAAATTATTGCGGTTCACTCCAATTGCATTTCCTCCATTATCAAATTCCACAGCCAATCTGGATCCACTGCCACTTAGTGCTATTAACTTCTTCAACAGAGTGATTCCCCTTTTCTTGTTAAGTTTTTGGTGATGCGCATCAAGTACCTCCAATGCTGCAGTGGGTACATCAACCTAAAATTTGACAAGAATAAACACACTGAATTAGCCCAATATAGAAATATAGGATATATGACATAACTAGAAGATAATGAATTTTATAGAAATACAGGATATGTTTTTAGAACTTACATTGGTATCCTCGCCATGCTCATCATGGACAACATGCTCATCATGGACTTCATGCTCATCATGGACATCATGCTCATCATGGTCAGCCATCTGAAAATGTCATTAAAAAGGCAAACATTTAGCATTTGTATTAATTATAAGATAATGAAACATCAAATCTGAAAATGATATTGATATTAAAAAAGCAAACATTTAGTTTCAATAAAAAAATATAAACATGCATGCCTCTAAAATTGTGATCTTTTATCAATTCACGTAATGCTATTAATTTTGACCTTAATCCCATTTCACGTAGGTCCAGTCTGGATTTTATCCCATCTTTAGTCTTACTTGGTATATTTAACAGAGTACCAATGACGCTATCACAAACATTTTTCTCAACGTGCATTACATCGATACAATGCCTGACTGTCAAAAAACTCCAATAAGGAAGATCCCAAAATATTGACTTCTTCTTGAATGAAGAATTGTCACTCCATGTGGCCATACTACATTGTGATTTCTTACCGAATCCATTGCCAATGTCTTTTACTCTTTCATAAACAACATTCCCTGGTATAGGTTTAGGTGCACTACGTTCATCATTCCATCCATTGAATGCTTTGTGCTTCCTACGATACGGATGGAATTTTGAAAGAAACCTTTGATGACCAAGATATACAGTCTTGCTGCCATGTTTTGGTCTTATTGAATCAGTATTTTCTTCACATATAGGACACACTTTAGCTCCTTTGACACTATATCCAGACAAATTCCCGTATGCTGGAAAGTCATTAATAGTGCAAAACAACATAGCATGCAAATGAAATGTCTCTCTTACTGAAGCATCATAGGTCATCACACCTTCAGCCCAAAGTTTCTTTAAGTCATCAATCAGAGGTTCAAGATAAACATCAATATCATTTCTGGGTTGTTTAGGGCCCAATATCAACAACGACAACATAACGTACTTATTTTTCATACAAAGCTAGGGAGGAAGATTGTATATAACAAGAATGATTGGCCAAGTGCTATGTTGGCTGCTCAATATACCGTACAGATTCATCCCATCTGTATAAAGCCCAAGTCTTAGATTCCTATCTTCTTCACCAAATTTGGGGTACAATAGATCAATCTTCATCCACTGTGGGGAATCAGACGCATGTCGTAGGATCCCATCATTATTTTTCTTAACATCTACATGCCACCTCAAATTCTTCACATCTTTCATATTTGCAAACAACCGTTGAAACTGTGATATTATAGGTAGATACCACATCACCTTGGCAGGAGAACCAGTTTTGGACTCACCCGAAGTCGTCAATTTATACCGCGACGCACCACATTTTGGACAATCTTTCAAATCCACATAGTCCTTTTGAAATAATACATAATCATTCGGGCATGCGTGTATCTTCTTGGCCTCCATTCCCATAGGGCACAACAATTTGTTTACCTGGTATGTTGAGATTGGCAGCTCATTTCCTTCAGGAAGCATTTCTTTCAACAAAGTCAACAATGAAGTGAAGCTTTTGTCGCTCCATCTATTGTTAGCTTTCAACTTATACAATCTCAACACAGCTCTAAGCTTCGTAAACTTAGCACAACATGTGTATAAAGGTATCTCAGCATCATGCACAATGTTTCTAAAGATAGGAGGTGGATCGGTGTGCTCTACCCTATAACTATCCAGCATCGCATCAACAATGTCTACTGGAACTGGTTCGTTCACATCTACATCATCAGAGGCAATTTCTTCTTCCACCCAAGCACTGCTATCAACATCCACTGGTTCCGAGTTTGAAATCTCTCCATGCCAGTGCCATTCTGGATAGCCTTGTACAATCCCGTTGCACATGACATGACTTTTGATTTCGTCACCAGTGCTAACTTTAAAATTGTTACCGCAATGCCTACATGGACAATAGAACCTATCTCCAGGTTCTTTCCTATGTTCCTCGGCAAATCTAATAAACTGATCAAGACCAGATATAAACTCTGGGGTGTAGGGATTGCGAATGGACATCCATGATCTATCCATTCTATGATCAAAGAGAAAACAAGTATATATTAGGAAAAGATTAGGGTCTACGGTTAACAAATACATGTGATGTCATTCATTCTATATAATAAATGTGTACCACCTATCGGTTCCCTACTGGGGACTATCCAAGATTTACTCCTAATGAGTAAATCTTGGATGGGTTTCTAGGCCAACAAACACATGTGATGTCATTCTAATATATAATAAATGTGTACTGCCTATCGGTGCCCTGCTGGCGTGTTTTCGGTGGAGCGAAGCCTTTTGGCGTCGGTTATAAAATTGACACCGAAGAGTTCGACCTTTAGTGGCGCCCACATAGGCATCGCTTGAGAACCGTCGCTAAAAGGGCATAAACAATCGACACCAAAGACATGTTCTGTAGTAGTGAAATTCAGGGTTTCTAGGCCAACAAACACATGTGATGTCATTCTGATATATAATAAATGTGTACCACCTATCCCATCCTTGAACACCTAATCTCACTAGTAAGTGTATAATGCGTATTGGGTTTTCAAGAAAATTTCGACAGCATTTCCCCGCTGTACTTAGAGAACAAACGGGGAAATGCTACCAAAATTTTCTTGAAAACCCAATACACATTATACACTTACATCCCAAGTGAGATTAGGTGTTCAAGAACAGTCCCAAACCGGGGACTATCCAAGATTTAATCCTAATTAGTAAATCTGGGATGGGTTTCTAGGCCAACAAACATGTGATGTCAATCTTATATATAATAAATGTGTGCCACTTATCCCATCCTTGAACACCTAATCTCACTAGTAAGTGTATAATGTGTATTGGGTTTTTGAGAAAATTTTGGCAGTATTTCCCCGCTGTTCTCTAAGTACATATGTACTTAGAGAACAAACGGGGAAATGCTACCAAAATTTTCTCAAAAACCCAATACACATTATACACTTACATCCTAAGTGAGATTAGGTGTTCAAGAACAGTCCCAAACCGGGGACTATCCAAATTTACTCCTAATGAGTAAATCTTGGACGAGTTTCTAGGCCAACAAATACGTGATGTCAATCTTATATATAATAAATGTGTACCACCTATCCCATCCTTGAACACCTAATATCACTAGTAAGTGTATAATGTGTATTGGGTTTTCAAGAAAATTTCGGTAGCATTTCGCCGCTGTTCTCTAAGTACATATGTACTTAGAGAACAAACGGGGAAATGCTACCGCAATTTTCTCGAAAACCCAATACACATTATACACTTACATCCTAAGTGAGATTAGGTGTTCAAGAGCAATCCCAAACCGGGGACTATCCAAGACTTACTCCTAATGAGTAAATCTTGGATGGGTTTTTAGGCCAACAAACACAATAATAGATATGTACATGTTAGGGTTTCATCACAATTAATGTTAGGGTTTCATCACAATTGATGTTAGGGTTTCATCAATGTTAGGTTTAATCAAATCAAAATAGGATGCTAGAATGATCAACTTTAAATCTTATTTCAACATGCATAAAAATTTACTAAATTAGGTCAAACATTAGGATTTGAAGACAAATATATGCAAGTAAAAGATTTGTTCATATCCTAGGATTTACATAAAGCATTACATAAAAATTTGTTCATATCCTTACCAACAGCAAGCACGGCCGTGGCTGTGTTGGCCTACCATGACTGTGGCTGTGTTGGCCTACCACAACCATGTTGTCCAACACGACCACGGTAGTCCAACACAGCTATGACCGTTACCATTTCCGTGCTATCCAGCACGGATGTGGTAGGCCAACACAGCCATGGCCGTGCTTGCTGTTGGTAAGGAACTAGGGAGAAGGAAGCAAAGAGGCTAGGGCTACCTAGAGCTAGCATGGAGAAGAGCGACGGCGAGCGGCGACAACAGTGGTGGCGAGCAGGCGAAGAGCAGAGCAGAGCGGCGAGTAGCAGTGACATCAGGAGAAGAGCAGAGCAACAACGAAGAGCAGCGCAGTAGTGGCGGTGAGTGGTGGCAGCTGGAGAACCAGTAGAAGTGGCGGCGGCGGCGAGCAAAGGTGCACCAGCAGCAGCGGCGGCGAGCAGTAGCGGGGGTCGTCGGGCGATTTTAGGCGAGCGGCGGTGAGCAGCAGTACAAGAGAAAATTATTGCGTTGCAACAGGAAGAAAGGGGGAAGAGTCAGGTGATACGGGTCTATTAAGTTTGTCAACAACGTCAGTTATCTACAACACCGACGCCGTTTACTCTTCAGCGTCAATTGATAGTAAACAACTGACGTCCAATTACACAATCTTTGCCCTAAATTATTTGGCGAGAACCATTATTAGTGTCAGTTATCAAAGGATAACCGACACCGAAAGTGGAACTTTTTGCACAAATTTTCATCTTATATAGGCTTCGGTTATTAGTTAAACAACTGACGTTGTATATGACACTTTGGAGCCAATTTTGTTTTCGCTTAAAACTTGGATTTTACAGGCGCTTTTTGGCGTCGGTTTTTTATACCCAGCCGACGTTGAATACAAAGCAGTACCCATGTCTAGATGGTCTTCGAATATAGACGTCGGTTTTCCTAAATAACCGACGTGGAATAGTATAGGCGTCGGTTTTCCTAAATAACCGACGCCCAGAAAAGCGACATTGAATGTTGTTTCTGTACGTTGATGGAAGAATCTAATTAGTCATGATATGTGATATCAAACCAAGCAAATATATACTTGTTAGAGAATAGTGAATTAGAAAGATCACCTTGAGAGTGACACATGGAACCATGAATGGTAGTCAGAGTCATCTCTCATAGTGATGGTGGTGATTGTGGTTCTTAGACCTGAAATCACTACACCCATCACATGTCGCCTGGTGAGCTTTGACATCATCCATTGTGATCCTGAATAAGGTTGGCCATAAAGGTGTCGCTCGCGTGCATTGTGACACATGGGGATGATTGTGACTGATTTAGATGAGATTTTTCCCTCCTAGAGGAGTTTGATATCTAGACACTTGATAAGTGAGACTAAGAAATGCATGGCCATGCTGATGTAAGTGAATATGTGATTTTGATCTTACACATATCTCAGAAAGTTTTCTCTAGTTGAAGGAACATGGATTGAATGATGAAGAGGATGATGATTTCGTGCCTCGAGTTGAATATGGATATCATAGACAAAAAACTATAGAAACACTATGACACCAGTCACAAATGATAGCTTGAAGTTGTTCTCCAACTTCTCCAATTACTTGGGTAGCAATGAAGTCTTGCTGGATACCAACCATTTCTTGTGAAATTATAATAGGATTATGAATATCACTTCCAATGTAATGTCAAGCCTACCGGGTCACACAAGTAGGATGTGATTGAAATAGGAGTATAATTGTGGACGTGATCGAAAATGTTTTGAATCGAATTGATTACTAAAGTGTTTATGTAATTTGTTGTAATAATATTGGAATATACTTTGAGTTAAAGGGTTGATGTGTTTAAGACAATTAATTAGATTCCATTGTTAAGTCGGTTGGATGATCCAGAGTGATTAATAAGAGATGGATAATGGAAATTAGTTAATCAATTAATATGATTAATTGGATTAATTAATTGATTCCAAAAAAATATTTTATTGGTCCACAAGTGGCTCGTTTTAAATGCAACCATAGACCTTTTGTTTACCCAAGGGTTTTTGGGAAACCCTGCTTCCATTCTATTTCCATTTATTGGGGAATGACGGTAGGATTTTGAAAAATGTTAACATGCTTGCGCCGAGATTACACTCTTATACGTGAACCCTAGTTGTCATTGTTCCCAAGGGAGAGAGAAGGAGAGAAACTAACACTAGCACATTGTTAAGAAGAAGGTTGCACCTTGTCGTCAGCTTAAGGAAGCAACATGGAGTTCCATTCCATATACGTGGATGAAGTAGAGATGTAGATGCTGAGTTTCCTGTGTTCTGAGGATGACTGAGGAACATATGTGAACGCTAGGAGCGATGAACATCACTGCACCAAGGGACGTCACTGGACTTGCTCCAGGATGAGTTATATCCATGCACCCTCTTTCTGAATACATTGTTGTTGACGAGATCCTCAAGTAGGGTATGTTAAGAATATGTTTTTCCTTTCATTTCACCTCTCGCCTCCACAAAACCCAACATCCAAGTATGTCGAGATGGACATCTCATGATCACACTAGGTCAAACGTCTGTGTCACACTCAAACCTTAGGGTTTCAAGTTTATTAATGTGTGCCACTTCGCGAAATGGGCATCCCACACCCATACGATATGTTCAGATAAATTCTTTAAGACCAAGCAATTGAATCAAAATGGCACCGCCACCCTTGGATTAGGGTTTTGACCACTTCCCCTCAGGCTACACCACATCATTAGTTAGATTACCATATTGACTAGCGAGACGGTCATTTTGCATCTCACGAGAAGTGTAAATCATCAATCACCTCTCCCATTTGTTCCTCCCCCTTTTTAGGTTTTCTACCCCTCCTTCTCCTATAAAAGGAGGGGGACTCCTCTAACAAAGGAATCCTAATTTTGTACTTGCATCTTTTAATTAAGCTATGTTACTTTCCATCTTAGTGTAATCTTCATCCTACAATAAATTTTGTTCTTATCTTTGGATCTGGATCTCATTTTATTTCTTGTTCTTACTTATAGTTCTTTCTCTTGGAGTAGGGGATTAAGAGAGTAAGTGATTTCATGGTCACCAATATTGGTCTCCTTGGAGATTCTATCCTTCTGGTCTATGAATTCCTACCTTCTTCCCCTTGTTTCTCCATTCCTTACCATGGCTAGTGAGTAATTCCATTATCAAGGTGAGGGGAGTAGCCCCTTAACCATGTGTTGACCAGATCGAGTTTTACATGACTATTTATATGGGCGGTTTTCAATTTAGAAATCACCGATTTTAACAAAGTAATTAATCATTTTATGGTCGGTAAATGTCAATGGATGCGACTGTGGAAATTGGGATTTAGAACACCTAAACTGATTACATGGGGATTTGAATATGATCGCAAAAAAAAAACCCTTTTAGGATGATCAACTAGGATCTGAGAATATTAGGAGCAATGGTTCATGTTGAATTATCTCTTGTGCTTCATTTCTGAATGATTCCCAAACTTTCTTCTATCTTGCTTGATGCGTATTTCTTTGATCTTCATTTCACTATGGCTATGGTGGTGAAACCCCTAAGCCTCTATGTTTTTCCCATCTAGTTCAATCGTTTCCTGCAACGCTTGTTTCCAATCACTTCCTTCAATTCTTGCACTTTAGTTCTAGTATTTAGATAATCTTTTTATTTGTGCTAACAATCTCTTTCCTTTTCTTTTCTAAGTATAATCCTTTCATTTCCTTGATATTAGTGTACTCATTTATTCATTCGCAATTTACATTTTTTTTCTAGAGTAACCACCCTCCAAAACTCGTAATTTACTTTCTTGTTCAAATATTCAATAACGCCAAAAAGAAATATAGTTTGAAAATTAATTGGGTTTTGAGAAACAATCTTAAAAACATTGTCTTATGGGATCGGCCCTTCTATACTAGCCGAATTTGGAAAGTAAAAGGTTAAACTGTAGGATAATTATCTTAGTGAATTGGTATGCTAAACGATTCGTCTCTGGAATCCTCACACAATTATGTTCCCTTGTTCTTTGTTTTCTCACTACACTTCTTGTCAAGAGTTTGTGAAGACTGAGTTGAGGCTCTTCTTTGTTAGTACATAATCTTCTTTTATAATCCATACATGTAGTTTGAAATCTCCACCACATTCTTGAGATTCTTCCTCAATAATTGGGACCCTTATCACTGATGACATAAACTATAGTGTGAGTTCATAATAGGATATTTGATGGTTGAAACATACTTTGTATATCCCTACATTCTCCAAACTTTGTTTCACTCTACTGTAAATGCTTATCTCCTGAAGGGTTCCCACGTCACTGAACCTTGTTTCTTTATAGTTGTTATTTAACAACCTTTGTTAAGAGTTTCATATTCTCCTCATCACTTGGTATGAAGTTATTATTAGGTTCTTCCCTATAAATCATCCTTGATGGGTGTGCAACATCAGATTTAGCTTCTGTCTCATAGGAAACCTCCTTTGTAGTTGTCTTTGAAATCTTTGAAAGTATCTTCTGGTGAGTTCTAGGTGCCTTCCTCTTATTTGTTCATGGAACTCCTCAAAGGGGACAAATTCGGACACTTCTGTCCCATTTGTTTGTCAAAGTTAGGAGACTCTTCCAAGATTGGCTCTCCCAAAATTCTTGCTCTATCTTCTTCCAAGCATGCCATGATGCTTTCTGGTGTGGGTTCTCCATGCAATTCTATGTAGGCCGCATGTTCATCTTTTATTTTCTCTATTCGCTCTATTTGCTACACAATCATTAAGGATCTAATCCTCCTGGTTTCTTTAGATTCAATCATCCATATAATTAGATTGGTACTACCTGCAATTGTGCTTAGTAGATAAATTGGTGTCTCTTGCAATGTTAGATGTAGGTGAATGTATGCTTAACTGAGAAGAACTAGGCGATCGATGTCTTTAGAAAGAGTCAACCGATGGTTAGGAAGAGGTGGTGACAACTGATGGTAAAACTGACTGATGGTCATAGGGGGTGGGTGATGGTGGTAAAAGATGAAGATTTGATCCCAATGACGGCTGACACTACTGATGGTGAGTCTTTGACCGATGATCGGAGCAAGGGCGCTTATAACTGATGGTTAGTGGAGACCAAAGGTAAGCACAATCGAAGGATATGATACTTGGCGGGGAACAAATATTGAAGGTGAAAGAGTGATGGTAGTGTGGGGAAACTGAAGGTTGTGCAATCAAATGTTGTATAGGTTCGTGTGTCAAAAAAGATGAAGTGGTGGCACGTCAGAGGAGGCAAAGGAAAGAAAATGAGGGTGAAATCAGTGTAGGTCAGAACTTCTTAGGAGCAAAGGCAGAGGTGAAGGAAGATAAGAATGAGAGGGTTATTCCCATTGTGTTGTCAGTCTAGTTGATCGTCCTTCTTCTCCTCCACTGTCATCATTGTTGTTGTCATTGGTCGATTGTTGTTGGTTCCTTGCTCCTCCATGGATTTAGAACAGGACAGGGAGTTCACTCCTTAGTCTAGAGGCATAGGTGGAGACGGTTTCCGATGAAGTCGAATGGTGCAATCGATTAGTCTGGTTGACCAATGGTTGGAGGTTGAAGATGGTATAGACATGAGCTAGTTCCTTCAAGGTTCCTTCTTATTTGGTTCACATGGATAGGGTTTCGAGGGAGGCTCTCTCGATGGCACTCTTGGTCTTTTATAGAGAGTGGAGTGACACTTGGGATACCGTCAGTCTACTGGGTTCAGTGGTATGAATCAATGGTTGCAAGTACCATCATTGGTTCGACAGAATTGATGGTTCTTATGAGCTGATGGCTCGATAGAATTTCTCAGTCCACCAATGGTTCTACAGACCAATGACTCTTTTATTCGGTCATATGATGGTTGTTCTACTAATGGTGATTCCTAGAACGATGGTGTGGTAGAAACATCCAATCATTGATGATTTGACATATTCAAAGTTTTTGTAGTTTAGCCCACCGTTGATGGTTCGGTAGCCTTAGATGCCCAATGACTTTCTGAATTAGTGGTTATGTTTGTTGTTATGGAAGCCCAGAGAGCCAATCATATGATGATTGGGTTATGGAATTATATACTAAATTTAATAATAATATAGGAAAGCTTCCAATTTATTTTGTATATTCAGTGATTAGATAATGAATCACATTATAAATGTATAGAGAATGATATTACTCAATGACATATGTCTTCAAGTACATGACTTGGAAGAATGAGATCAAACATATGTTAAGAGTATATACATTCTCATGAGGTCCCTGGTTGATTGTTATTGTGGAAGGTAGATAGACAACAATAACACATAAAATTAGAGTCTTTGATGGTTGATGACTAGATCTCATTAGTCATGATATGGAAATATCAAACCAAGCACACAGATACATGTTAGGGAAAATTGTATCGGAGAGACCCACTGTGAGACTAACACATGGAAGCCATCATCATGGAAGTCATAGTTAGGTCTCACAGTGATGGTGGTGGTTGTGGTTCTTAGACCTGAAATCACTGCACTCATCACATGTTGTTGGGTACACTTTGACATCATAAAATGCAGTCCTGAAACATGGGTTGTTATAACAATGATGATTGGGTGACTTTGACACATGGGGATTGACTGTGAGTGATAGATATGGAAAATTTCCCTTTTTATAGGAGTATGATATCCAAGGCGTCTTGATTAAAGAGACTGAGAAAAGTATGGCCATATGCATGTGAGTCAATATATGATATTGAGCTTACTTATATCTCATGCAGTCTGCTCTAGTTCAAGGAATAAGATTGAATAATAATGAGGATGACTACTCCATGCCTCTAGTTCAATCTAGATATCAGTGGCAAAGGAACTATACAAACACTGTAACACCATACACAAATTGTAGGTTGACGTTTCTCTCCAACTTTCCATTCACTTAGGTAGCAATGATGTGCGACTAGGCACCACTCATTGATTGTGATATCATAAGACAGTTATGGACATTCACTACCAACGTGATATGGGACCTATTGTTGGCTAAATGGACATCTATAAATCCCTTTGTTTTGAGTATGACAAACATTTCATTCTTATTAATCTAACGTGCTACTTGAGTGTGCAGGATGACAAAGCAACAAGGGAAAATCTACAAGCTTACATATTTATATTTTCATGCAATGTAATCACTGTTGTAAAAACTTGTACAAAAATATAATGTACAAGTACTTAGAATTGCATGTAAATCAAGCGTTAGATTCTCCCTAGCTAAACACCACAGTTAGACAAGTCATCCCATTCAAATAGGATTACTTATGCACACTCACACACATAATTAGTGCCTAAATTGAAACCTTGAAACAGGATCAATCTCGGTCGACAAACTCCTCGACCGAGACACTCTCGGTCGACAATCTTCTCGACCGAGAAAGATCCAAAGTAGTCGTTAGACATAACAGAAAAGTTAGTTGGCAGTTGAAGAAAGACGTTGCAAATCACTTGTTCCAGAGAGCCTGTCGGTCGACAAAAGTTCGACCGAGTAGGTGTCTCGGTCGACCATTTGTCGACCGAGATGGTCTCTGACAGCAACTGTAGAATTAATTAATTAGCCGTTGTTAAAGCAACAACTTTGTACCTAACGGCTAGTTAAGCACTTAGAAACCCCTAGAAGTTGTCTAGAACGTCCTTAAGCATCCTTAGGCCATTCCTATAAATAGGACAAGCCATAGGACACCTAAACACACTTGTTTTACACTTGCTACACTTGAGAAACCTTTGAGTATACTTTGTGCAATCTGTTTGTGAGCAATTTGAGCATTGTGACAATTGGCCATTTCATTCCTTAGCTCATAATTCGTGTCCTATAGGCTAGTATCTCCTACCCACTGCAATCACAAGTTCACATACTTGGTTAGGAGATCTATATGCTTGATCTAGGCAAATCAAGCCTTGGGCTACAAAGGATAAGTTGTAATTTCTGTTTTCTTTCTTGTTCCCTATTATTGTTTGTACTCTCCTTGCTACTCCTAGGTTGGAGGCTGCGGATTGGAGAGGGTAAAGATCTTCTTGGCAAAGAAGGAGACTTTGAGCTACTTCAGAAGGCTGGTGCAACGGGAGATTACTTCTAGAGAGGAAGGCTACTTCAAGGGGGAGCTTGGAGTTACTTCATAGAAGGCTATCTCAAAGTTGGTGCACCTACTTCAAGTGAAGGCTGTTCAAAGGGTGTAAAGGAAAGTATTGTATTTTGTATAAATCCTCGAGAGGTAATAAAAAAAATAGTTTCAAATCCCGGTTGGGTAAGCAACCGGGTAGTGGACTGACAACTATAGTATTTGCTATAGTTGGAACCACTCTAAACACCTGTCTCTTTCTTCCAATCTCAATTGTGGTTGTTTGAATTCAATAAATTGTTCAAAAACTCTATTCACCCCCCCTCTAGTAGTTTTTCACCTATATGGTTACACACATAGGAACTCATCTTGAAGAGGATTTTTATCTTGACTGATAATTAAATTGATTACTAAAGTGTATAGGTTTTTCAATTCACACAACATATCAGTTGACTACATAGGCAAACGACCGGTTCAAGTGTTGAGACTATTATTTGGAGTGTCATGCTAATTGTATTGTACATTGGTTGGAATTCTACCTGACCTGGTCCGTGAGACACCCATATTGCTTGTGCAAGACGGACGCCTGGCTTGTGCAAAATGGTCATTCGGTTTGGTACGAGATGCCCGTCTCAATTGCACCAAAAGTGCGTTTTGGGAATACGTCAAGTTGAGTACTATTTGGAATTGAATTGCCAACATATGTGCAGAATGAGAAGGTGTGAAACAGCCATTTTGCTTAGCGAAATGACCGTATCGTGCATGAGACAACCATCTTGTTGGGCGAGGCGACCATTTTGTTGCAAGAAAGTTGTGAAACTTCCAAAAAAGTTGCAAAAATTCAAGATCTACTTGTCATTTCCACTCGTGCTTTAGTCCTGCAATGGTTGGGGATTGAGAACCCTGACCCTAACCCCTCCTATAAATAGAGGGGTATTGGGGGCTTCCTAAAACACAACTACTACACAGATAATTGAGAATCAATTTCTTTGACAAGTGTTGTCCTCTCTGGTTGTGGTAACCACAAGAGCCCAGGCAAGTCCTACCCGAGTAGGGAGGGATAGCCATTGGAGAGCAACAACTGAGGATCATTGTTGTGGAAGAGCATGTTGGTGACTAGTACACCAACAGGAGGGACAAATACTTTTTGTTCGTTCATGTAGGATCGTAGGAGTTCTAGTCAGTCCATGTGGACTAATCTAGAGGTAGGAGGTTGTCAACTGCTTCTAGGAGGGAAACGTCAACTCACAATCTATGGCAAGATCTGAGGAGCTGCTGCCACAGTTGTTTGAGTCTACTATCTGTGGAGGAGCAATCAGATGAGTCCTAGTACGACTAGTAGCTGCACAAACACCATCCAAGATAGAGTGCACATCTACATCAATGGGAATTGTCGTTGGATTTTCTCTAGGACCAGGTATATCTTCGTGAAACCATCCTTCCCATTGCATAGTTATTGAAGTGATCTGCTGGTTAATGGGAAATATGTCAGTAAAATGTTTGTTTCCTGTACCTATCTGATGTCGTATTTCCCTATAGTGGTATCAAAGCTTGGTTAATTAATTATTTTTTGGGATAATCGATATGATTGGATTTGATTTTATCAAGTTTATTTATTACATGTGATGCAAATATTTAAACAAGTTGATGTACATGTCTATCTAATTACTACATAAAGAACCCAAATGAATATATATATATATATATATATATATATATGCAATTTATATGTGTCACCATAAAATCAGTTTTGATGGTGGACGTAAAGCATGGATATGGCCAAAACCCCAGATATGTGTGTGGTTGTGGTTATTATTCCCATTCTTAATTTGTCTATGTACCAATCCTCCCTCTCCTTTTCAAATGTAAATTAATGCTCTTCTTCCTATTTCCCCTCAAATGTAACTTGAGGTTTTCCTCATATATAATGTAATAAGAAATATGATAGTATGAATTTATGTTTCGACATCAGATGGCAATATGTACAAAGGAAAAATGACCGGCTCATGAGATGACCTGATTAACTGGAGGACGAAGGAGGCCATATAATAAGAGGATAAACTGATCGAATGGTGGCCCAACTGATCGAATGGAGGTGTCCAAACGATGCTTGGACTTGAGAACCAGATGTCCACTTCAGAAGAGCCCAACCGAGTAACTAGGAGGTGAGCCGACCGGTTCAAGAGTCGAACCAATCAACTCAGATTGATTTGAACATAGATCATCTCCAACAACAGGTTGCATATGATGTGGATCATAGGTGGTAGTAATTCCTTGTGGCTCTAAGGAATTACATAGTATGGCCATAACCATCGCTTGTGTGTTTTATTGCATGTTCTCATTTGTGATTATAGCACGTATATGATACGTGCTATATATGTGGTGATTGGATGAAGTATTTGTATTTATACAAATAAACTCCCTCAACTTAAATATTAAGTCTAAGATGCCTTCCATTAGCAATACACATGAAAAGCTTGATCGACCAAGTGTAAATTTGCACAAAGCATGGTGCATTATCTATCTCATGGAAGTGTGATGGTAGATATGTATATTTTCACAAAGCATGGTGTGTATCTATCGTATTGTCTATTAGTTCAGGCTTAACTGGTAACTTTGAGAGCCAAAGCCCAGAGGCATGCAGATGATTATAGCAAGGAGTTGGGAATATCATCTATCCAAGTATTTCATACGATTCAATTGGTATGATGGCCTACCTAAATAATTAGGTTGTGGGTGATCGGCAAAAGTTGACTCAAGATTTGATGAAATATGGATCTTAGCCCACTAGAATATTGTACGCTACAATATTCCAAATTTTAATTTTGGGCTATCAATTTAAATAAAATAGTGGAAGCCATAGTTAATTAGAGACCTAATTAATATTGTCAATTTTATCAAATCAAACCAAATCAAAATGTTTTGAAAAGGTTGCAATATTTCTTTGTAGAATTAAATGTCAAACACAAACACATTCAAATTGTGATCAATCCTTAACAAGGACAAAATGGGATAACGTTCCACAATTGGTTAAGGACTTTGAGAAATGTTCTCATCAATGAGTGAAATCTCTATGTCCTTGATAGACCAATGCCAGAGGAACCCTCTCCAAATACGCCTAAGGCTAAATGGATGCTTATTGGAAACATGCCAGTGATGCCATAGATGTTTTAATACCTAATGATCTATTGTATGAACTATGAGTTGCATGAAAAACATGAATACATGGACATTCTCGAGATGGTAACACATATTAAGAATCATGTAAGGCAAAGAAGTATAATGTCTCCAAAGTGCTAATTGAGTGCAAACTAACAAAGGGAGGTCCAGTAGAACCCCATATGCTCAATGTTATTGGACATGTGGAATGATTGGGATTTCTCTTAGGTCACAAGTTGAGCATGAATATGATTATGCAAGCATTGTATTTATCATATGGTTAGTTTATCACATGCTTAGCATGTTGATGCTAAAGCAAGGGAGAACAAGGACAAATTCATGATGGTGATAAGTGGAATTGAGTCCTAGGGCAAAAGCAAGGCTAATGTTTTCTGAGGCTATGATGAAGCCCAAGTCTTCTTCACTCAATATATGGAGAAGGGTAAGTGTAAAAAGAATATGTCATTTTCACTTAAAGGATAAAGAAAATAAAGTGCCGCCATTGTCACTTGTTAAAACATTGGAAAGGAATTATCCTCTTCATAGAGGATCTCAGGAAGAAGATAGAGATATACATCTCTACTTCAAGACCTGAAAAGAAGTAAACTAAAACTATATGGAGAAAGGGTTGCCACCACTATAGTTAAAGGTTGTCATTCATGGGCACATTATAGAATTAGTGAATTGTTATTATGTACTTGCCAAACATCATATGTTTGTATGACAAGAACATTAAGATCTTTTGTGGAGTTTCCCTATGTCTCATAAACTATACTTAATAGTTATAAAGACAAACGTGTATGACACATATTTTGAATGACCTGGTAACTCAAACAATGAATACATATAGCACTATCATTTAGAGCACATAAATGAGAAATGCATATCTAGAATCCATGTGATGGTTATCTAGACTCTTTTGGTTATTGAACCAATAGAGACATGCATGTCTTATTTGTTGTGCAAAATGACAAAAGAATCTTCACTAGATGTAGTGGGAGATCAACTATTCCATTAGGACTAGTACATACTGATGTACATAGACCTTGTTGGAATGAATGCTAATGGTAGTTACAAGTACCTCATCTTATTTACTGATGCAATCAATAGATATTTGTATTTAATGATATACATGTATGAATCTCTTGAAGTGTTCAGGGAGGTAATGAAAGAAGTACATAACACACTTGGTAAAATCTTAAGACACATCGATATGATCGAGGTTGAAATATGTAAACCAAGAATTTGAGGACCTTCTGGGAGATCATGATAGTGTATCATAATAAACTCCACCTAAACATTATTTATGTATCAGAAAGAAGGTATCACACCCTATTAATTCATGGTGAGATTATCAATAAAATCTAGCTAATCTTACAATTTATTTTGGGCACATGCTTAAACACTAAACAATATACCGTCTAAAATGGTTCAAAGATACCATATGAGATATGGCATGCAAAGTGTCATGATGAGTCTTTTCTAGTGATTAGGATAGAGAACTTGTATAAGAAAATAGTTTCTTAAATGCTTTATCCATAAATCCCACAAATGTTATCTTGTTGAATACTACTTATATTCCAACATGACAAAAAAGTGTTTGTTGCTAGGATGGCTGAATTCCTAAAGGGAACTTAGTTCCAAAGAAATCAGTGGGAATAAAAGTAGAACTCAAAATGTTTGACACAAACAAGAAAACATTGAACCTAAAGAGGTACAACAAAGAACAAGGAGAATAAAAAATTGTTGTGTAATCTAAAGTTCCTTATGTAAACACAACACTCATAGTTTTACGCCTTGAGTTTAAAAGATTATGATATCTTATAACTCAAGAAGGTGGTAAGTTGATCATAGAAATAACTCAACTACCTTCCTAGAAACTATTTAGGAACTGGATTCAGAAAAATGGCTTGAGTCCATGAGATCTATGTTGGACTCCATGTAAACCAACAAGGTATGACCTTGGTGGATCCACCTGAAGGGTAAATCCCATAGGGTGCATTTGGGTCTTTGTAAGAACACCAACATAGAAGGGTATATTGGTAGCAAAGAGTTTCAAACTAGTTCAAATTGTTAAACGTGATGAAGCCTTTCACTAGTTACCATGGTTAAATCCATCTAGATCATGCTTGTTGTTGCAGCATATTGTGACTATGAGATTTCACATATGGATGTTAAAACTTCATTCCTTAATTGGAATAATTAAGAGGATGTGTACGTGACACAACCTCATGATTTTAGAAATCCATTAATGCAAATAAAGTCTATAAGCTACAAAAGTCAATCTTTGGATTGAAGCAATCATCTCAAAGTTTGAATCTTCCATTTGATGAGACAATCAAATGGTTTGACTTGAGCAGAATGAAGATGGAATCTATGATTATAAAGTATTTAGTGGGAGCATATTGATATTCCACATAATGATGGGGAATAATGTCCTTATCCTGCAAATGCTAAAGCCTGACAAGGAAAGTACCTTCTATATGAAGGATTTAGGTGAAGCACCGTATGTGATAGGGTTCAAGGTCTATAGAGATATATCTGGAAAGATTTTTAACCTAAGTAAAAGCACATACATTGGTAAGATGTTGAAGGGTTCAACATGCAAGACTCAATGAATGAAAACTTGTCCATGTTCAATGGAGTTAGTCTCTCAGGAGCCTAGTGTCCTATTTCTTATGAAGAATAGGGACACATGGATAGATGACATTGGATCTCTCTTGAATGCAATGATATGTACTTATCCCGTTATCTCGTATGTATCAGACATGACGAGAAGATATCTGGGAATCTCATATGTATTGGACATGATGAGAGGATATCCAGTCATCTTATATGTTTTTACATGATGAGAAGACACATATATACCTACCTATCAATCTCATATGTATTGGACATGACGAGAGGGTATATGTCAGATACCACTAAGAGTCACTAGAATAGTATAATAAACATCCTAATGTGCTTGTAAAACACTTAAAAGATTGTTTCCTTGGTCATCGTAATAAGGAAGATTTGGATGTAGAGGTTTACACTCATGCAAGCTTCCAAACTGACAAAATGATTGCAATAGTTGTTTGACATTAAATGAGACCAATAAGGTACAAAGGGTTCTGAGAAAATCACAATTGTTCAAATCTACTAAGTAAGTTGAGTATCTCTGTGTTATAAGAACAACAAATGATATTGTATGGATCAAGAAGTCCATATGGATGAAGTTGTGTGAGGTTCCAAACCATTGATGACACGGTAGAAATATTGATGACAACAATAGAGCTACTAGTTAGGCTGGAAATCTCGAGTAGCATACTATGACACTTCCATCTCATAAGAGTAGTTGTATAATGAAGATATGTGAAAATTGCAAAATAATGACTTAAGGCAAACATTGCTAAACCCGCTATTAAAGAACTTGCACAGTATAAGCACGAAGGTCATGTTAGGTCACTGGGATGAGATCCATGGGTGATTGCATCTAAGTGCAAGTGGGAGTTTGTTGGTATGTATGCCCAGAGACCCAATCATATGATGATTGAGATATGGCATTAGATACCTAATTTAATAATAATAAAGTCAAGCTTGCAATTTATTTTGTATATTCAGTTATGCGATAATGAATCACATAATAAATATCTATAGAATTATATTACCCAATGTCGTATGTCATCATGTATGTGACTTGGAAGAATGAGATCATACAGATGTTAAGAGTATATACATTCTCATGATGTCCATGATCAGTTGTTATTGTGGAAGGTAGATATACAACAGTAACACATAAGACAAGACTGTGATTTGGTTGATGACTAAATCTCATTAGTCATGATATGGAAATATCAAACCAAGCACACAAATATAAGTTAGGGAACAATGTATCAGACATACCCACCGTGAGACTTACACATGGAAGCCATCATCATGGAAGTCATAGTCAGGTCTCATAGTGATGGTGGTGGTTGTGTTTCTTAGATCTGGAATCACTACACTCATCATATGTCATTGGGTACACTTTGACATCATCAAACGTAGTCTTGAAACATGGGTTGTTATGACGGTGATGGTTGGGTACCTTTGACACATGGAGATTGATTGTGAGTGATAGATATGGAATTTTTCCCTCTGACAAGGTATGATATCCAAGGCCTCTTGATTAGCGAGGCTGAGAAAAGTATGGCCATACACATGTGAGTCAATATATGATATGGAGCTTACATATGTCTCATGCAGTCTGCTCTGGTTCAAGAAACAAGATTGAATAATAATGAGGATGACTACTCCATGCATCTAGTTCAATCTAGATATTAGTGACAAAGGAGCTATACAAACACTATAACACCATACACATATTGTAGGTTGAAGTTGATCCCCAACTTTCCATTCACTTGGGCAGCAATTATGTGTGACTTGGCACCACTCATTGCTTGTGATGTCATAAGCTAGTTATGGACATTCACTACCAACATGATAATGGGCCTATATGATCACACAGATAGGAACTCATCTAGAAGCAGAGTTTGATCTTGAATGATAGTTGAATTGATTACTAAAGTGTTTAGCTATTTCAATTCACGTAGAAGATCAGCTGAATAGATTGCCAAACAATCAGTTCAAGTGTTGAAACTATTGTTTGGAGTGTTTGGATGATTGTATTGCACATTGGTTGGAATTATACCTAACCTGGGCTATGAGGTGCCCATCTCTCTTGTGTAAAATGGCCGCCTGGGTTGTACAAAATGGCCATTTGGTTTGGTGCGAGAAGCCCGTATTAGTTGCACCAAACACCCGTTTCAGGAGTACGTCAAGTTGAGTACTAATTGGAATGGAATTAGCAACATATGTGTAAAACTGGAAGGTGTGAACTGGTCATTTCACATTGCAAAATGATAGTATTGAGCACGAGACTACATTTTCATGTCACACAGGTTGTGAAACTTCTAGAAAAGTTGCAAAATTCAAGATCTACTTGTCCTTTCCACTCCAGCTTTAGTCTTGTATTGGCTAGGGACTGCGAACCCCAATCCTAACCCCTCCTATATATAGAGGGGTATTGGGGGCTTCCCAAAACACAACTACTACATAGAAAATGGATAATCAGTTGCTTTGACAAGTGTTGTCCTCTCTATTTGTGGGAACCACAAGAGCCTAGGCAAGTCCTACCTGAATAGGGAGGGATAGCCATGGGAGAGCAATAATTGATGATCATTGTTGTGGGAGAGCATGTTGGTGACTAGTATACCAATAGGAGGGACAAACCCTTCCTATCCATTCCTATAGGACGAAAGGAGTTCTAGTTGGTCTGTATGGACTACTCAAATGGCAGGAATTTGTCATATGTAGCTAGGAGGGCAATGTCAACTCATAGTCTGTGTTGAGATCTGAGCAGCCTCTATAGTAGTTGTTCGAGCCTTTTATTCATGGAGGAGCACTCACACGAGTCCAAGTGTGACTAGGAGCTATTGGTATGTATGCCCTGAGAGCCAATCATGGGTTGATTGGTGGGATACATTAAGATTGATTTGATAAACATCAAAGGCAAGCTTCCAATTCTTTCTAGTTCTATCATATGAGATAGTGATAGAACAAATTGAATGTCTAGAGAATGACAGTACTCAATGACGTATGCTTTCAGGTTAAGGACCTGAACGATGAGATCATACAGATGCTAAGAGTTTGTACATTCTTGTTATGTCCCTAGTCAGATGTCATTGTGGAAGGTAGATAGACAACAATGACACACAAGACTAGATTGTGGTGTTGGTTGATGACAAAATCTCATTAGTCATGATATAGAGATATCAAACCAAACACATAGGTACTTGTTAGAGAACAAGTGTACCGGACAGACCCACCGTGAGTTTGACACATGGAACCATGACATGGTAGTCACAGTCAGTACTCACAGTGATGGTGGTGAGTGTGATTCTTTGACCTGAAATCACTACACTCAACACATGTCGTTGGGAACACTTTGACATCATCAAACGCAATCCTGAAACATGGGTTGTTATAAAGGTGATGATTGGGTGGCTTTGACACATGGGGCTTTTGAGGGGTGAGTGATAGATATGGGATTTGTCCCTCCTGAGGGAGTTTGATATCCAAGGCCACTTGATGAGTAGGATTGAAATAGGCGTGGGCACGCATGTATGAATCAGTATGTGATATTGATGTCATACATATCTCATTCAATCTACTCTGAGATCAAGAAAGTGAATGAACGTTGATAGGATGACTGTTCCATGCCTCGAGTTCATTCGGGATATCAGTGACAAAGGAATTATACATTGGTTGTAACATCATTCACGGATTGTAGGATTGAAAGTTGTTCTCTAACTTTGTACTTTCACTTGGGTAGCACTGATGTGTGACTTGGCACCGCTCTTTGCTTGTGAAGTCATAAGTGTTATGGACTTTCACTGCCAACGTGAAATGGACCTGCAGGGTCACACACAAAGGATTTAACCTGGAAGAGGATTTTTGTCCACAAGCAATGTTTAGATTGATTACTAAAGGAGTTTAGTAGTTCAATTAAACACTCAATCAATTGATAGCTTAATATGATGTTGTTCAAGGTGTTGGACACATTGATTGGAGTATCGTATTGATTGAAATCACATTTGACTGATTCTGCACAATCTGCACTCCCAACTGATCAGCTCATGAGATGAACCGATCGACTGAGCTTGGTGAACCGGTCGGCTCAAGTGTTGATCCGATCAGCTCAAGATCAGGGTGAACCGATTGCTTCAAGCGTTGAAATGATCCATTCAACTGGTGCAACCGAGCAAGTTGGGAAAGTAAGATTGGCGAGAATTTTCCTTTCGTTTCAATTGCCCAATTTGATTGGGAAATAGGATTGGTATTCGATGCCAATTAGAAACAAAAGAAGGAAAGTCAATCTGGAACCGACCAGGACCACCAACCGACCGGTTCACTTGTTAACCGACCAGTTGAGGTGTCCCAACCGATCGGTTGAGGTGTCAACTGACCGATTCAGGTCCCCAACCGACCGTTTCACTTGAGAAATGATCGGTTCAGGTTGCAAGTTGGTTGCTTTTGTGGAAAATCTCGAACCCTTCAACTCCTACTTATTAGTCCCGCATTGCCCGGGATGGAGAACCCTGTCCCATGACCCTCCTATATATAGGGGTATTGGGGGATTCTCAAAGTACAGCTCAGTGCAAACCAGATGCTTTGTAAAGTTGTCGTTCTCTCTGGTTTTGGTAACTAAGAGAGCCCGAGCAAGTGCTACCCGCAAAGGGAGGTACAACAAGGGAAAGACAAATGCAGTTGCAACTGGAGGCAGGAGAGTGTGTTGGTGACTAGTACGACAACAGGAGGGTGTGACTCCTTCCAACTCCTTGTGGGACAAGGAGTGTGGAGTTCTAGGTGGTCCGTGTGGACAACTATCAACCCCGAAAGTCCCGGTGAGAGGAGTCGTCAGTCCCGGTGTGACCAGGAGCTGCACATACATCGTCCAAGACCAGAGTTGAAGACCGCGCTAAGAGCGAGGTATTGTCGCCGAGAAAGCCTTGGGACAAGGTATGATTCCACAAACCATCCTTTCCTATTATATAGACGTTGACGCGTTTCCTTGTTCCGGGTTTGGGGGAGAAAATTTTTGTTTCCGCTGCCTTCTCTGCTTCCCCTAAAACCCAACAGTGGTATCAAAGCCACGTCAACTGCTCTATATTTTAGGAATATCGATATGATCAATTTTGGTTTGTCGCCTTTATTTATTGCATACGATGTGAATAAAATTGGCTTTATGCATGTCCAATCCTAAGTCCACAAATCCCAATTACATATATGATATGTATTATTAATGCACTCGATACGCATCACCCTTAAACAAGTTTTGTGGTGGATGTATAGTGTGGTTATGGCCAATAAACTCTATCTGTGTATGGTTGTATGTGGTTGCTTGCATCTTAGTCTGCACACCAATCTTCCCTCTCCTATTCCCGATGTAACTCAAAATAATTCGAGATTCTTTCCTACCTTTGCTCCCCTCGAATGTAACTTGGGGTTTCCCTTTTAAGCAATGTAAAATTAGGATAGATTTTATTTCCTGTTATGTCAAAGACCGGCGAACATCCTGACGACAACTGAGACGATCGGTTCAAGGCGTGAACCGATCGGTTGACGTTCCAGACGATCAGTTCAAGGAGTGAACCGATCGGTTGACGTTCCAGACGATCAGTTCAAGGAGTGAACCGATCGGTTGATGACCGGTTCAAGGAGTGAGACGAGCAGGTGGCGGCCATGACGAGATGCACGATGACCGGGCGAACCGATCGGTTGGAGGAGCCAACCGATCAGCTGGTGGCACCCAGACGACCGGGCCAGAATGAGCAAGTCAATCATGTGATGAGTTGATCTACTCCGAAGGCAAAGCACAAAGTTCATCTTATACATGTTGCATGTGATGTAGACCTAGATGACCATGATTCCTCTTGGGTCGAGGAATCACATTAGGATGGCCATAATCATCGCTTTTATCATTTCACATGTTTTCTGTGGGATATAGCATGTATATGATACGTACTATGAATTGTGTTGATTGGATATGTATATGTATATAAAAACCAAAGCCCTCATTAAAATATTAAGTCTTATATGCCTTCAATTAGCGGCACAGATGAAAAACTTGATCGACCAAGCATAGGCTACGCCAAAGCATGGTGCACTGTCTATCTTGTGGAAGTGTGAAGGGTAGACATGTAGATTCTGCCAAAGCAGGGTGCATGTTTACTGTATCGGCTTTTGGGTTAGACTTAACTGGTGATTCTTAGAGCGTCTAAGCCCAGAGGCAAGGAATGTTCATGGAAAGGTGTTGCGCATGTTCATTCATCAAGAGTTGCATATGATGCAATTGGCATGATGGCCTACCTAAATAGTCAAGATTGTGGGCGATCAGCCAAAGCTGACTCATGACTTGATGAAATATGGATCTGGCCCACTAGAAGGTTGTACGCTGCAATCTTCCGAATTGATGGTGAGGGCTATCAATTTGAAGTAAAATAGTGGGAGCGATAATTAATTAAAGGCCTAATTATATAGTCAAATTTTCAAATCAATCAAATAAGTCAAAAATGAGTTTTTGGACTAAAATTGCATATATTTCCTTTTGTTAAAATAAATGGATAATCAACAAATCACTTTATTTGCGATCGGTCTTTGAGACCAACAAATTAAATGGGAATAATTCCACGAATGGTTAGGATGATGAGAAGTGTTCTCAAAGAGCGAAAGCTCTAAGTCCTAGTTATACCAAGACCAGATGAACTCAATCCCACCGCATCAATGGATGAAAGTATGCTTATGGAAGCATACCGAGGATGACATTGATGAGGAGTGCTTGATGTTGTGTTCTCTGAACTATGAGTTGCAGAGACAACATGAGACATATGATGTCCCAAGGATACTGTCCTAGTATGTCATCACAGAAGGAGATCCAGTAAGGTATTCACACACTCAATATGATTGGGTATGTGGATACCTGACTAAGTAGGATTCCCTCTGAGCCAAGAGTTGGCTATTGGTATGATACTGCAAATGTTGCGAGAATCATACAATTCATGATAAGCTACAACATGAACAACTTTGACAAGCGTTGACAGAGTTGTTGGACATGTTGAGGATAGTAGAGGCAAAGATGAAGAAATACAAACCATAATCTTTGATGTGATCAAAGAAAAGGTGATTCTTAAGGGCAAGGACAATGCAAAGTAAAGAAGTGTTCTGATGTTAGCCAGCAATCCAAGCCATCTTCAGCCTCAAGGCACATGGGGAAAGGGTGTATGAGGGAATTGCCCTCTATATTTGGAAGAACAAAAGAAGATGAAGGAGGGGATGGAGATCTCCACCTAAGGTATCATGAAATGAACCGCTTCTTTATCTGAGGTATATGATACCAAGATATGGATCTATCATATATGATATGCAAGATCCGCAAAGAAGTGATGGCCTTTGTGAAAGGACCAAGAAAGAAGTACCCATCATTGGAGCAAGTGTTACTGCCATAGATAGGAGTATCTTTCAGTTTATTTCAGCCTAAAGGGCACAAAATAGAGTTGAGAACTGCTATTTCATATATTGCCAATAGATAGAAACACTTTATTTTTGCATATTGTATGACAATGATGGCAATTAATAAAGTTGATGTTTCAATTTCTAAAGATATGATCTTTGTGGCAATGCCTTGTTTATCTTGTGGTATTTGATATGCATAAGATAAAACGATACCTAAAAGTTATAGATAACTCAAACAATCAAATTAGCATCAATCATGAGAAATTCATTTCTAGTTTCCATTTGATGGATAAACCTAGACTCTTTTGGTTAGAGAACCAGTAAGAGACATGAATATCTTGAACATGATTAATCAATCCTCACTAATGGTAGTGGGAGAATGATTATCCTATTAGGTATAATACATGTGATGTATTTACATACCTATTGGAACAAATGCTAATACTTCAAATGGTGTTTAGAGAAATACCAATATGAATATCTTGAAGTGTTCAAGATTATCATAGATGAAATGCAAATTTGGTAAAGTGTTAATTCTTGATGAGATCAATGAATGAAATACTTGGACCAAATGTTTGAGATCCTTATGAGTGATTATGATAGTGTATCATAGTGAACTCATGATTAAGGCATGGTGATGTCTAAATAAAGAAGGAATCATACTCTAAGGAGTTAGAGAATGATTATCAAATAATTGAATTCTTCTTAATAAAAGAATACCCCACACTAATAAAGGACATTAAGAATCACAAGGAGTTGTGAGTTCTTATATCCTTGACAGATACACCTCAACTATCTATGTGATGAGTTGGTCATGTGATGAGTCAACTATCTAGATGAATATGAGGAACCAAATTTTGAGTTATGGTTTATGACCATTACATCCTAAATGACATCCATGTGAACCATAAGGTATGACCTTGATGGTAGCACTTATTGGGTAAAATCCATAAGTGCGAATAAGTCTTAAGTGTTAAGACACATGGATAACATTTTGAGAAGGATGATGCTTGTTGATTGCAACTTAATAACTAAGACATTTGGCATATGGATACTAAAACCACATTCCTGTGAGGAATAAAACAAGGATGTGTACATGACACAACCTATAAGGTTTATTAATCCATTAATGCAAATGAAGTCTATAAGTTACAATGGACTAATCAATGTGATTGATTGAGTACAAGCAACTCAGAATTGGACCTTTACTTTGATGATATAGTCAAAGGGTTTGAATGATATGTCAAAGATAAATAAGGGATCTGTGATTTAGTGTGAGCGTGTTCACATTCCACATGTTGATGTGAAATGGAAATGTTCTAGAATGTAAATCCAAAAGTGGAAATTATCTTTAAGGAAGACAGAGATGTTTCCTATGTGATAGGAATAGAGATCTATAGAGATAGTTCTCAAAAACCTATTGATCTGAAAAGAGAAAGCATACATTGGCAATCTGTACTGAAGGGTTCAGTATGCAAAAATTCAGTGGGAGAAAACTTGTCCATGATACATGGAGTTAGTATCTCAAGGCCAAGTGTCCAATTCTTATGAAGAATGGGAACACTAAGAATAGATATGGATCTATCATTTATGTAATCATCCCATTATCTTGCATGTTTCGACATGGCAAGAGCAAAATGCATTCATCATCTTGTATGTAGGACATGACAATATGATGTGCTCATCTTGATAACTCGTATGTGAGACATAACAAGTGGATATCTGTCTACTTCCAGTAAGGGTTACTGGAATACCATGAGAACTTGATAAGTACTTGAGAAGTACTAGTTCTATGGAAATAAGGAAGAGTTTGATGTAAAGAGTTACATTGATGCGAACTTCCGAAAGGACAGAAAATTAATCGCAAAACATATATAGGATATATAAAAGTGAAAGTTTGTTGATAATTGGAAGTGTTCCAATAAAACCATTTCAAAGGAAATGTCGAGTATGTATGTGTTATAGAACAGCAGTAGATACTATATGGATCTGGAAGTTCATGAGATGAACTTATAGATATTCCGCTCATTGATGACAAGTATGGAATCCTTGATCATGCAATGTGGCTAAAGGTTAGCAAAGGAATACTAGATCGCAAATTACGGCAACTCCATCTCATACGTGTGACGTACATCGAACAGATGAGAGACATGCAATTTATACTGACTTTGGCAAGGTGTTGCCATTACTCACTATGTTGGCACTAGAGCACAGTAACATGTGGGACATGTTTGAAGATCACTATGAATATGATTCAAGGGTGATTGGCTCACAGTGCAAGTGGGAGTCTGTTGGTATGTATGCCCTGAGAGCCAATCATGGGATGATTGGTGGGATACATTAAGATTGATTTGATAAACATCAAAGGCAAGCTCCCAATTCTTTCTAGTTCTGTCATATGAGATAGTGATAGAACAGAGTTAATGTCTAGAGAATGATAGTACTCAATGACGTATGCTTTCAGGTAAAGGACCTGAACGATGAGATCATACTGATGCTAAGAGTTTGTACATTCTTGTTATGTCCCTAGTCGGATGTCATTGTGGAAGGTATATAGACAGCAATGACACACAAGACTAGATTGTGGTGTTGGTTGATGACAGAATCTCATTAGTCATGATATAGAGATATCAAACCAAACACATAGGTACTTGTTAGAGAACAAGTGTACCGGACATACCCACCGTGAGATTGACACATGGAACCATGACATGGTAGTCACAGTCAGTACTCACAGTGATGGTAGTGAGTGTGATTCTTTGACCTGAAATCACTACGCTCAACACATGTCGTTGGGCACACTTTGACATCATCAAACCCAGTCCTGAAACATGGGTTGTTATAAAGGTGATGATTGGGTGGCTTTGACACATGGGGCTTTTGAGGGGTGAGTGATAGATATGGGATTTGTCCCTCCTGAGGGAGTTTGATATCCAAGGCCACTTGATGAGTAGGATTGAGATAGGCGTGCGCACGCATGTATGAATCAGTATGTGGTATTGATGTCATACATATCTCATTCAATCTACTATGAGATCAAGAAAGTGAATGAACGTTGATAGGATGATTATTCCATGCCTCGAGTTCATTCGGGATATTAGTGAAAAAGAAATTATACATTCACTGTAACACCATTCACGGATTGTAGGATTGAAAGTTGTTCTCCAACTTTCTACTTTCACTTGGGTAGCACTGATGTGTGACTAGGCACCGCTCTTTGCTTGTGAAGTCAAAAGTGTTATGGACTTTCACTGCCAACGTGAAATGGACCTACAGGGTCACACACAAAGGATTTAACCTGGAAGAGGAGTTTTGTCCACAAGCAATGTTTAGATTGATTACTAAAGGAGTTTAGTAGTTCAATTAAACACTCAATCAATTGATAGCTGAATATCATGTTGTTCAAGGTGTTGGACACATTGATTGGAGTATCAGATTGATTGAAATCACATTTGACTGATTCTGCACAATCTGCACTCCCAACCGATCGGCCCATGAGATGAACCGATTGACTGAGCTTGGTGAACCGGTCGGCTCAAGTGTTGAGCCGGTCGGCTCAAGATAAGGGTGAACCAATTGCTTCAAGCGTTGAAACGATCGATTCAACTAGTGCAACCGAGCAAGTTGTGAAAGTAAGATTGGCGAGAATTTTCCTTTCGTTTCAATTGCCCAATTTGATTGGGAAATAGGATTGGTATTCGATACCAATTAGAAACAAAAGAAGGAAAGTCAATCTAGAACCGACCAGGACCACCAACCGACCAGTTCACTTGTGAACCGACCGGTTGAGGTGTCCCAACCGATCGGTTGAGGTGTCAACTGACCGCTTCAGGTCCCCAACCGACCGTTTCACTTGTGAAACAATCGGTTCAGGTTGCGAGTTGGTTGCTTTTGTGGAAAATCTCGAACCCTTCTACTCCTGCTTATTTGTCCCGCATTTCCTGGGATGGAGAACCCTGTCCCATGACCCTCCTATATATATAGGGGTATTGGGTGCTTCTCAAAGTATAGCTAAGTGCAAACCAGTTGCTCTGTAAAGTTTTCGTTCTCTCTGGTTTTGGTAACCGAGAGAGCCCGAGCAAGTGCTACCCGCAAAGGGAGGCGCAGCAAGGGAAAGACAATTGCAGTTGCAACTGGAGGTTGGAGAGTGTGTTGGCGACTAGTACGTCAACAGGAGGGTGCGACTCCTTCCAACTTCTTGTGGGACAAGGAGTGTGGAGTTCCAGGTGGTCCGTGTGGACTTCTTCAGAGGTGGGAGGTCTCTGCCGCTCAGGAGGACAACTATCAACCCCGACAGTCCAGGTGAGAGGAGGAGTCGTCAGTCCCAGTGCGACCAGGAGCTGCACAGACACCATCCAAGACCGGAGTTGAAGACCGCATTAAGCACGAGGTTTTGTCTCCGAGCAAGCCTCGGGACAAGGTATGATTCCACAAACCATCCTTTCCTATTATATAGACGTTGACGCGTTTCCTTGTTCCAGGTTTGGGGGAGAAAATATTTGTTTCCGCTACCTTCTCTACTTCCCCTAAAACCCGACAGGAGTTGCACAAACACTATCCAAGACAGAGTGCACATCTACATCAATGAGGATTGTCTCTAGAGTTGCTCTAGGACTAGGTATATCTTCATGAAACCATCCTTCCCATTGCATAGTTATTGACATGATCGACTGGTTAATTGGAAATATGTTAATAAAAAAATTTTCAGATGCCTATATGATGTCATATTTCCCTATAATGTTAGCCTTGAAGCCTTTGCGTGGTTTTCTCCCTTCCGACAATCGATGGTTGTGAAGTCCAATTACTAGACTGATGGTCATCCTATCTCTGACGACAATGGAGTGCCTACACATGTAAGTTGTAAGATGATTTTTATTTGTTGGCATCAGCAATTTTAAAATAGGATTGGAATTACCAAAAAGATCAACAAATTATTCAAATTATAGGAGACTATTGTCACAAATAGGGGTTGAAGGAAATTTAAATACAAAAAGGAAATTAAAATAAAGTTAAAAATCTTTTAGTTTCCTACCAAGAAGTGTTGATTTATAGTATCTAGCTTAACTTTCCAATTTTGCTCTTCAAGACTCTTTGGTTGGTGCTAGTTGTGGCTCCTCTAATTTAAGTTCTAACCTTCTTACAAAAGCAATATCCTCATAATTATTTTTGATTCGATTCCCATTCACCTTGAATGTCCCAGTTCTCTTGCTAGTGATCTTCATCATTCATGATGGGTATATCTTTGATACATTGAATGGGCCAGACCATCTCAATTTTAATTTATCTATAAATAGTTGGATATTGGAGTTATACAAAAGGACCTTGTCTCCTTCAGTAACACCATTTCTTTTTAAGTGAACATCATGCCACACCTTGGTCCTTTTCATATAAATCCTATTGTTTTGGTAAGCATTTAGACTTAGTTCATTGAGCTCCTGCAATTGTAGAAATCATTTCTTTCTAGCTTGGTTCAAATCCATGTTTAGATATTTGTTGGCCTAAAAGGCCATGTGCTCCAATTACACTATGAGGTGGAAAGATTTTCTATAGATCAACCTATAGGGGGTAGTCCCTATTGGTGTCTTGTATGTTATACAGTAGGCACATAATGCATCATCGAGATTCATCGACCAGTCCTTCCTAATTTTGTTGATTGTTTTCTCAAGGATTTGCTTCATATGCTTATTGGAAACTTCCACTTGCCCCGACGTCTAAGGGTGATAAGGTGTTTCTACTTTGTGTTTCACTCAATATTTCTTCAACAAGTGTTCAAATTGTCCTTCCCCAAAGTGGGATCCCACATCACTAGTGACAGTGCATGGGTATAAAGAAGCAAAGACTATACCTCTTTACTAATAGGAATGGTAAACAAAATCCAATGAATAGTAGTGAAAGATTACAACTTTGACTATATTCAATTTAAAAATGAATACATAAATTTTTCACAAAAGGGTGTACATACTTTATACAAATAAAGAATCTGAGTAGAGGGAAACTCAACTGCATCAGTATGTCTCCAAAAATAATTAACTTAAAAAGTAAATCCATGATGGAGGGATGGAATCATTTTCCTAGTCTTCAGTTGGTTCACCATGCTCCTATTTGTGTACTCCGATCCTAAACCTGGGTGGTTAGCATCACACAACAAGAGGAGAGAAAATATATGTGTCAATTAAGGAATAAGGACAATTATAAACTATAGTAATAAAAAAAATATAAACTATGCTAAGATGGTTAAGAAAAAAGGCTAGTATACAAATAAGAATTCTGCCAGTTAGAATAATAGTAAAATTTTGCATGCATGATTTAATATGACTACATTAAGCCAATATAGGGTTGAGGCACCTACCTAAACTCAACCAAAACAAATAGGTGAGGGAGAGTGGTCACATTCCCAAACACCTACAATATATTTAAAAGTGGGGAGAGTGGTCACATTCCCAGGGCTCATGCCCAAACTATGGGTGGTTTGTACTCATGTACACTACATTAGTTAATTAGTCATCTTCATCATCATGTTAGAAGAATTTATAATGCATATTTAAGTAATTGAAAACTTTTCAAGTGGGGTCCAAGACCCTAGAATAATTGAAGTAAAGGCGTCACAAGAAGGTGATAAAGAGAATAAAGGCTAAGACAATGCCTCGTTGGAAATATCAGGGTTGGATATCAAAATGATCAACTTAGGGTTTAGAATGCACATACCTCTTTTCACACATAAAGGTTAACTTGAATATTATAATTTGGTCCACAAAGTCAACTTTTCATCCTAGAAACACATTATGTATGTTACCCAAGTCAAAGTGAACATATTCATTCCAATTATATTTTTATATTGTTCTTACCCAATTCCCAATCATCTAATGTCATGTTACAGTTTACGATTTTAATCTTTGTCGATAGAATATGTGATGATTTAGATATCAATCTTAGTTCTAATCACCCATATTTAAACACATAAGTCTATGTAACTATATATATATATATATAATGTGTGTGTGGATAATAATATATATATTTGCAATTTAGGTTTAATGATGTCATTATCTTCTTTATAATGTCAATCCATATTATTCCTAACATAATGTTTACCATGTATATTGGTGTAAGTATATTCCACATGAATATCTATTAGGTTCCGTAATGTACACATACTTTGATCTAACTAACATGTCACCTAGATATATGTTTATAAAAGTATATTCTTGTACCCATTCTTATATTTTTCACCAAATTCATAAGAAGACAATTTAGTTAGATGCATTCTTATACAGATTTCAAGTTCCCTTGGATCAATTTAGATGAGAGTGTTTCCTAGATTCATATGTATTTCTAATTATCATGTAGCACACCCATATATATGGTTTCTAATGTAAGGTATACATTAAATCAAAAATACACTCACTAATGATTCTTAGGGCTAGTTAAAGTATACAATAAGTAATAGGGTGATTCATAAATGGGTTCGATTATCAATGTTTTTGAGTCAAACTGATCTTGATAAATGTATTCCCTAAATCCATGATGGAAATTTAATTTCCATTACATATAAACATATATAATTAGGGTTATGATTCTAAACAAGATTGTCATTGTTTATGTTGTACTCTTAATGATTTCTGATTGTACATGATTTATCTTGATACCCAATGTAAACAAAGGACTAGGGGTATAATAGATCTTAGTTCTTGATCTTATTTCCCTTGGTTTAAGATTGTATTTTTGGTCATCATGTTATACCCTATTATTTTCAATGTTGATTTTATTTGTCACATGAAGCATAGTTACATATAATTTATACACTATACGATTAGTTTGAAATAGAGAGGAGAGGACAATGTGGAACCAACCTATGAGTGGGTCTCGATGGTGACCACAACAAGTGAGGTTGGAGCTCCCGAGCCTTTTGTACTTTGGCGGCTGATCATCTAGACTCCCTAGAAGTTGTCAAACTTGGTGTTCTCCTCTAATGGTGTCGTAGTGCAGGTAGGCAATAGTTGCAACCCACAACAGGATCAGATGATGGCGTCTGGCTTGATGTGGTTAGGCAGTGGGGCTCAGACTGATAGGGACGAGTTGCAGGTGCCATGGTGGTTGTTGGCGTCAGGTTACAGCAAATTGATGATGGGGACGACATGGAATCTTTGGTTGTTGGTGAGATCCAGTGGTGGTATGATGGCTTAGTGCCAAAGGAGATGAGGAAGGAGGAAGCAATGGACCTAGGGTGGCCAGTGTTGTGATGATAAGAAACCTCGAAAAGGTGGTGGCAAGTGTTAGTGACATCAATGCAACAACATGGCCTAAGCTTCTAGCGTGGATGTTGGTGAGAAGACAGAATCAGATAGCAGCAACGCCAATGGATGCCTTGAGTGGTGGCTTTCGGATGGGATCACATTTAGGGGATCATTGGAGGAAACTATTTAGGGGAAGTGGGTGAGAGAAAAGGAAGGAACAAGGAGGGGAGATGATATGGGGGCGGACATCCCGTTGCATAGAGGGACGATACCCGTTTCGGATGGGGAGACAATAGAGTGTCATGCGTTTGGGATGCAGAGGGGAGTAATGTGTTAGATAGGGAAGTAACACAATGCTATGTTACATTTTGGTTTAGGAAATCATAAATTTTCTTAATCAAATACCACTATTAAAGCCAATGGTAATTAACATTTTAAATACCAATTCAATTGGGAAAGCAATTTCTATTCAATGGTCAAACAAATTAAAGGGTAGGCTAAATAGGAGTCAAGGAGGTTCCTTTTTCAATGCAATAGGCATGTATATATATTAGAGTTGCATATTCATTTAATTATTTAAGAGGGTAGAGAAATACCAATTGACATGAAAATTCATGGGTTTGCCAATTAAAGTGTGTGAAGTTTAATATTACATTAATTTTCTCCTTTTGAACGCAATTTATATTTGATTGTATGCTAAGTGCCTAATAAATATATTAGTACCTTTCTCAATAAATGTTGATATAAAATTTCTTATTTTCTCATTTCTTGTCCCACAAAGCCATAAAATCTCTAAATTAATATAATATACAAATTTTCTCTCATTAATGGTCATTTTACATAATTAGACTATAATTAACACAAGTGTTTAGATATTTGTGCAAAAACCCATTCATTGAAATGAATGTGGGTAAATATAATTCCAACAATTAAGTATTGCTCAATTTATTTATAGAGGAAAAATATGATAGAAAATATAGGAGAATTTAGGAAAAAGGATTGTTACAACCCCAATTTTTGGGTTCATATGGTTGGAAATGCAAATTCCCCAATAAATGTAGGATTTTGGAAATTATTTGAATTATAGGTATTGAATGGATTCCCTTTGCAATATTTTATTTGTGCATGTGGTGTCATGGATCCTAATTTGTTATTGAGTCCAATATGATTAAAAGAAAAAAAAAGAAACCAAATATTGCTTTATTAAGAAGGAAATTTGAGATAATGATGAAAATATAAGAAACATTTGGAAATATGGATAATGGAATCATCATGGATGATATTTCAAGTCCATAAGGTTTCTGTTGGTAAAAGGAATCCAAATAAGGAATATAAAAAATAAGAGACAAAATATTCCTAAAATATGCCTAAATAACTGATAACTTGCATATGAAGAAAAGTCTCTCATGCTTTCGTATTTGGCTCCCAAACTTTTCATGCATGAAGCTTAAGTCATTATGAACTTTCCTTTAAAATTTGGGAACGATTGGATGAAATAGGAGAGAGTTATGAAATTGATAAATTTCCCTAAAGTGAAGGGATAACTAATATTTTAATGTGATTTGTCACATTTGAAATCAAACTAGGAAACATTAGGCCTGGCCCAGGAAAGTGTCATGCCCAACGACATCTGTTGGATGGTGATCAGACGATCCTGAGATCGTCTCCTACCTTGTTTTGGAAAGGAGAGAACCAAAGAATAGAAGGTAGAGGGATAGCCAATTGAGATTCTTGCGATCCAAGGCACAACTAGATCAAGAAACCTTTCCAAAGAATCTGGGGGATCAATCCAAGTTGATCTACCCCTAGTTTCCCTTGGTTTCATTGCCTCTAGGTGTTTTGCACAATCTAGGACTTCTCGGCACCCATAAGGGGACCTATAAATATTGGGCTTTCGATCACCTCCAAGGTGATTGTTTATACTGGTGGCTCTGGCCGAGTACCACGAGTGTGTTGGCACCCTCAATTCCACTAGAATTTTCTTTTTCCGCCTTGTTGTCGCGAGGACCTCGCCAATAGGTCAAAGGAGTAGTCTGCATGTCGCAGTCTTCCTTTGGGGCAATTGAAGCCATGGATGTCTTAGGAGGATGCTACCAGAGGTGTGTGCAATGCCACGTGCCCTTCAGATTCTCCAAAGCCCAACATCAACCACAAAGTTGACTGCGGTTGGGCACTACTTCGAAAAGTAGGGGCTCCTGAGGTTGAAGATGTAGTGGAGGAAAAGACATTCGTGCCCCCTGACATTGGTGATGACAAGGAAGGGAAAAAAGGGGTTTTGCCATGTCCAAGAGGGAGCAAGCCATGCCCCATCATGGCGCCAGGTATCGAGCATCCACTGGTCCATTCGGGATCGGTGTGGACCCAAGTATAAAAAGGAGCCTGATTGATGACGTGTCAGTTTCCTATTGATCCAAGTATATTTTTCTAAAGAAAATCATAGTAATTAGTAGGATGGTCTAATGATAGCATGTTATATATGAAAATTGATTAGAAAAATATGCGGAATCCATTGAAAATATAATTGGAGCCTAATTATTCTTTCAATTCAAAAAGTGCTTAAAGTTGTCACCTTTAATGTTGTTATTAATGAATAACCCTAATTTTGATGTCCTATGAAGTTGGAAAGATTAAGATAGATGATCTATGAGAATATTAACCTATTGATAATAAAAAAAACATTTTGAGTCTAAAAGGACAATCCACGTTCTTAATTTAGGGTTCTATGTACATGAATATGCATTAATGAGCCTAGAAACCCTAATTTTGATAATTATGAGTTTTAATGGTTTTAATTGTGCAAATCCATGATTAAGACTAATCCTAAAACATTGACAAAAAAATGTCGGTTAGTATAAATGAATATACCAGTATGTGGTGACAACCAAAATAGTGCACATAGATTCTAACAACATAATCACATTAAATAGTTGTTAACAATGCAAGATTACATTTTTCAATGTAACTTCACAACCGCTTTTACTCATACTCTGGGATACCCTCACTTAGGGTTTAGTCCTTATAAGGGACTTAAGGCTACCTTCTCCATCCTGAGCTTGGTACATTGGGTCACCTCTTTGGGTGCCCAGTGGTCTTCCCTCTAGGGCTTGACCAAACCTTCCCTCCAGGGCTTGATGTGGCATCATACATCCAGAGATGGTATGTAGGTATGAGACAATCACATATGTACTTAAATTGTGATACACATAGTCACTTTAAAGATTGCAGTAATGAAACATCCAAATAGTTTAGTTTTGATTGCAATTGATAAATCCTCGAGAAACGCCGAGAAACTAAAGTGTGCACTCATAATTATCCACAAACCTATTTTGGAGATCTCAAAGAAGCCAAATATCCAAATTCAACTACATGTCCAATCAAGCAAGTGAATCAATCAATCAAGCAAACATTGAACCTAAAAACATGTATAATGTGTAACTATCACAAACATATCCCAAACAACTCCTTATTGACTTGGGACACCTTTCCAAGGTTTCTAAGTCTCATTAGTATGCATCAGGGTTTCTTAGATCAATTTCTCAAACTTTATCCTTTTTAGGTCAACCAACCCTAAAGTACTTTTTCTACTCATAAAAACCCTAATTGCTCAAATTATCCGCATTAAGGATCTTTTATACTCAAATTAAAATTGGACAAATAGTAAAGTGGAACTTGTGAAGATTAAAGTTAATCCACAAAGGAGGATTTATATAGTTAGAATTCGATTGAGGGTAGAAGTTCCAGTTTCCTAATTTTGAAAGGTGTGTGAAAATAAATTTTTATTCCAATTTTAAGTTGGTCTTTTGTAGAATTTATCAATTATTTTTGGTTATTTGCAAAACCATTGATCTTATTTTTGGGATAACGCCTCTGACTTCTTGGTCTTCCTTAATTGGGGGTTACCGAGAAGTGGGGTCATTACAAGGACAAAAAGGATATGAAGGAAATAAAATCTTAAAAAGGGGTTAAATTGTAATTGAATCCAAGATTCAGTATGTTACAATGAGACTCTAAACCATGGGAAAATCATTTTTTCAAAAATCTTGATAACTGTCTTAGAGTCACGAGTAGGGGTCACTACTACTTCCACCCACTTGAATATGTAACTGACAACAATGAGAAGGTATTGGTTTCCATTTGAAGATGGAAATGGTCCCATATAATCTATTATGCAAACATCAAAAATTTCCACTTCAACACAATTTGTGATAGGCATCTCGTTCCTCTTTGAGATATTTTTAGTGAGTTGGCATTCCTTGCAAGTTTTCACACAAGCTTGAGCATACTTAAACAAAGATGGCTAGTAGAAACTAGATTGCAGAATTTTAGCTGTAGTTCTATCCCCACCTAGATGCCCTCCGTAAGGCGAAGAGTGGAACTACTTAAGGATTCGAGGCACTTCTTCCTCCTATATACAACGTCAATACAGATTTTTGGTGCATTTTTTGAATAGGAGGGGATCATCCCAGTAATAATTTTTCAAGTCAGAAAATAATTTCTTGTTTTCAAGGTAAGTGGGTGGAAATTGGTGACAAGCTAGATAGTTGCATATATCGGCAAACCATTGTACATTTGGTTCGATACCTTAAGCCATCAAGAGGGCTTTATTGACATAATTGTCATTAACTAGGTAATGGGTCTTCCTGTTTACACACTATCCTTGAAAGCTGGTCTGCAACCACGTTATATGTTCTCTTTTGTCAATGATCTTGTGATCAAATTCTTGCAACTATAAGGCCCATTTTACAGTCTTGGCTTTGTATCTTTCTTCTACATATATTATTTTATAGCTTTGTGATCTAAATACACTTTAACCTTCGACCCTATCAAGTAGGACCTGAACTTGTCAAAGGAGAATGCTATTGCTAGCATTTCCTTTTTAGTTGTGATGTAGTTGATTTGGACATCGTCCAACATTTTGCTAGCATAGTATATGACATGGAGTTTCTTGTCCTTTCTTTGACCAAGAACAACACCGATGGCATAGTCACTGGCATCGCACATGACTTCAAAGGGTAGCTCCCAATCTGGTGCTTGTAATATTGGGGTTGTTGTTAAGGAATTCTTCAGAGTATTGAAAGCTTCCAGGCACTTGTCTGTAAAATGAAACTCGACATCTTACACTAGAAGGCTTGACGGAGGTTTTGCAATTTTTGAGAAATATTTAATAAACATTCCATAGTATCTAGCATGGACTAGGAAACTTCTTACCCCCGTTACTATTTTTGGAGGTGGGAGTTTGGATACATCTTCTATTTTTCTCAGATCAACTTCTATCCCTTTATCATAAATCATATGTCCCAACACGATTCTGTGTTATACAATAAAATGTCACTTCTTTCAACGCATGACCAAGTGTTTATCTTCACAGTGTTGTAAGACTAGAGATAGATTTTTTAGGAACTTATCAAAATCAGAGAAGTATACTGAAAAATCATCCATAAAGACTTCCATTATATCTTCCAAGAAGTCCACAAAGAGAGATAGCATGCACCTTTAGGAAGTAGTTGGTGCATTGCATAATCCAAACGAAATCCTTCTGAAAGTGTAGGTGTCATAGATACAGGTGACAGTGGTCCTCCACTGATCCTCAGGGTGGATTGGCACTTGATAGAATCCATAATACCCATCTAAGAATAGAAGTATGAATGATGGGCTAACCTCTCAAGGACTTAATCAATAAATGGTAGTGGGAAATGGTCTTCTCTAGTTGCAACATTCAATTTCCAGTAGTCTATGCACATTTGCCACTTAGTCACGGTCCCCATGACTACTTCATCCCCCTTCTCTCTTTTCACAATGGTTATTCCTCCCTTCTTTGGTACTACATGAATTGGACATACCCAGTTGCTATCAGTAATAGGGTATATATTTCCTACATCACGTAGTTTTGTGACTTCCTTCTTGACTACCTCTCTCAACATCTGGTTTAGTTTTCATTGGGGTTTGGCTAATGGCTTAGCCATTTCTTCTTGATTGATTCTATGCATGCATACAGCTGAGCTCAAGCCCTTTATATATTGTACTGAATAGCCAATGGTTTTCTTTCAAAGCCTAAGTTCCTTCAAAAACTTTTCCACATGTTGATCAGCCAATGTTGAGTTAACTATCATTGGGTTCCTTTCTTCATCATCTAGGGATTCATATCACAGTCATTCAGGTAGTTGTTTCAACTCTAGCATTGTCTTAGGTGCTAGTTTCTCTTTAGGAGTTTTCTCTAATGATGCATACTTTGTTGTTTCTATGGTTATATCTTCTTCGTCACTAAGCTCTTCTTCAGGGTGATTCAAGTAATCTAATATCTCTACCACCTCAAGATTTTCCATGTTGGGATCTACGTTATTCATAGCTCTCATAAGTGGATTAACAACGTTGTTTTCTTATACCTCTTTGCAGTATTAGGTGTATGTATCCATAAAGTTGACCGACTCGAATAGAGAGGGCCCCCTCATAGCATCTTGCACATGAAAATCAATGTGGCCATTTTTGACATGAAGAGTTATCATACCTTCTGCCACATCAATTAGGGCTCTTCTAGTGGCTAGAAAAGGTCTTCCAATAATCATTGGACACGTTGGGTCCTTGACCGTGTCAATCACCACTATGTCACACAGAATGAAGAATCATCCTACGGGAATGGGGACGTCCTCCACTACTCCTACGAGCTTCGTCAAAGAGTGATCAACTGAGTGAATTCTCATGCCATTTTTGACCATGTCAGTAAGTCCAAGCCTTTAAGCCAGTGTCAGTGGCATGAGGCTAATGCTTGCTGCTAGATCGTGTAGTCCATTTCTTTCCAAATTATCATATACATTGAAAGGAATGGTAAATGGCCCTAGATCTTTCTTCATTGCGAGAATTTTGGTCTGAACAAAGGCACTTGACATTTTTTCTAGTTGCACTATCTCAATGTGGTCTACTCTTCTTCTTTTCATGATGAGGTCCTTGAAGAACTTAGAATAGGTAGGGATTTCTTTGATAGAGTCAAGGAAAGGAATATATCGGTGCAGTTTCTTCACGACTTCCATAAGCTTCTCGTACCTTTTCTTAAGATGGGATTTGATTAACTTGTACAAGAAGGGAAATATTAGAGAATATGAGTCTCTTTGGGTAAAGACTTCTTTAATTGGGTCTAACTCCTTTTGCTTGGCACCTTTCTTCCCTTTTCCTTCTTATTTATATTTGTTTTACTTTGTGAAGTCTTCCTTCTCAAACTCTTCTACTATCTGGATGAGTTTCTATCATGGTTTAGCAATAGTTTCTTCTATGTGGTGATTCTCATATTGCTACTTTTCTATTACCTTTCTTGAATGGAGAGTAGCTATCTTTGTAGTCTCTATTTTAGAGGGAATCTTTCCTTGAGGGTTCTTTATAAGTTCAAATAGTTGTGCCAGGTGTTGGTCAATTTTTCTTTGATGTGTCTGCATATTCGCCATTTGGGTTTGGATCATTGTCAAGACACCTGAATTGGTGATGGCACTTTGGGTCAGTTGGTCATTCACCAAAACTTGCCTTTTTGTGAAATCAAATAGTTGAGCCATCATGTTAGGCTGATTGTTGATTTTAGGTTGGCCTTGGTCTTAATTCTATCGGTTCATGTTCATATATTGGCCTTGACCTTACCCTTGGTTTTAGTAATTATTTTTATTTTGTTGGAAAGTCATAGTATTTGTGAACTAGGCTTGTCCACCACCTCTTCCGCATCCTGGTGGTGGTTTAGATACTCCACATGGCTGGTGAGAGTTTTTCACAACATCTTTGTTTCCATAGTTGAAACCAGCATGATCTGGTCTCTTAAAATTGACATAGGAGACATTCTCTCTTTCTTCCTCTTCTTTGATTTCATCTTCATTCTCTAGCTGAGTGTAGATACAGTTATCTATACCATGTCCTCCTTCACAGTAGGTGACACATTTCATAACTTTCTTGGTCTTAGCCTTACCCTTTCCTCTGGTATCCTTCAACTCTTTAACATCCAGGGAAATCTTTTGGATTTGGGAGCCTATATTTTCTAGATCCTTAGCCTCAATATATGTGCCTTCAGAGTTAGCCCTCTTTGCTGAGACCATGTCACTTCTCTCATAATCCATGCCTGCTAGTAGTGCAAACATGTTATCGTTGATCAATATAGTCTTCTTTGGTTTCTTTCCAAAGAAATCACTTATGGCAGTGGCGTTCAATGAAGTCGGTTCTACAAATGTTAACCCATTGTAAAATGTGGTCACAAGAAAAACCTTTATCATAATTTTGATTAGGAAAATCCCTCTACTATTCTTGGAATTTTCCCATGCTTCATGAAGATTCTTTCCAAGCTTCTATAAGAATCCAATGATCTTGTGCCTATTCCTGATGGTTTTCTAAATGAGGTAGAATTTTGTGATAAAAGCATTGTCTAGGGTCCCCCATTCATTAATAAACATGTGAGATAGGCTAAGATACCAGGGCAGAGCTTTGTTTTCTAAAGAGAAGACGAATCCCTTACAGTAAATAACTTCTTGTAGGACCCTCTTCATCTTAATAGTGTCACAGATGTTCTTGAAGGCATCAAGATGGTGATAAGGATTCTCATCTCTTGACTTACCTCTGAAAGTTTTGTTTTGGAACATGGATATGAATGTAGGTTTTAGCTCAAAATTTGCATCATTAAACCTTGGGATAATGAGGGGGCATCTAGATTTGTTAGCCTTTGTCGCATACAAATCCTTAAGGGAGCGACCTTCCTCTTCTCATCTTAATTGTCTTCTTCATTGTCATTATTATTGTGGTTGTTTCTTCCATTCCTCCTTGCCCTATGGCAGAGACCTTCTTTGTGTCATCATTCCTCATGCTCCACTTTAGTTGGTGGAAGAGGCATTGCACCACGTGGGGTATCACTTATTGATTGTTCAGGGTTATAATCCTCCCATTCAGTTCATGGTCTTGAGGAGGTATGATGACCCTTGCGTTCATGTTTTCTCCACGTTGACAACCTCCTCTATGAGGTGGCATGATAACAACAAGGTGGGTGGTTGTTTTTGCTTAGATACCTAAAATAGTTTGCAAAGTCAAGTTAGAAACTATATGTGTTTAATAAAGTATTCAAGGTAACAATGATATTGTGGATTAAAATATGTGAAGTCAAGTCTATTACTAGACTTGAGAAACAGACATATGGTGAGTAGAATCATGTTCTTATCAATACCATTTTGCCTTGTCCCTAGCAATGACACCAAAAATTTGACCGACCTAAATCATGCGTCCAAAATGGAGCGGATCTAGAGTAGTCAGACTCTTAAATTTATAACCCAATTCTCAAGCCCCATCAACTATTATACGAGGTCTGAAGTAGTAATCAAGGTCGAACCACATGAACAATGGTGGTGAGTGCTAAGAATATAAAGTCTTATCTTGGTTACACCAACCATGAAAGGGTAGATTAAGATTGGTGTTCCTTACAAAACTATACTACTCTAAACAAAAAAACAAGAAAAGGTAAAGAAATAAAATGAGAGAATAAAAGCAATCGAGAAGGTGGTAACAAAATATGGATGAGAACTTGGATTGGGTTTCACCTACAAATATCACTCACCAACATGCAATACTCACACCCTTTTGTATGCCCTTAGCAAGATTACAAGCAATCACCATATATGTCTATTCCATCCTCTCCCAAGCTTAGGATAGATCTAGATTATGGTTGTCTCTCTCACAAGATAGCAAACAAAGAATCACAATTACAATCATGTGACCATTAGCTTAAGCATTTTGACATTTTTAGGCATTCATGCAACTCCAAAACACTTGGATAATATTAGTGTTACTCTTTCGAGGCACTAACAATCAAACATCACAGGGTGATAGTTAATCATACAAGTGAAGAATTAAGACCTAGAAGATGGGGATAATCTTTTCTAAGAGCATATATATATTGAAAAGGATGTAAGTATATAGATATCAGGATTACCTTAGTGGCTACTCCCAACCCAAAATAATCAGTTTACCCACTCATGTTAGTGAGTATCATTATGGATTAACATATGAACGAGAGCATATAGTGTTGTTGTGGAGGAGGATTATAAGAAGCAGGTGAAGTGGGATGATTTGAGCAAGGGAAGAAGACAATACACTAACTACATCCAGACAATGTCTACAATCGATGGTCGGATGCTTCCTCCTGAGCTGGACAAGGTGAGGTTCTAGCAACGCCCTACTCTTCTCTCTCCTTTCGATACAGAAGAAGTGTCAAAGTAGATATGGATACAAAAGCAGAAGTGATGGAACATCCACGTTGGACTCTTATCCTTCTTTGTTATCAACTGATGGCGGCGTATCCTCATATGTAGCAATGTCTCCTCATCTCTGGCGTTGCGCGACTCTCCTTTACGTCTACAAGGGCATTCTATTTATAGGACTCATTTTAGTGTCCTAGGGGGCACCCTTTTCCTTACATTGCAAGTATCTAAAGTACTTGCCTCGGGACACGTGAGTAATAGTTTCAAATGACATTCCTCTTAGGGTGCCCATCAGTTGTTAGGCATCGGGTGACGTTGGCCTATAGTGAGACCTTCGGTCGATGACTGTGGAGAACCATCGATGTATGTCCAGGTCGCCATCGGTGGATGACCAAGACAACCATTAGTGGATGGGTCATTGGTAGTTGATGAGTCTCTTTTGATGGCTAGGTCGACCATCGGTCATAGGCCCGATGGTTTCATAGTTTAACTTCCGATTCCTTGAAACTACAGAATGAGGGAGCGATGGTCATCTTGACATTTGAGCGAAGGTGTCCATTGGTTGTAGGGACCAATGGTCATCCTGTTCTTGCGTTAGATGCATTGGTTATCTGTACAAAAGGCCATGGTTATCATGGTGACAAGGTAAAATACATTTTGAATGTAAAAGTAGAAAATGTGGGTGTGTTTATGCATAAAAGGTGAGAAATAAGAGGTAGGTTAAGGCATATATTATCCACAAAAGTGGATTTTATCATTGGGTGAGAGGAAAGGATAGACATTCAAGCTCTGTCTTAGCAGTCAATTTTTGTGGGCATCCCACTCTAATATTTCAAAGAAGGGTGTGTAATCAATGCATATATCCGTAAGTCACACCACATGATTTTCTTATGTGTGAGTGGAATCCAAGTCGACTGTGTAAACATGGTTAGTTATCATAGGTCAGTAAGTGTATTGTTGTCTGTGTGAGTGGAGCCATAATGTTGGATTAAATTAGCCGAAGTAGTGGGGATTGTTATTTTAAATTGTCAAACTAACGATCATTATTAACTCACATGCCCTGTCAAGCTCATGTAACAAACTTTAGGTAAATTTTATAGTCTGAAATTGATAAAAACATCATTATCAATTGGATTATATAATTCTCTAGATAAACGCCTACTAAGATACCCAAGCTAGTTTAAATTAAATAAGTATTTTGACCCTATTCAGCTAAATCCCAAACCCCAGATTTATATTAGAAAACTTATTTTTAAACTTTGAATCTACACATGTTGTCAGAATTGAAACTCGGATCCAATTTTTTTTGTAAGACAACATTGAGTTTACAAGTTCAACTACTTTTGATAGTCCTATATTCATAGTACATGATAAAGAATCCTTTTGACATTCCTATATGTTAATTATTTTTTGAAATCAACTTATTTTCAATCTTTGACTTGTTGGTTGTTGTCCTACATGGTCTAGCACCCTATAATGCCAATTTTCCTTTACCACCTCTACTCAAGCCAGATAATGGTATTCGACATATAGTTGTGGGTACGATTAGGTGTCGTCTTGTCTCTAAAATTGTTTCAAAGGGTGTCTTGTCAGATGTAGTTTGTTACCTTAAGGATCATCTATTTGGTGTTGGTATTTCTAGTGGTGTTGTGGTCCTTCTACACATTGTCACTCACCTAGTCAATGACCAACAACATCGGACCACTATCCCAATGGAACTTGTTGACTTTAGAAAAACCTTCAATATGATTGCTAGATCTACTACAATATTTTGAGAGGTTTGTCTTCACTATCCTTCTATTGCACATTGGGTTGGATGTGGTTATAGTTCTCCAGTTCCCCTCTATGTAGATAAGAAGGAACCTCTTCTTTTTACAGTTGGTGTGCAATAAGGCAATCAGTTTGGACCCCTCCTTTTTTCTTTGACACTACATTCTCTTATTTTATAGGTGAAGGATGAATGCCACCTTGACCTTCTTTCTTCCTAATTTGATGATGAAACTCTTATTGGGGAGAACATCGAAGTTTCCAAAGCTCTTGATCTCATCCAAGAATGAGGCCCAATATTTGGTCTTCATCTCAATACCAACAACAATCAAATCTTTTGTCCTTCTATTGACCCAAGACCATAGCGAGATTTAGGGTTGTTTCCTATTGACATATCTTGGAAATATTGTGGGGGTGATGATTCTAGGTGATCGTATTTCCACAGACTCATATTTTATGATAAAGAAGCATGTGACAAAAACTCTTGCCATAATAGAATACTTAGCAATACTTCAGGACCCACAATGTGAGCTTCCTCATCTACGGTCCAGTGTTGGGATGCCCAAGATGATGTTTGGTCTTAGAACGACATAGCCAACTTCTATTACATATGTTTTGGATAATTTTGACTATGGTCTGTTGTCTGGAATGAATTGTGGTCGGTGATGGCCTGGGATTTGGTGATCTGTTGTGGCGCTTGGCCACACTTCCTATACATCTTGGGGGGTTGGCAATCTACTCATCCCATGATGTCTGCAACTTTTCTTATGTTGCTTCTCGTATCCACACCCAAGAGCGCCAAGATCATATTTTGGGAGAGGTGGGCTATGTGTATGCATGAATCTCCTTAGATTGTGCACATACTTCCATATGTAATACATTGCCTTCTTTTTGTTGGTCAAAGAGTTACACACGCCTTCTACAACTCCAAAGACCCAGTCTATTTTAGCATACACTTATTACATGACAATCATCTAATAATTTTATGTAAGTCTATTACCATGGAAAAATACTCTTCGCTCTTCTCTACATGCCGATCATGCATGATTTCTTGCTTACGATTTCTATTGAAGGTTTTGGCTTGTCTATGTATCATGTTGAGTATCGATCTATCTTTCATACTGACTCATGATCCCCTTGTATCCTGGTGATGAATGATGCCCGCTCTACAACATTGTAGACCTTGATACCTTCGTTGACCATGCCGAATTGCCACTCATGACCAGGATATAAGTTATGTTATGTTGTTGTTTGTAATGTCATTTTTTACTTTGTCTCTCATGTTGGGTTGAAAGTACTAAAGGAAGCTCTTGTGGCCTTCCTCGGCACACGTGTGGATAGTCTCCATGCGCAACATCCTGCTAATATCTTATTATTTAATTTGACAAAGTGAAGCAATATTGATGCATAACCCGGCCCGTGTTACACCCTTCCGCTCCGGCGACTAGGGTTTTGCAAGACGTGGTCGTCTACCTCCCTTAGTTTAGGGTTTGCCCTTGTAGGTTCAAGCGTGACTAGGTAGTGCTTTGGGTCCCCGCTCATGACAGCAGAACTGGCGGAGCGATATGCGGGTCTGAATCTATCAGAGGAGGATGAGGATCCAATTGATGTGAATCCAACAGGTAGCGATGACGGGGAAGGAGACCACACAGAACTGGCCCTAGTGGGGCGACTGCTAACGGACCGAGCGTATAACTTCAAAGCTATGGAGCGGACGCTCTCACAATCATGGAGTCTCAAGGAGTCGGTGGCTTTCAAACAACTTGAGGGTGACGTCTTTGTGATCAATTCATGCACTGACGGGATAAGAAGAGGGTCCTGGAAGGAGCACCATGGAACTTTGATGGTTGGCTACTTCTATTCAAGGAAGTGGATAAGGAAGAACAGCCAGGGTGGCTCTCCATTAACCAATCCCCCTTTTGGGTGAGGCTATATGGACTGCCGATGGGCTACAGAGGAAACAATATTGTCCGTGCGGTGGCGGGTCGAATAGGCGCCGTTATCAACATTGACATGGACGATTTGGGATGGGATTCATCCATTAGAGTCCACATCATGCTGGATGTCACTCGTCCACTGAAGAGGTCATTGAAAATCAGACTAAAGAGCGGCACCATAGTCGACGTTGACGTAAGATACCAGAGGTTGGCGATGTTTTGTTTTAACTGTGGGCTTTTGGGGCACATTGATCGGGACTGCCATCAACTGGATGAGCAAGGGGAGGAAAAGCACCGGTGGGGCGGCTGGCTAAGGGCATCACCGTGGAAGCAACGTCGTCAAGAAAGCAACAGAGGGGACAAAGGCGACAAAACGAGAAGGAAACTGACTTTCAGGATGAGTGGGTGCTCGGGGGAGGGGGGTCATGGACGACGGAGGAGGTGGGCGAGAACAGCAGCACAGGAGGCGGGGGAAACCGAGTGCGGTAGGAGGAAGAAGGTATCAACGACAATAAACAGAGGGAAGAAGGTCAGGGAGGTAAGAGAGATAACTCTGATGGGGGGCAGGGGACGGTGGATGGGAGGATCGAATCCCTAATACACAGGCAGACGGGAGGGGAGAAGGGGAATGGGGGAGAACACATAGGGAGGGAGGTGGGCGGGGGTCGGAGAGAAGGAGCAGGGCGGAGGACGTGCCTCGTGGGAGGGGAGGGACAAGGAGCTGAGGACTCAAACAGATGTTGGTGGAGAGTCCATGCGGGATGGCAGTGGTATGAGAATGACACAGTAGGAGGATACGGGGAGGATGAACGGGAAGATACATGAACGGGTTGCTACCATGTACACGGCGGAGGAACTGAAAAGGATAAAAAACTCGTTGTGAATTGAGGAGATCCCTGAGGAGGAACCGAGAGAAGGAGAAAATGAACAGCTAAACATGGGAGGAAATACACGACCCGATGAACAGAGGCAGACAATGACATTTGAAGGGAGCATCTACAGGGACAACGAGGGAACAATGCAGACAGCCACGGTTGGTTGTTTCAGGAAAGCCCAGAACGATGAAGGACACAGAGTTGTTACTAGAGCACATAAGAAGGTGGCAGCGGCCACAAAAATGAAAAAGGGGCACAAGGAATACAGGGGCAGAAAGAAGCACCATCCCTGGGTATACAAGATGAGCAGAGGCCAAATATTGGGCATCGCAGAGTCGTATGTGGTATGAGAATAAACTACGGGTAAGAGGGGGAGGAATAGGGATGTATGCGACATGGAACTGGACGAGCAACTTCCACATGTAGGGGAGGAAAAGAGACAGAAACGAGACGTGGCAGAGATAGTGATTCAAAAGGGTGATATGACCCAAGTAGCGGAGATTGGTGGAGTCCAATCCCGTGAAGGAAAATGAAAATCCTAAGTTGTAACTGTCGGGGATTGGGTGACTCCGACAGGTGTAGAGCTCTCCGGTCTTGGATTTGGAGAGAACGTCCGAACAGAGTTTTCGTAATGGAGACTATGATAACGGAGAGGAGACTTGAGGAGGTTAGGAGAAGTTGTGGGTTCACGGAGGGGATGTGCATCTCAAGTGAGGGAAGGGCAGGTGGCATAGGATTTTGGTGGAAGGAGACAAAGGTGGAAATTCAGAACTATTCGCAAAGACATGTAACAGCGTTAATCAAGGAAGAGGATGAAAACAAGTCATGGAGAGCGGTGGGGCTCTATGGGTGGGCGGACCAAGCTAGCAAAGTGAAGATGTGGGAGCTTATGAGGAATCTTAAAAGAGACTCAGAGACTCCAATTATCTTCTTTGGTGACTTCAATGAGATAACTTCAAACTCTGAGAAACAAGGTGGCCCCCCTAAGGAGGAAAGGTTAATTCAGAATTTTCGGGATGTCATACATGATTGCGATCTGGTGGATGTGGGTTTTGAAGGTAATATCTTCACGTGGAAGTGAGGATTGACAGAACAAATGCTAGTCTAAGAAAGACCGGATAGATTCCTACCCGATCTGGAGTGGAGAAATTTGTTCAGTTTTTGCAAGGTCTATCACTTTCCCATACATGATTCGGACCACGCTCCCATTATTTTGAAGGTGGACAACAGAAACCAGAACCAAAGAAAAGGAATAGGAATTTTATGTTTGAACAGATGTGGGTGGGCGAAGAGGGCTGTGACAAATCCATTAAAGAGGCATGGGAGGCCAATGGTGGTGCTGATTTGAAGACAAAATTCACAAAGTGCAAAGAAAATCTATATGAATGGGCAACGAAGAAGTTTGGGGAGAGGAAAAGGAAAATAAAGGAGCTGGAAAATGAACTGAAAGGGCTGCAATCACTTCATCCGGTGCAAGTAAATCTTGATAAGGCGGAGGAAAAATCTAAGGAACTACAATACTGGCTGTAAAAGAATGAGGAATACTGGGAGGCGTGGGCTCGCGTCAAGGAGTTGAGGGAAGGGGACAGGAATACTGCATACTTCCACCAGAAAGCTACTAAAAGAAAGAGAAGAAATCACATCTCATGGTTAGAAGATGAAGATGGGATCACGCAAACATAGGAAGGGAAGATCCAAGCAATCATTCTGAGCTACTTTGCAAAGCTGTTCCAAACGAGTAGTCCTACGGGTTTTGAAGAGGCAACAAGGGGGCTGAGGCAACTGGTCACGGAAGGTCAAAGGGAGGAGATGGAAAGGGATATTACGAATGAGGAGGTCTGGACAGCAGTTAAACAAATGCATCCAAATAAAGCGTCGGGGCCAGATGGTTTCAAGGCCATGTTCAATCAACATCATTGGAAGACAATTGGGAAAGATGTGGCGAGTTACATCAAAGGATGGTGGAAAGGTGAAAGAAGTATTAAGGAGTTTAATGACACCCTTGTTGTTCTTATCCCAAAGACCGAGCAGCCTAAATCCATGGGGGACTTCAGACCCATAAGTCTCTGCAATGTGGTGTACAAAATTGCCTCGAAAGTGATGACAAACCGTTTAAAACCGATTATGGACAACATCATTTCTGAGAATCAAAGTGCCTTCGTCCCAGGGAGATTGATAATGGATAATGCCCTCATTGCCTATGAAGTGTTCCACTACATGAAGAGAGACAAAAGACAGAACAAAGGTAGCTTGGCTCTAAAACAGGACATGTCCAAAGCATATGATAGAGTAGAGTGGTCTTTCCTTGATGAAGTGTTGAAGAAGGTGGGGTTCAGGACCCGTTGGAGTGATAGAGTTGAAGACTGCATAGCGTTCGTCCAACATACATTTGCCGTAAATGGAGATAGGACCCAAAGCACAACGCCTTCACGTGGACTACGCCAGGGTGACCCTCTTTCCCCTTTTCTTTTTGTCTTATGCGCAAAAGCTTTTTCTACATTACTTTCCACAGCTGCCCGCAACTCCTGGCTACATGGGATCAGACCATGTAGGGGAGCGCCGTCTATCTCACATCTCTTTTTCGCAGATGATAGTATTCTTTTTGCTAGAGCTACCAATGCAGAGTGCTTGAAGATAGCTGAAATCATCAGCCAGTATGAACAAGCATCGGGTCAAAAAATCAATCTTTTTAAAATAGAGGTGGTCTTTAGCAAGGGAGTAAAAGCGGAAAGAAGGAATGAGATGAAACGGCTCTTGGGTGTCAAAGAGGTAGACAGACATGCCAGCTATTTAGGCTTGCCAACAACCATGGGCAGGTCTAAAAAGCAGGTGTTCAGTTTTATCAAGGAAAGAATCTGGAGGAAACTTCAAGGATGGGCGGAGAAATTGCTTTCCAAAGCAGCGAGAGAGGTCCTAATTAAAGCAGTGGCACAGGCTATACCCACATATATTATGAGCATCTTCCAGCTACCGGCAGGTACTATTGATGATATCCAGAAGATGATAGCGTGATTCTGGTGGGGCGCAAAAGATAAGGAGAGGAAAATAGCATGGATGAGTTGGGACAGGATGTGCAAGCTGAAGTGCCAAGGAGGACTTGGTTTTACAGATCTCCAGACCTTTAACCAAGCACTCCTAGCACGACAAATATGGAGGATGGTCACAAATCTAGAAGCTCTAGCGACCAGGGTCCTAAAGGCCAAATACTTTCCAAGAACATCTATTTGGGAGGCTAGAAGGGGTCAAGCACCAAGCTACACGTGGAGGAGCTTATGGGGGGCGAAGGCCCTACTAAAAGAAGGAACACAGTGGAGAGTGGGAGAGGGAACTGAGGTGAGTATATGGAAGGACAATTGGCTGCCAGGGGAGAAGGAGCTATTGGAAATGCATAAGAAGGAAAACTGTCGAGAGTATGTAGTGGTCCGGGATCTTATGATGGAGGACGACAGCTGGTGGGATGGTGGAAAAGTCCGTGAATGCTTCCCGGATGACATAGCTAAGAGAATATGCGGTATTCAGCTGAGTGCGAGGAAACCCAAAGACACGTGGATGTGGTGGCCTACCAAGGATGGAGCTTTCTCGGTTCGGTCTGCGTATTGGCTGGGCTTGATGGGTATAGAGGAAGCAAGACGTTATAAAACTCGTCAGGATAATATTCTATGGAAAAAGATATGGCATGCGGGATGGTGCCTGAAAATAGCACACTTTCTGTGGAGGATTTGCACGGGATGTCTTGCGACTCGGGGACGTCTTTTTGATAGGCACTGTATAGAAGACGGTACTTGCACGCTGTGTGGGTCAAAGAAGGAAACTATCAATCATATGCTTTTCCGATGTCCTAATGCAATAGAAATTTGGGAAAAAAATGCCACGTGAAGTTCAAGAGGGCGTGGCGGAATATAGAGATGAGGAGGTGGGAGTAATAATGGAGACCATGTTAGAGAAGCCATCTTCGAAGGCAACGGAAGTAGCGGTGGCTGCTATGTGGGCAGCATGGCGGGTGAGGTGCAAGCAGACGTTCCAGGAGGATGGGGTTCACTGTGGATACATATATAAAGAGGCGTTGACGATGGTGAGGGCGGGAAGAATAAGAGAAAACAACCAGCGGGAGCTTATGGACGCAATCTGTCATTCACGTCAGCCATGCATGAGGATAGCGGGCGGTGATTTTGCTGATGAAAGTCGACAAAATAGAAAGCAGCGGGACTTCTCTGACGCAGGCAATCACCGAAAGAGGGGATGCGTCGAGCGCCAAGAGGGTCGTGGTGCTGGGAGCAGACACCAGCCAACCGAACAGGTGATTAATGACCAGCACATGGAATGTGTAGGGAACGTCGAGCAGCAGACGGAGGGGGGAAGGGGCGGCGAACCGAATAGAAGCAGGCCGAGTAGGTGGGTGAAATCGGCAAGAGGGAGGGTTAAACTCAATGCTGACGGCTCACTAGGGGAGGATGGAAGTCCTGGAATTGGCGTGGTGGCCAGGAACGAGGATGGCGAGCTGATGGGCATGCTGGGGAAGAAGATAGAGTGGGGGGATAATATCACCATCATCGAAGCTCTAGTTGTTAGAGCGGCGTTGTTGTGGGCAAAGGAAAAAGAATACACTCAGGTGGAGGTTGAAACATACGCTATGGAGGTCGTCTACGCATGCAACAGCAAGAAGTCGAGGAGGGATTATTTGGGCGTCTTGGCGGAAGATATTATCTCGCTATGTAGGTTGTTCTCTTTTTGCAGTTTAAATCATGTCAGTCGTAAGTGTAACAGGGCCGCCCATGAGGTTGCCAGTTCGACTCGTAGAGGTCTAGTAGATAGTTTTTCTTCTTATCAGTCTTTTCGGTCCAGTCTGGTGTCCATTGTAAAACTTGATTTGGTAATTTAGTTTGGTTTTACGCGGGAAGCCCCGGTTTCCCGCCCTCCCTCAAAAAAAAAAATTTAATTTGACAAATAGCAAACACACGTGTATGGATATCACTAGAATTTCTCCCCTTACATGCATCCTTTCAAACAGCTTGAAGGTAGGCCAAACAACTTTTAACGTCGCGGAACATAAGGTTCACAAGCATGGTGCTGCATGTGAAGCAAATCATCAATATTTTTTACCTTTTACTTTTCGTAACATTGAGGTGCTTGCTGATGATGCAATTTTCCTTCTTCGGCGCCTTTAAAATATACTAAATATACATCTTATGATTTCTGCATCAACATCCAATAATTTTACTCTTAGATCCACAAGTTTTTGCCACTCAGAAAAGATTGGCAGCCCAGTTTTCTGTAAATTACATATTTGTTATGATTAGAATATTTTATATCTCTTCTAATGCTGTTTTATTTCAATCGTTTATATATTTTTTTCCTCCTCACTAACTCTATCACGTAAATAAAACCATCCTACAACTGCCGCGCTGTCTTTAGGCCAGATTCTGGGAAACATTGATACAGCAGTATCTTATTTCTTGTAGCCATTGACTTTTCTGTTTAGGAAAAGTCCTCGTTCCGAAACATGGTCATCGTGCTGTGCGCCAATAACGCGCATTGCCAGTTGATGCGGATGCATAGTCTAATACGAAAATCGAATAATTTTTGTACTCGTACTGACCTATATACCTATTGTATACGAAGTGCTTGGGAACCGGTCTCATCTCCAACTGACGTGCCTGGTTGATAGATTGTTCCTCAACTTTCTACCTCCCGCTCTCCTTTCTTTTTGAGTTTTCAGAAGAATCAATATCATGCATGCTTGTCAATCCCGCACTTGTTGTTATGAGTCGTCTTCTAGAACGCGGCTCATCCTTATAAAAAGCTCATAGCAGATACAACTTCGGCAATCTCAACACATCAACCATCTCTGCTTTCGTTAATCAGAAGCGAAGCAATGTCTCCCATGAAGATTGCCGGCGTTGCCTTAGTAGCAATGCTCCTGGTAAGCATGACCACGGCTACTAGAGTCCTCACTCAGTATGCTAGCGGTGGAGGAGGTGGTGGAGGAGGTGGAGGTGGCGGTGGGGGTCTCGGTGGCGGTTCAGGATATGGCTCTGGATACGGTGCTGGATATGGTGCAGGAATAGGTGGTGGTGGAGGAGGAGGTGGTGGTGGAGGAGGAGGAGCACGTGGACATGGGTCGGGCGCTGGTTATGGATCTGGCTTTGGTTCTGGGAGAGGGTATGGAAGAGGAGGAGGCAGCGGCGGCGGCGGTGGTGGTGGTGGAGGCAGAGGCAATGGTAGTGGACTAGGTGGTGGGTCTGGTTCTGGTTACGGCTCTGGATCTGGCCTTGGATATGGCGCTGGAGGAGGTGGTGGAGGAGGGGGAGGAGGAGGTGGTGGTGGTGGTCTTGGTGGTGGAAGTGGGTTTGGTAGCGGCGCTGGATCTGGCAGTGGATATGGCGCTGGTGGAGGTGGTGGTGCCGGAGGAGGAGGTGGTGGTGGCAGAGGAGGAGGAGGTGGTAGTCTAGGTGGTGGAAGTGCGTATGGAAGTGGCTCCGGATCAGGCTATGGGTCTGGTGTTGGAAGTGCTTCTGGTGGCGGAGGAGGTGGAGGAGGTGGCGGTGGAGGTGGAGGTGGAGGCCTCGGTGGTGGATACGGGTCTGGATCCGGAAGTGGATCTGGCTATGGCGGGGGACAAGGCGGTGGAGGTGGTGGAGGTGGTGGAGGAGGAGGTGGTGGCGGTGGTGGTGGTGGTCGTGGATACGGAGCTGGCTCGGGATTTGGTTCAGGCTATGGAGGAGGTCGAAACTAAAACGTGAAGGTTCTCTCTGTAATCTTGTAAACGCTTGCTTGATTTTAAGGGGCAAAAGAATATTGTTTGTTCAATCTAAGACATTTTTATAAACGATATCGGTATTAGTATGCTTCAACATTTGTCTTCTCTCTATAATCATGTATAAAACAATAACGGTATCCGTATTCTTCATCAATTGTCTTCTCGCTATAATTAGTATCCGTATGCTTCTTTTTATACTATAACTTGTTCTTCCATTAGGGATGTCGATCACCTGTAATGAAATGACTTCAGAGTGCAACATCTGATTATAACTAATAAACTTACAAGTTGTGCCTTCCTTCAATTCTATATGGTAGTTTTTCTTCTTCTCATAAGAAAGTTTGCCTACATACTCGAATTCATAAAGGTACCAGGAGATGTAAAATTATAATAAAATATATACTGGACCAGCTGGTACCCTAAACAACTTGGTTATAATTGTATGAATCAAGTAAATGAGCAACGCATTATGTTGGAATTCATGAAAGACTAGATGTCAAACTTTAACAGAAATGACTTATTATCTAACTATCAAATGTATTGATAGTTGTGCCCTTATAATCTATTTGCTATGGAAGACTATGACAGCTCCGGAGGGAGCCCCACTCTGTCTTTTACTAAAAGGATTAGAGGAAAATAATGATGGCGGACAAGAGATTTTGAAAGAAAAAAAAAACTAATATAGAGAGTACATGAGAATGCTCATCCAAGAAAGACTATTAGCAAGTATAGTCCTTTTTGATTCGATAATACGGTTTACCAGTAGGCTAGTAACTGAAATTTTCATTTTTTTTCTAAACAGTAGGGTTAGCAATGTCATTTTGATAGAGATCAATGGCCTAACGTGGAAGAATTCCATCTAAGTCTATGAACATCTAGACATCTGAATGATCATCAATAAACAAGTCAGACTAATTAACCTACGAATTAAACATGAAGAGTTGTAGAACATATTCTATATTTTAAGAAGACTCAACTATTATAATAAAGATTGGGCATGTATTGAGGAAGAAGATGAAACCATGCATCCATTAGGGAGTTCCTAAGAGTATTCATGATAAAGTTGAGAAGTTCATTTAATTTAGAAATACATAGGGTGTGCAACACAAAAGGATTTTGTAGCATCATGTAAGTAGCATCATGTAAGTATGAAAAATAATGCCTCATCACTACAGAGTGAAAGATTGAGAAGATAAAATGTCAACTAAGATAAACAAGGTGAAATCCAAGTCTCCACATCAAGGAAGAAAATCCCCAAACACAAAGATTATATGAAAAAAAGAAGCATCCAGTGTAATAGATCCCAACATGAAAACAAAGTTTCAATATGTACAAAGAACATAATCAGAGAGAGACTAAAAAATGTAAAGATTATCTCATACTCTGATATGGTGTGGGGCGCATGAAGGACTATATATGAGAAGTCTTGAAGTTGAAGTTTTAATAAGACAGATATTCCTAGGTGCAACATCGAATAGAAAGATGATGAGATCCCAGTCTAAACACAACATAAAGTTAGCTCAAACCCTTGTAAATTCTCAACCCATCCCCCCACATCCCATGGTCTATTAACATAACACCATCATCCACCACCAAATAATGTTGCTCGACCACCATTAATCCCTAATCTACCATCCTCCCATGCTACACCTATCATTATTATCATACCACAACCTAGCATTGCAAAACCTATCCAACTAATCATACAAATATATTTCTTGTCCTATATGAGTTAGAAACAAGCAGATGAAAATGAGAATGCAAAAAAGAAAGCATGTGCGTCATGGCGTGAAGTCCAAATTAAGGAACTAGTAAGGAATAAAAGAAAATCTCTTGAAATACATTATGATCAGATTCACAAGAAAAAGAGAGATTGAACAAAGTAGTAGATGTCCACGGTTTTATATGGGAAAAAGAAGAATGTTTTGTGATATGTATGAGATAGATATGAAAAAAGTACCAATAGAAGTGTCCTATAAAAATAAAGTTAGTAGTTCTTTCATACTTTTCGATAAAAATTGAGGCATTTGGTATGGCCCAACCCCAATAAGGGTAATAGAACTCCAAGTTGCAATTATTAGGGCCTAGGAAACCTTAGCACGTGAGGGCATTATGGAAATCATGGTCTTAATAAAATATTAGAGGGTACACAAAGGTGTTTTGGGTATGCTAAAGGTCTCTTTTGTAAACTATTAGGAAAGTAGAAGATATTGGTTGTTGGTGGAAAATTGTGTAGGTGGAATAGAAACACCATGAGGAAGGTATGGTCAAAGATGAAGTTTTTTTAGGGAAGTTGAGGGTTAGATCTTCTTCATCCTGTTCCCTCCACCCAGGCTCAACAAAAGTAGTGCGAACTTGTTAGATTGAAAATCAAATATGCTAGTACTACTACCATTATAATGCAAATTAACTTCAGAAATAAAAGCATCGCTAATGCTAGGTGGAGGGTCACTGTAATAGTCTCCTTCCATAGGGTTTAACGTAGGAATCTTGGTGAAAAGATCAGCCAAGTTATTTTTATTTCTCTTCACATGCATGATAATCACATTCTTGAAATCATGCCTCTTATTTTAGGATGTTTCTCCATGTTGCATAGCCCAGGATTATCTTAGGAAAATCCGAATCACCTCTAGAGCCTTCATGCTATCAATTTTGATCATTAGGTTCTTAATGTCCATATCTTCTTCCTCTTCCATTTCTAGACTGATGCTCGCCATCTCAGATTTTGTACTACTTTGGGACAAAGGTCTGCTTCTCCCCTTTACCCGATTACATGTCTCTCCTCTAAACACTACAACTAGATTAGATACACCATATTTAAAGGCAATGCTTGTATTGGCCTTAAACCAGCCTACCACCAAGGCTTGCCTCCTCAATTACTTACTAATAGTTGTACTATTTTGGAGCCTCTCCATTTCACTCCTTCCTTTCAAAATCTAGGTAGCTTTTCTGGTGGTGGATCTTGTTAAGACTCGTGGGGGAATATTCCTTCCTTCAAACACCTCCTTGTTGCGAGCTTGCCAAATATGCCAATAGAATTCACCAAAGTACGCTATGTGCTCCTTGTTACCTAATAAGTTCACAATGATGCAATCTTTGGTATCTTGTAAGATAGGTCCCTTATCCTTGAAGAGGTTCAACATTTCAGACCAGGTCTCTTTAGCATACCTGCAGTCTCTAATAGAATGAACTGTAGTTTCTTTATTAGCCTTGCATCTTGGAAAATCTTCCTTATCAGTGAAGTGTCTTTGTTTCCTTCTTGAGTTTGTAATTTTCGCTTCCAATCCCAGAAGCCATAAGAAGGTTTGTTTTCACAGTCCATATATAAAAGCTAGAGCCTTGTTTTCATATACATTACATAATTGATTTAAAATCTATGAGTCTCTTCTCGTCAAGTTGGTTTAAAGTGACTGGCCATTATATGTATTTCAAAATAAATAACAAATGAAACTCCAAAATTATTTTATTGTCTTTATAAATATCATGATAAAATCTTTGTACCAAATCAAAAGAGAAAAATGATATGAATAAGTTAAAACTATGAATGATAAACAAAAAATGATATATTAGAAAAAGAAGAAACATGATAACATACATATATATTAAGTAACATGCCTTTTCATAACGACACAATTTTCAAACTTGTAAATCAAACATGTCATACAAGAAGAATCAAATATGGTTTCATTGCATCTTTTTAAAAAAATATTGATAAATAAAAAATACTTGAATCATGTCTATAATAAGGCTCAACCAATCAAATTTAATAATACTTTTTCTTCAGCTTTGACGAAGTTGATATGGTTGGAGAGGAATAATAGAGAATAATAATTAGAGATTTTTTTTAATTTGATTAAACAAAGTAATATGAAAGATAATGTAAAAAAGTAATATGAAAGTGAGTTTAATGGAAGTGAGTGAATAAGAAATACTGTTATTTGCTTTTTAGGAGATCTTTTGATAACATCCAAATTTGAGGATATATGAGTGCCTATTTTATCTCCGTAATGGCATCTCTTTCTTTTTTTATTTAGATAACCCTAATTGTTTTTAGCATGAGCTGATAACTCATCCCTTTCTCTGGATTCATAGAAAATATGCCTCATCAGTCGCTACATCTAAGGCTACCCTAGTGATCGATGAAGATAGAGTAAGGAGTGGGACCCGGTAGGGGATCCACTCCCTACTAAAATTTGTGGAATAAAGCATCCATTCCAAACACACACAAAAGGTATGTTAGAATAGGTGTCAAATTTTCAAATCTCACATGATGGTATACAAAAGACCAAAGTATAGTAGCGGAATATAAAACATGAGAATAATAAATTATACAAAAGTACATCATCATCTCCCATATTGGTTTGAATGGATCTACTAGAGAGAAATCAAAACCTTATCAAGATTGTCTCCAAGCATCAACTCCTTAAGCTAGGTCCATCTTAGCATGCCATATCCTCCATGTAACACCCCTTCCTAGGGTTACATACATAACCAACGGAAGCACAACCTAATCCCCAACATTATCCATAATGTGGGGTACTTGGCATTTCAAGGAGGGATTGTCACATGCATGATCTCATCTCAAGAAACAAATAACACTTGGCATTATAGAAACATAGATTCATACATAAGTTCTTGGAAAGAAAACTACATCATGATTGTAAAGCTACACATAATCTAGATGACATATGAAAGATAGGATCTCCATATATGGACGTCCCACCAGGCAACAACTTATAAGGTCTTGAATCCTTGGAATCTTCTCAAGATTCTCCTTCCCTTTAGCTCCAACGTCTGCGGACATCTCGTCCCCAACCATGCAAAGGAAAAACAAACATGGTAAGTAAGCGGCATTGACATGTTATAAAGCATAAAAATAAACTATAAAGGTGACTTGACGTAAACATGGACATACATTTAACATTAATAATTTCTTGACATCTTGTACAGAAGGAACTTGACTAGAAGTATATGTTCCTCTCTTAATGCCCCATAAGGATCCCATAATGCTCGGAAAGCCCATAATTGCTTGGAAAGCCTGTAATGCTCGGAAAGCCCATAACAAGGTGCATATAAATCTAAATCAATTTCCATTAACCATGATCTTTCTTAGACTTAATTATCTTCTTAATGACTTAGGCTTGATCTTAATGGAATTTCTCCCTCTTAAACATAGTTGGGATTTCTCCCCATGAAACATAATGGGATTTCTCCCTCTTAAGCATGGATGGGAATCTCTTCCCTCTTAATCTTGGTTTCATGTATCTTAATCATAATTCATAACATTAATCAAGTTTCTTTACTTTTTTTTAAATTTTATTAAGCCAGAGGGTTCTCTATTCATCCCACCCCGCTCTTGTAGGTGAAAATCATCAACAAAATACAACTCCTGCTTATAACTCGCAGGTATCAAAACACCTCACACAAAAGCCTACAAACAAGGATCAACCCTCCACCTCCTTATGCAAGAACACGTAAGGTACACCTCTCTTTTCCAAACATGCCATCCCACGAATCCTTCTCGGCATCCTATTGGAATCAGTGATAACTATATGGTCAGATGATTGTTTCCCCCATCTACCGATTTCTCTTGGAATTGAGTTCACCATCTTGTGAACTAAGGACCCCAAAACACATAGCCTCCTCATCTCAGCTCTCAACTCCTTAACCATCATTCTAGTTCTCCAAGATTCCACCTTATTATTCCAAAGGATGTTATAGACTTCCTTATCATCCATCTCCATACACGAAATCCACATCATTTGGTCTCTGGCCACCTTCAACCCAACTATACAAGTCTGTAAATATGCCATCGTGAAATCTGAATGGGTAAGCCATGCAAAAAATATCATACAAACATCAGCGTTATGGTTTCGTATCAGTCCAGCCCCCCAATGCCTCTTTCTACCGTCTTCACACACACTTCTCTCCACTATAAGATTCATCTTGAGATTGTACAAGTCTGGTCTCGACCACTTTAAAAGTTTGATCTCTCTCATCATCGTCTTTGGTTCTTGAAAACATGCCGATATCATCTTAACATATATATCAGATCCTCTAATCAGCCGAAACGATCTTTTGCTCATCTTCTTATTCACCCCTTCAATGATACGGTTCCATTCAGCCTCACCATTCCGCCTACTGCCATCAAACCGTGTCGTACATCTCATCCTCCATATGCTTATCGGAATATTAACTGCGATCCTCCCTGCTATCCACTCCGGTAAGATAGATGCTAACCCCATATTGCACGTATCAATAAGGGAAGTGATGTCTACAGGAGCCTACTTACCCGTAATGTCCGAGAACTTCTTCCAAAAGAAAGACGCTGTCTGCCCGAGGAAGAATAAATGGTTCGTCTCCTCTTCTTCATGAGTCTCACAGCAGTCACACCTCAACACCAATGGTATGCCACATCTGTCCCTGATGAACTCGTCAGTCGGTAAAGCCTTCCTCGCTATCTTCCAAATGACCGAGAACGCCTTAGGTACATCGAGCTTCCATAGATTTCCTAGGTTCACCGGACCTTGAGGATCAGGAGTCGACAAAATCTTCTTCTCCGATTTCATCGTGAAACACCCATTCAGCTCCCTACTCCATACCACCTCATCCCGCTCCTCTGAAATCCATGAACCAGATTTCATAATCAGATCAGCCCCTGACTCCCCAACTAACTGATCGATGGTTTCCCAATCCCATCCACCATCATCCAACCACAGGTCTCTGACCCTGAAAGGGTATCTTCTGTCACTAGAAAAGATGGCATGATCCCTAAGTCTCTCATCGCACCATCATGCATCCCAGAAGGATATATCCCCCCTACCTATCAACCATCTACAATAGGGGAACACCTTGGGAAACATGTCCCAAACCCTCTTCCAGAATGGTGATGGCGTACTGCTGATTCTGAGGAAACTGGGGTAGTTCCCTGATCTTCCATGAACCTGGTTAGCATATTTGTCTCTGCAGTAGCATGCCCATAAAGAATTTCCTTGGATCACCTCCCAGCAAGCTTTGGCGACGAATGAATCATTTACCAGCTTCAACGACGTGATACCCAGACCCCCTTCATTCAACGGGGACGCTATGCTCTGCCATCCAATCCATGCCTTCCTCTGATGATCCTCACGATCAGCCCACCAGAATCTCGAAAGCCTGTTCTCGATTCTATTGATGATACCAATCGGAACACCCACCGCCGCTGCTGTATACACCGAAATGGCAGACAGAACGTGTCCAATCAGGAGTCTCCTACCTGCAAAGGATAAAAATCTTGTCTTCCACGATGCCACCTTCTTATTCACCTTATTGACCAGGAAATCATAGTCACGCAGTCTGGTTCTACCCTTGGTGAGAGGAACACCAAGATATTCGAACGAGTGTGACGCACCACCTACACCAAGCGACGTCGCAATGTCATCAACCACTGATTGATCTGATACCCCAATGACGCACATCGATTTAGATCTGTTAATCTTCTGACCAGTAGCCCGCTCATATGAGTCGAACACATCACTCACGGCTGCAATAGATTCAGTGTTCGTGTTGAAGAAAAGCACCACATCATCCGCATATAAGAGCATGGTAGGAGCCATAGCCTGACCTCTAGTCAAGTTTCTTTACTTAGACTTAGATTATAGCAATCAACATCCAATAAACATATACTTGAAGAAAACATGCATTAATCATGATTTTAATATAAGGTGCTTAACATAAATCATAAACATTCAATAAATCAATTATTATCTATGCCAAGGGCATGGCCTGCTTACCTTGAACAAAAGCACCTAAGTCAAACCTTATTTGACTGATTGGATCCTCTCTAATCACCTGAAATTAACATAATTATCCTTCATTATACAAATTAAACCCTAATTGGTGTCATATAATTATGGAGATGTGAAAACAACAAAATCAGTCGATAAAACCACAAAATCGGATTCCTCATCGAAAATCCTTTCCAAAACCTTTTTTTGCGTATTTTTCAGATAATCAGGCGATTTAATACAAATTTCCAAGGAACATGTTAATGAAAATCAAAGAAAAGTCATGTGGCGTTTTTGAAAACCCTAAAATATCCTTTGCAGTTGAAAACATCGAATGAGGCTGGCAGGGGTACCAAGGTCATTTTCTGACCTGACTTCATTCCTTGGAGCCATGGTGCTCGACGAGCAGCCGGTCGTCGACTCCAGAGCTTCATACCGTGGATCAGTGTGTTTTGCTAAAAACCGATAGCATCAAACTAATCAGCTTCACCCAACGAACTCACCGAGCCCAAGTGTGGACTCCGTGGTGACCAAGAGCTTGAGAATGCTCCTCTGTAAGGAAAGAAATAGGGGAGATGCTGTCGGAAATCTGAACACGTAGAAACCATCGACAAAGCGAGAAGCCAAGCAGATAGAAACATTCCATAACACGAAGTCAGGCAGTGAAGAACCTTAGGCCGCGAAGGCCAAGGACGTCAAGCACTGACATGGGGGACAGCCCTACAGGGTACAACGTTTGGGGTGACCATAGGGCAAACCAGAAAATCCAAAACAAAGGGGAGGCTCCGAGGATGCTCACCGTAAGAGCAATTGAGCCGAGGTGACTGGAGAAGGCTGGGTGAACTCAAGGTCGCTGGAAACTGAAACCGAGTAGGTCAGGGAGAGTCGGGGCTCTTGGGGCCAAATCGGCAGTGGAGGAGTGTAGCTCGGGGGGCCGATGATGCTTTTGGAGGGTTTAGGTGGCAGCAGAGGATGTTAGATGGCCATCTGTGCAGGGGGGTGCGAGCCCTATATTGGGCATTTTATATATAGGGCACGAGAGCACACGAGCAAGGGCTCGTTGGGTGCAGATTGACCTCGCAGTCTCTTAGGAGAAGGAATCTTGCAAAACGGATGCGAGGGGAGGGAGAAAGAGATCGGTGAAAAACGGCCTGTGAAACGACCGCTGTTCGTGAGAAAAACGGAGGAAGAAGAAGACAGGCGTTCCGTTGGATCTTGATCCAGCGGTCTCAGTGTACGCACGCGAGAAATGAAACAAAAGTAATGCATGACATTCAATAGAACCAGAACTTTAGGGAAATAAAGGCAATTAATGAAACTCTCAATAATTCCTTAGTCAAACCATATACAAATCTTTCAAATTCGATTTAGTGGGTCATATGTGGTCCAAATGAGTTCAAATTTGAACCATAGGTAGATTTGAAGGTCTAGAATATTCCTATGCCATTAGATTTCATACTTGTACCCATTTTAGGCGTAATATAGCAAAACCATCATGTATACTTAAATGGCTATGATTAGTGTATATACAGTTATTAATTTCTCAAAAAAGAATTACAAGGTATGAAAACATGCACTAAATATTATTTCTTTTCAATTTACAAGATGAAGGACATTAAGCAAGTAATCAAACATGTAAATCACTAATTACCATAAGAGAGAGAAAATTTGACATAAAAGCATTTATTCTCATTTCCTTAAACAAAAGTGCATGGATATATATATATATATATATATATATATATATATATATATATATATATATATGAAAACATTTTCTTTAAATAAAACAAGGGTAAGAGAGCAATTGGACATAATAAAATGAATTTGCAAAACTAACATGGGAAATTTGCATTTAAGTCCTCAACAATTATCTTATTAGAAAAAGAGCATGCAGAGAATAAAATATTTTGAAAATTTGCATACTAAGATTGGGGTGTTAAACTCCATGTCCTACACCTAGGGTTGGAGGCATAATGCAACAAGAGGAGAAAAGGTAGATGACAACAACAAAAGTTGGTATGTGCATACTAAATATGGATTGAGCAACATTATGAAGTAAAGGACGTCAAAATAAAATTCTACCTATAGAAAAGGAAAGAACCACCCAAGTGGGTATCAAGAGAAATGAATTGCAACATAACATAACAAAAGAGATACTATCCATTAAACCTATTAAAAGTTGTGCCACACAAGAACAAAAAGATCTTGGGCACAAAAATCGTCATAATAATAACAACTTGCGTGCATATGAGATAATCATAGCATTAGAACAATATGAAGACAATGGTGACCAAGACTCATAAACGTGAAACCTGATAGATAATGGCACATAACCAAACTCCCCAATATATAAAGTATGGGCACAAAAGCCAAGTATGGGGCACATAACCTCCATCCCAAAAATAATAATATGGGCACAAAACCCAAAGCCAAAGTACTTACACTACTCTAGGGCTACTGAATCACATAACATACTTTATGTAGAGGTAAGTAAAAAATATAGTTAGATTAAAAAAGATTGCCATCACACAAATGGACAATATAAACATCCACCACATAAATGGGCAAAAGTAACTCATGTCACCATGTAGAGTTCCATAATTGACAAAGTATAATTATAGAGTCAAAAGAGTATCCATACAAGATAGGATGATCTCAATATCAGTATTTTACATGAAATATATTTCCAAATAAAGAGATATTGTGTAGGCTATTTCTCCATAGGACCAAGAGAGAGAAGAAAGTAGGTTAATTTCTCTAATGAATAATATGGTTGGAAAACATACCTCACTTCAAAGTCGAAACAAGTCCAAAGTTACTCCTAGGTACAAGCCTAAGTGTCCAAAGCACCTATTAAGCATATATGTAGAATTGGGGTTAAGTTTACATTAATTTCATAAACCCTAAAATCACCTTTTTATTATTGATGAATTAGGTTATGAAAATCATACCACATTATAGATTATATTTTCCTAAGTTTATATCATATTTTTTTATTTTTCTAACTGACATATTGTTAGTTATGATTTTTAGAGAATCCAACCAATTAGAAAATGCCATAAAAATCATATATTTATTTTATTATAATTAGGTGATGAAATTGGTACCAAGGTGTAGAGACTATTTTTTATTCCAAAACATATTTTATTTTAACAATCTTTAATAATTTATTATGTATTTTTGGTTTCTAACCAATCAGAAAGCTTGGAAAATCCACGTCACCAAAATAACCCAGAAACCAAAATTAGCATTGCTTATGTGGCCCTATGATTGTTGGCCAACTAGGAGGGGTCAGAGACAAAGCTAGTGCACAACCGATTGGGCAGAAAAGACCAAATTTCCCAAGAAAATTGTGACAAAATAACAGGGCCAAAATGGAGAAAATGCGGGGAATGATCTTCCTTTGCCGCACAACCTACATGATGAAATCATAGATCTATTGAAGCTCCAGTCCAAGGATCAAAATATGAAAATACTATGAGATTGAAGCAAAGTTGATGCTCTCACCTTCCTTGCCTCTCACTGAACCTCACAAGGTAGGGTAGAGATTTTGAGACGATCTAGAGTGTCAAGGGCGACTTCCACCATGGGAGTAAGAAGGAGGTTGTAGGAAAGAAATCCCAGAAGCATCACAATGGGAATGAAAAGAGTAGTGAGTTCTCAAAGATCCGTAGAATGTCATAGAAAATAAACCAGTGTGAAAAAAGATTAAAACTTGAAACACCCAAAATCAACCAATAAAATAACGGGTAAACGATCAGAGGAGAAAAATTGGAAATCATCTTGTGCTAGGAAGAAATGAAGGTGCCAACAACTTCACCCCTGCTCAAGGGAAAGGTGTCAATCCACTCAGTTCCTCACAAGGACCATGACCCCCTTTTTCCATCATTGATGATGAGTAGCAAGAAGAAGATGCCATTATATGCACTCGAGAGCAAGGAGAAGAAAAAATCTCTTTCCCTAACACCAGAAGGGGAGGAGAAGTTACAAGGAATATTTAAGTGGTGGCTGATGCTCCCAGTTGACTCAGAGATGGGAAGGAAGGGGGAAGCATGGGAGAAACAAAGAAGATAGGGTGTCGGGTGCCGAATGGAGAAGAGGCCATGAAACCCTAATATTTATAGGGTCAATGGATTTGTAGAGGAATAAGGAAGGTCGGGGACAAGGAAACACAGCCGAAGACGGAAAGGAAAGAGAGGTGACTGAGAAGAGAAATTAGGGAGACGAATTGGTATTTGTGAGTCATAAATCACGAGGAGAAGGAAAGAAAGGGGGTAGGAGAGAAGTTTGGGGACATTAGACTAAAAATAAATGACCATCAATAATGCTTGCTAAATCAACACATTCGAACAAAACATATGACAGCTGATTAATCCAAAACCTTATCCAAATTGGTTAATGATTAAAGTGATTTTAAATACTTAGGTTCTTTATTTACAATTCAAATTGAGGGTGAAAACAAAGTCTGAATGAAGTGAAATTTTGCACCTATCTAATTAAGATGTGTATATTCCAATTTTGGAATTACATTTCACTTTTGAAGAGATTTTGCAATTTATTTAATTATTTTAGATTATCACATATATTCTCTTTCCTTGATGAATTTGAGGCATCTAGAAACCACCAATTCAAGTGAAACTTCACCCACAAGCAACCTTAAACTTGTGAAACACCAATTTTCCAATAATTTTCTCTATTAGTATTATTTAAAACATTATTTAATATTTTGGGCTTTATTTACACTTTCTCTCTCCTAAACACATTTAATGATTGTCCAAATTCGTTAAGAATTCACACATAGACTTGTTTTGGCATATATATTTTGAATTTGATATTTGTTTTCACTTTGGAAGACACTTAATGATTTATTTTCTAATTTGAAGAAAAACTCATATTTTCTTTTCTTAAAGAAATTAGGATAGTTACTATTTGCAAATAAGATGAAACTGAACTGCCAAGTTAATTGGGACCCAAGGAACATGATTCTTTACTTAGATTGCACTTTAGAGATTTCCTTTTAGGAGGTATGTGACAATTAATATTTGTGGCCCATTATTATATTATTTCATCATTATCACAATTATTCATCCAATTGCGTTTTAAAACATTATATTACCACCAAAAGAGTTATGTATGTCTATTCTACACAAAATCTGTAATGACCCCACCTCTCGGGAACCCCCAATTAAGGAATGCCAACAAGCTAGAGACATTATCCCAAATAGGATCATAAGGTTTTAGAAATAATAAAAACTAATTAATAAATTCTACCACAACTAAGCTTAATGTAGGATATATTTTTTTCTTTTCTTTTCACATAACTTTCAAAAAAGGATTTTAGAATTTTACCCAAGGAGAGAAATATCAAACTATATTCCTCCAATCATTATATATCCTTGTTCTTTTTCAATGTCATCTTTTAATGAATATCCACTTCCCATCAACCTTGTAGATGTAACATCATATTACCCTAAAATGCCAAAAAACAAAACGTCGTTCAGTATAACATGTTATACTGGTATGTGGGGGGAAGTTTACATCTAGTTGTAACAAGGTATTACAACAAAATTATTGTTTAACATATCAAACTTTACATCTTAAACATAACTATTGAATCATGATCTATCCAAGCCTCTCTGCTATCCCTGCAGTAGACATAGATACTACCTTAGCCATGTGATAGATCCTCAATAGCCCTTTTTGGTCCTACAACAAAGGTAGACCAAGACTTAGAGTTGTATAGTCATATGATCCTACCCAATGGTCCTTGACTCTTGATAGTCTATTGATCCTACTCCAAGGTAGATCTATGCCTAGATCATCAATTTCTCACATACACATAGAGCTACAGAGGAGGATTAGGGTCTGATCTATTCATGCATATATATATATATATATTTATATATATATATAATATAATATATATATATATGGTGATAACCATAGTCATTTAATAGTTGCATGAATTAAAGTTCATCCAAGTAGTTAATTTCAAGCAAACTGGTGAAACCTCGGAAATTGTCATGAAACTAGAGAAATTAGCCTTAAGCTAACCACATACCTTTACTAGGAGTCCAGATGTCCAATCAAGAGCAAGCAATCAACCAATCAACCAAAAAATCTACCCTAAAAGTTAATGCAACACACCCATGCACTATTATTTTATCTAAATTATCCTTAAAAGTCACTTGGTTCTCAAGTTAGGGTTTCTCAGTCAACATTAGGCTTTCATTAGGGTTTTTGCTTCCAAAACCCTAATTAACACTTTTCATGCCTTATTGGTTACAAACCCCAATCATAACATTTTATGCACTTTTAACTCAAGAAAACCCTAATTAATCAATTGATGGGTTATTAACTTCAAATTAGATCCAAGTTATCCTTTTTACCAAAAAGGGTCAATCAATCATGGTTAAAGTCAATTTAACATAGTATGATCATCAATACCTAGAAATTAGGGTTTTTATTTAACACTTTAAAGATGACAAGGTTTTGGCATTTTTAGAATTAGAAGCACATCTAGGTCTTGAATCTATTTCTATTGCATTCCTTCTATTTTTTTGATCGACTTTCATATATTGCATGTCTAATTTTGAGCTACCAATCATTTACTATGATTTTCACAATATTAAATGTATATCCAACCAATCAAGTGAGGACACATCAGTTACAAACTTATTTCTATTTATTTCGACCAACTAAAGATTAGGAGGTAGGAATTACCTCTTTACCCCTATGGGAGACATATAGCCTCAAGGGATTTCAGGTCCTTTGCCATCCATCGTCTCCTTGCTCATGAAGCAAGCTACTCTCAACCCCGACGACAACAACAACCACGCAATTCTCATGTCCAAGGTGTCATGGAGCCATGTCAAGAGTCACACCTCTGTAGGTCCCCACCAAAATCATTCATCCCTCCCAACAACAGTTTTATTCTTTCTTCTGGCTCCCATTCTTCTTCCTCGTGCAAGGCGTGATTCTGTCCGATGGGTCGGTGTTGGTCCTACAACCTCCACCTCCTATCTTTGTGCCACCTATTTGAGGTTTGGGAATCTCCAACACCTATGTCAGAGTCAAACGTCTGCCAAGTTGGGTTCCGGAGGCTCAAGTGGAGAGAAACAAGTTTGCGATCAGTCTGGTTGTATACAAGGATGCAAAGGGAACTACAAGTCTAAAGTATTTACCATTGTTACTAGGGATAGAAGGAGAGGTTCAAGGCATTCTCTCAAGAAGTTTTGTTTCACTACAAAGAGTAGGATCATCTTATATGGTTTGAAACCAACTTCTAGGATCATCATCTCTCCCATTAGGTTCAGGAGGAGAAAGGAGATCTGGGGTGATTCTACTCTTGGGTATTCATCTTGTGTGGTCTGCGATCCACCTCCTCTATGGGTTGAGAATGCTTTGAACCTTATATAGTTTTCAGGGCATGAGAGAGATATATAAGAATCTCTATCAAGGAGGAACCCTAATGTATGGGGTTCATGTCTCATAATTTCCTTTCTTATTTAGACAAAACTCCCAAAATCGAGAAGTAATTATATTCATGTCTTGGTAACTCCTTCCCATAAAAACTTGGGGAAACTTTCTATTTGAGTCTTATACTAGATTAGGCATAATATTAGATTAAAACTCATCCATTAGTTGGTCCCATCTTTATTCTTTTTCTATTTTCTTTAATTTGTCTATTCTTTATAATAGAAACATTGTGCACATAAAAACTAACTATTAGTGGACATCCATGCCACTTTCTAGAGAATTCTACACAATTCTATCAAGCACATATATTTATCATCTATTTCTTCTCTCTATGCTTTATATGGGATTTTCTTTTATCCTTTTTCCCTTCTATCCATCATTGGATTAATAAAATAGTAGAATTCACAAAATTCATCCATTCAAGAGAAATTTGCAAAGAAATCCATTCTTGAAAACAAAGCACCCAAATTTTGAAACAAGTCTCTTTTTATAGAATGAATGCATTTCAATTATTTAGAATACAAGAAAAATTAAGATTATAACATCCTTCCCCTCTTATAGGAATTTTTTCCTCAAAACTCAATTAATGGAGCAAACAACTAAGAGTAAGACTTTTCCATGTCCATCTTCAACTCCCATGTGGATTCATCTACTCCATGGAACTTCAAAAGAACCTTTACCATCTATGTCTTTTTACTCTTGAGCTCTTTTACCTTGGTATGCAGTACCCTCACAGGTGACTCAGGGTATGTCAGCCCAGGTCCTTCACATAGAACTTTAGATTGGACACATGGAACACATCATGCATCATATTATATTGAGGGGGTAAGGCTAAATGATAATTAGCTTCACCAATCCATTCTAAAATATCAAACAAGCCAATGTGTTGGGGACTCAAATTTGCTCTGTTATTAGTTATAGATCAGAGGGGTCAAATTTTTAGAAATATATGCTCAACCACAGTGAGGTACAAGTCAGTCTGCTTCGCATTAGTATACAACTTCCATCAATCATGGGCCCACTTCATCCTTTGCTTGATCAAAGTAAGTTCATCAACCTACAACTGTGGTTCCTCTAACCTCAACAAGGTCCTTTCACTGACATCATCCCAATGAATCGGTCACTGACACGGCCTCCCATATGGAGCTTTGTACTGAAGCATCCCGATACTGGCCTAGTAGTTGTTATTGTGAGCAACTTAGCTTAGGGTAGGTACTTCTCCCATGATACACCCCAGTGAATCACACTTTTTTTTATAAGCCAGGAGGTACTTTTATTCACCCTACCCTCCTCGTGTAGGCAAAAACACCAAGAAATTTACAGCTCCTGCTTAAAACATGCAGGTGTTTTCCCTGGACAACAAAACACAACCCTATACACCCTAACAGGCCAAACACAAACAACCCTATACCGGGCCAACGCCTACCCCTTATCCACAATGATGTAAGGAATATTCCGCCTCTCCATACTCAACAACCCCCTAATCTTTTGCGGTAGGTTCTCAGAAATAGAGCTAATGAAAATCTCCTCCAAATGTGCTCCCCATCTGCCCAGCTCTCTCGGGATGGAGTTTAAGACTCTATGTACCACTGTCCCATTAATCACATCCTCCTTGAGCTTACTCTTTGATGCGATGATTTTGAGTCGCATTTATAGACCTATTTCATATGTGTTTTGTGCTCTAATTACTCATTTTCATGGATAATATTGCATAATTCACTTAATTTGGTCTTTGCCATCATATTATATCAAATCCCCTTTGTTTTACTATTGTGAGCATCATTTATCATCTTATTATAAATTGTGTGGATTTACTTGGTCTTGTTGTGAAATTTCAGGAAAAACAAGTATCTGCTTCCGTCGATACCATCGACGGAAGTCGATACCATCGACCAAGCCACAGGTTGTCAGCCGAGAAGAGCAATACAGAGTCGATACCATCGACACCCAAGTCGATGGCATCGAGATCACTTCAGGTTGCTGGCGAGGATGCAGTCGATACCATCGAGGAAAGTCGATGCCATCGACACAAGGAGAGCTACAACGTCGCTAGAAGACAAAACCGACGCTACAGGAGTCAATACCATCGACGCCCAAGTCGATGGTATCGAGATCACCACAGGTGTTCAGAATAAAAGAAAGGAAAGCTGCCACTAATCCGCTGCGTCGATACCATCGACCCGCGTCGATGGTATCGACGCCGACAGATATGCGTTAGATCTGTTTTGATCTCGATCGGACGGCTGTTGTTATTTGACGACCTAATTAGGGACTTATACCTAATGACGGCCGCCCACAGGAGGGGGGGATCGGATTTTGGATTGCACGAGTGCCGAGGAGGAGAGAAAGGAGAACGGAGGCCGAGAAGCTCATCTCGGGTGATTCAGACGCTGCCGAAGATGATTTCCACCACCGACAGGTGGGGAAGCTCGTGTTCTACGCCAAGGATCCACCGGTTCTTCTCCGTTCAGGGGTTTTCCCATTTATTTCCCGTTTTTCTTATGAATTCCCCAATTTCTACCATGTATTCGTGTGAGATGAACATGAGAGGCTAAAACCCTCAATCTTTAGGACCGGGAGTAGCCCGGGAATGCATTGTATGACATTTTTATATCAATAATTCATATTTTTCTCTCAAATCTGTGGTATAGATTCGTTTTCTCCATTTGTATTGTTATGCTTGATCACCATAATAATAACTTAATGCCCTTAATCACTTCGACAGAAGGATTAACGGTTGAAAAGAGACGAAATCTACATTAATTAATAAAACCCTTGACAAAGGAGTTGTAAAATTAATGGTGGGAACTGAGAGACCGTTTTTAATGCGCTTAGTTTAGGGGAATGATTACTATGACGGTGGAATCAACCTAAACCTAAGTAGTGAATTACATCACGACAATGGGTAATTCTCATTTCAGGCCACTACCCGGATAGAGAGAGAAGTGTGAGGAATTATATGAAACCTAATACAATGTTGACCCGCGGTGAAACCGCCATCCTAAAGATATCCCTTTGAATTGATTAAATTAACCTTTAATCGATTGTTTTCTTTGTTTGATTTTTATTTTCTTTTTAATTTGAACAACAAAACCATACTTTGTTAATCGGTCTAGCTGATTGCGATTAGTTAGTAGAACTCTCCAATAATTCACGTATCCCTGAGTTCGACTTGGGCCTCACAAGGCCTATATTACTCGACGCGTATACTTGCGTTTAAGCGCGTAGTAAAATACACGTCAAGCTTCAACTCCCGAATCATCGGAATAGCTCTCCATGGAGCATCAACATTCCCCTAAAGGATGTCGAAAGTACGCTGATCATCTATCTCGATGGATGACACCTTCAAGAACTTATCTTCAGCTATCTTCAACCCCACTATACACGCCTATAAGTAAGCAAAAAGAAATTCATCCGCTTGCAGCCATGTTCTGAAAACCATAATAGCTTTACCCCTCCTATTCCTCACCACACCCGCCGCCCATCTGTGAGTGTTACCTTCCGGGTCAACAGACCGACCGACAGAGATGTTCATCTTAAGGTTGTAAATGTCCGGTAGGATCCATCTAAGGAGCTTTATATATCTAATCTGCCACTCAGGTTCTACTAAACCGTAGGAGGCTAGAGCTTGATAAAACTCCGGCTTTTCTTTAATGGAGAAGCTCTTGTTCTTCATCATGTTATTCAACTTCATAACCTTGTAATCCCATTCTAAATCTAGGTTCTTCCTACCATTCTCAAACCTAGCAAAACACCGGGTCCTCCAAATACTTTCCACAATTAGGGCAGCCATCCTGCTTCCTATCCATCTTCTAGCCGAGGTAGTATAGATGTATCCACAATGTATCAACAGGGAAGTGAAGTTCCGTGGGGCAGGGTTCTGGATCAGCTCAGTGTATCTTGCCCAGAAAAATTTGGCTGTCTGACTATCAAACACTAGGTGGGAAAGCTCCTCCGAGCAAAGGACATCACAACATGAGCACCTCGATGCAATCTGAACGTGACATCTCTAAATATTGTCGTCTGTTGGGACAACTCTGTTCAACATCTTCCAAATAAGAGCACACGCACGTGGGCAGTCCAGCTTCCATATCTTGGCAATAGCTTCACTAACAGCCCTGGGAGGGTTATACAGCAGATTTTTCACCGATTTCACATCAAACAAACCATTCTCCATCAAAGTCCAGCTAAGGATATCCTTTTCTTCAGATATGAACACTCCTGCTCTCTTTATGATCTCTATCCCCTCATCATCAACTAACGATCTCAATGCCTTCCAGTCCCATCCAGTATCATCATTCCAGAAGTCCTTGACAAGGAAGCGAAGGTTCCTATCGGACCTGTGAAGAGCATGCTCCGTTAATATCCGTTCACACCAGAGTGTATCCCAAAAATCAATCTCGCCATTCCCGATGATCCACCGACACCTCATATATGTAGTTGGGAACATATCCCAAATCTTCTGCCATTGGGGAGACGCCGCGGCACCCTTCTTCAAGTATGGCGGTTAAGTCTTGGTTGTGTTCCTCGTGTGTGAAAAGTACTTCGTCCTACAGAAACCAGCCCATAAGGAATCTCCTGTGAGAATCTCCCAGCTCGCTTTGGCTGTGAAAGCTTGATTAATCATATGCAGAGAGTGAAAGCCTAAACCTCCACAGACCGTGGGAGACGCGACCTTCTTCCATGCCACCCAAGCACGTCTTGTATTATTCTTTCTATCGGCCCATAAGAAACAAGACATCATCTTCTCCAGTTGATTGTAGATGGTTATAGGGATTCCTACCGCCGACGCCGTGTGAATAGTTGTGCTAGATAGAACATGTTTGATGAGCAACCTTCTTCCAGCGAACGACAACATATTCGTCTTCCATGATGCTACTCTCTACTGTATTCTCAGAGTCAAATACTCAAAATATTTCTTCTTCACTCTCCCCATGGATATAGGAGCACCCAGATAAGCCAAGTTATCAACAACATGATCGATACCAATCTCGCCTGCTATCCTATTCCTCACCGAAAGGTCCGAGCTTCCCATAACACATGTAGATTTATTTCTGTTAACTCTTTGACCAGTCTCTTGTTCGTAGTCTTGAATCACCTATCTGGTTATTACCACGGAACCATTAGAAATGGCAAGGAACAACACCAAATCATCTGCGTACATCAGGATAGGAGGCAAAGTGCCTAGACCCCTTTTATAATATGCATCTATCACTGCCTCTTCTTGCAACTGATCAACCTCCTGGCGAGCATGTCTTCAAACAAAATGAACAAAGAAGGAGATAGGGTGTTGCCTTGTTTGAGTGACTTCTTTATGGGGAAAAAGCCCTCCGTGAAATCCACAACGGATACATACATCCAGGATTCTTTGAAGAAACTGAGACACATGTCTATGGTTTCCTTTAAAAAACCATACTTCTCCATAACACTCTCCAAAGCTAGCCAAGAAACCCTGTCGTAAGCCTTCGACATATCGAGCTTGATGATCATGTTCTGTTTTTGAGAACCTCGTCTAATATCATGTGCTAGCTCTTGCAAAAGCCGAATGTGATGAGAAATATCTCTGTGCTTCACGAAGGCCCCCTGGTATGGTGAAATGATCTTCGGTAAAAGATCGGCCAATCGGTTATTCATCAGCCTGGCTATGATCCTCAGCGCCACATTTTCAATAGAAATCGGTCTAAAATCTTTTTGCAGGTCCTCAGGAGACTCTTTCTTCGGGATAAGAACCGTGCGACAGTAGAAGAGGCTTTTGTGGCAGCGCTGGCCACGAAAGAAATCCCTAATCAAAGAGATAAAATCAGCACTAATGCAATCCAACATGTAAGAAAAAAAAGGAAGAGTAAATCCGTCAGGGCCCGGGGCTGTATGAGCATACATCCCTTTCATACAATCTATGATCTCCTTCTACGTAGGTGTAGCGGTAAAAAAGAAATTATCTTCTAGCGAGACTGCCGTTGGGACCATCTGCAGAAACTGTTCCAGGGTGTCGTGATCAATCTCCACCTCCTCTTCTTGAAAAGACCTCAAGTTATGCGCAGCTTCCTTTGCGATCTCAAGGGGGTCCTCAATGATTGTCCCATCGGGTTTCACCACCTTCGTAATCCTTGTCTTTTTCCTCCTTTGCTTGACGATGGAATGATAAAAGTGTGTGTTCCTTTCCCCTTCTTCCAACCATGAGACGCGGGCCTTATCCCTCCATAGCATTTCCTCTTGATCCAAAATGAGTTGCAGCTCCCTCTCCGCCTGTAACAGATTATCTTCATTAATACTGTTGGGATTTTCGTCAAACGCTTGTTGTGTGGTATACACCACGTCCTCAATATCCTTCTTCTTTTGAAAAATGTCCCCAAATACCTCTTTGTTCCATCTCCTTAACGCTCTCCGCGTCAACCTCATCTTCTCATAGAAAACATACGAGGAATGTCCAACCACCTCCGTAGCCCACACCTCCTCAATAAGAGGGCGAAATCTGTGGTCTCTAGTCTAGGCAGATAGAAAAGCGAAAGGTGCGGGTTGTCTTTGTATCATCGAACCCTAGCCCAAGAAAGAATCAGGCAGTGATCGGAGACTCTGTATCGCGTGAGGTGGGAGGAGCTAGATGCTGGATAAGCATGCCACCATGCAGGATTGAGAAACACTATGTCCAAACGCTCCCACGTGGTAGGAGTAAGGTATTGTTTATTCACCCAGGTAAACTTGCTACCCTCAAAAGGAGCCTCTATCAAGCTCGCATCAGCAATGAAGCTATTAAACTCATACATATCCCTCTCCCCCAGAGGGTTTTCACCCCTCTTTTCCTCTACGTTCCGCACAACATTGAAATCTCCTCCTATCTGCCACTTTGCATCTCCTATCTCAACCGATAATAGAATAAGCGATTCCCACAGTTCTCTCCTTCTGTAAACATCACAGCTTGCATAGACCCCGGTGATAAAAATGTGTGTCCCCATCAGTTCTGTAAGACGAATAGTAATATGCTGTCGGTGGATTTTCACCACCTACGGATCAAGATGGCCTTCCAAAAACATCCATATCTTGCCTCTCTCAGTTTCATTATCAGTCGACCAGTCCATTCTGACTATGTCCAGAAGTTCCTCTGCCCTTTCAGCATGCAAAAAGGGTTCTATAATGCATAGCACCTCCGGTTTGTGTCTCCTGCAAAGGTTTCCAAGGACTCTCCGAGTCGGATTGTTCGCAGCCCCTCTGATGTTCCAGAACATGGTTTTCCAGTTCATAAAAACAATGAAAAAACCCCGCCCGTTAAAGAAGCACCTCTTCAGTAACTGTGCCCTCCCCCCTCATGTCTTCCTCCATCATCACATTCATCGTCTGAGACCCATCTCTCATCGTCTGGTGATCTTCTTCTGGATATCCTTATGCTACTGAGTACCGTCCTCCTGGTGTGTCCCCGAGTGCAATCTCTGGAAGCCACCCGGGATCTACCCCTTCTCCTACCTGGTGCATGCCTAGGCTCAAACAGCAAAAAGTCCTCCAAGCTATGATTTTGGAGCGACAGCCTGTGCCCCTCCTGGTTCAACACTATCCTCCTATCCTCGTGATAAGCCTGTCCATCAACACCTTTCTCGCTCCCCTCATCTACCACTTCACATCTTTTCTCTTCTAATACTGGTATATGTGACTCCTCGAAAGGTCTATCTTGTATGACTTGGCTCGATCTTCCTTCTGAAATTGCTTCCATCAGAACCCCGATATCTCTTCCTTCTTCAGTCAAAAAAACCTCCGTAGAAAAAAGTTGCCCTCTCGCTACCATCTAAACCTTGACCAAGGAACGCCTATGTCCGTAATTCAGATTAATGAATTGCGGGACATCATCCACAAACGCTTCCATCTCCAAAAGAGCACCAGTAACATCATATTCATGTTTCTTCCAGGTGGATACACTCCTCAAATGCCCAAATGCAGAAGTCATCTTCTCAATGGAGTCCCTATCTCTGCAGATGATCGGAATCCCCGATAACCAAAACCAGAATCTATCAAGTATCTGACAAGCTTGTCCCCCCTCCATCGTGTGCGCTTGCAAGGGTACTCCCCAAGGATCTTCAATCCCTTCAGCTGCAGCAACCTTCGCCTCCTCCACGGAATGAAAGAAAATGATCGCCTTCATTGGGGCATATCTGTAAAAATCCAAGGCGTCAGGCCATCTTCTTCTAACAGGTTCCACCATGTCTTCCCAGCTAACCCTCGGGGGCCAAGAAATCTCTACCGCTTTGGACAGCGATGATGCTCTGCTCCTACGCCGGTCATCGTCCGGGCCTAGATCGACCCCAATCCTCTTTGCGATATGTTGCGGACCGCCTCTCGCCGGGATGCCTGCAGGCAATGGAGGGAAGACCCGATGGGACGAAACATTGGGGGCTTGGCTACGACCGCGATACGACATCTTCTAGCTTCGTGTCCGGGTCTCTGGCAGCAATATCAAACCCTACAGCGTGTGCACTGGGACTGCCAATGTCCTTTGGACATACAGTTGTAGCACGTATCCTTAGGGATACCAAAAATGGAGCCTTTCTTCTGCTTGTCTCCGACCTCTCTGGCAGTGGCGCTCCCCGATGGGTCTGAACCCCCAGCCTCCGTAACCACTACCGAATCCCTGGGAGGTGTGGGTGCAACCCCCTCAATTTGCGATGTGCAAGCTCCCTCCACCGGAGGTGACCTCAGTCTCACATGTTGATCCAGATTGCCTGCATGTTGGTTCACAGGTGATCTACCCGGCGCAGGGTCCTCCGTTCTCACTGGATCATGCAAGTCCGGTCTTCCAGTATGCTGCCTCTCCTCCGTCAAAACCCTAGGTGGCGACGTATTAAATTGTTCCTCTTCAACGTTGCCCATCACAAGCCTAACGTCTGGCAGGACTTCCTCCGTTGGGACGACGTTCACCTTCATGTTGATTCTTAGCTCCGCAACAGCCTGCTGCGCATGCGCTCCCCTCATGCTTTGCCTGGTCACCCTACACAACAACGGCGATGGCAGCATCATCCTCCAGAGCTTTACGACAAAAAGGGGGTGGCCCCCGGTAGGTGGAATACCTAACCGGAGTGTGTTGGCGGCGGCGCCGCCAAGGGCACGAGAACCCTAGGGATCTTCCCCGATCGCCCAGAGGAGATCACACTTTCCTCATTTCCTAATATGATTATAACCTTCACCCCAGTCAATCACACATGCTCTCAATAGAGACTCTAAAGCATGTATCGTCCTGTTTGACTTTTCATCAATCTGGGGATGATAGGTTGTACTAAACTTTAATCTAATGCTGAGTTCTTCATGAACCTATTCACATAGATCGGAGGTGAACTTAGGATCACGATAAAAAATAATTGAACTCAGAACACCATACATTCGAACTATCTGTCTAATATATAGTTCATCTAGGTCTGCCACCTTGGTAGTAATCTTTAAGGCTAGGAAATGTGCTGACTTCGTAAGGCGATCTACCAAAAATCATATTGCATCATGACATTTCTTTGTCTTGGGGAGACCTACCACAAAGGCCATGGTGATATGTTCCCGTTTCCTCTCTAGAATCTCAATCGATTACAGTAATCCACCAAATCACTGGTGTTCATCCTTCACCATCTGGCACATGAGATAATTGGTCACATATGTCACTATATATCTTTATTCATTCCAAGACACTAAAAGTACCACTGCAAGTCTTTAACTATCGTAGTAGTGTTGAGGTGTACTGTATACTTAGAACCATGAGCTTCTTGCAAGATATGATTCTTCAAGGGTTAATCAACATGAACCTGAATACAACCTTTGTAGTAGATTCCACCATCTACTCCCACTAAGGTTTCTCTAACAAACCTTTCAATTGGGATGGCTAACTGGGCATCTACCAACTTAGTCAACATGTCTAGTTTTGTCTTAAAGTTAGCCACATGGATTCGAACTTCTAATGGGTATAGAGTCCCCCTAGAAAACTCTTCCAGACCTCTCCAGTGGGTAGATAAGATAGTTGCACACCTAAGTTGTTTCTGACCAAGTCCATCTGCTACTACATTAGTCTTCCCAGGGTAATAGACAATGGTGAAATCATAATCCTTCATTCACTCCATCCATGTTCGTTGTCTTAGGTTTAGGTCCTTCTGAGTCAAGAGGTACTTCAATCTCTTACATCCATTGTTTTACTCACTAGATTCAATCTTAACTTATAAAATTCAAATTGCACTTGATTATTATATCCTCATCTAAAATTTTAAATTGACGATTACCTTTGTTCATTTATTCCAAATCTTCTTATTGGGTGTGGTAATTCCTCCAATCCTCAATTATCATAAAAATATTTCAACTTAAGCATTTATTCCTCATATCAATTCTATTCCTAGTATGGCATGCATCTGTCCCATCTCTCACACTCATAAGAAGATGAACTAAGCATTTGGCTGCAGCCCAAATACAAAGCTCATCCAATTACAAGAGTAGAGATGGTGCATCACACATCATTGTTTTATTTTCAAATCTAGGTTGAATCATTCTCCTCATACAATCATTCTATGTACACTTGTAGGGAAAACTTTCCACCTAACCTTCTAGTCTCATCATAACTCATATTTACAATCCTAGGTCATTTCCTCAAGGTCTCTAGGGTGCCTGTACTTTTGGGGTGATCTTACCCATATGTGTCTAGGGAGTTCCTCTCACATTTACCCCTCATGCCCCATGAACTCATGAAGGTGGATAACCCTTAACCCATTAGCCTCAGGAAAACATAGTTGTTACCTCCTGACCATATGGTCTTGTGCATTCAGGGAACAATCAACTCCTACTCTCATCGATTTCATCCCTCTTGACCTTAGCAATGACTTAGGGTTATGTCCAAACTTTATTTTATTTAATCACACCTTTTGCTTGTAGTTCCTTTGATGATATCCAAAAACATTGTAACCTTTAGAATTTTCACCCGAATTTCCTTCATCTCTTTATGCACTCTTAGTTTTGCTTATGTTTCTTAATGGGAAACATGGCAACCTACTCATCTGGTCCTGTTCCCATTCTACTGGTCACTTCCATAGTGACTTTTCTTCATGTCCCTTAAAGATGGTCATACTTGGGTCTATAGAATCGCATTCAATCTATGTGCTTTTGTGCTTCATGCACTTAATCTCTGATAACCTCCCATTTTGTGATGTTATCTTACTAGTTTTTTCTTAGTTTTCCATACTCTTTCTTAGATAAATTAGACAGAATAATTAACTTTCCTCTTTATTGTGAATATACCAATAAACAAATATTTTCCCTTTTATTCTTACAGAAAAACACAAAAAAATTGCAAAATAACTCAACCGGTCCCAAGACTGTGAAGAACCACAAATAGTTTCCAAACCGTGAAGAGCTCAAACGGTCTCCAAACCGTTAAAGACCCAAACGGTCCCAAGACCGTGAGAACCCAAATAGTCCCAAGACTATGAGGGCCCAAATGATCCTAAGACCGTGTGAAGACTAACCGGTCCCAAGACCGAATGAAAGCCAAACGGTCCCAAGATCATATGAAGCCAAATGGTCCCAAGACTGTATGGAATCCAAACAGTCCCAAGACCGTATGAAGTCCAAACGGTCCCAAGACCATATGGAACCCAAATGGTCCCAAGACCGTATGAAGTCCAAATGGTCCCAAGACCGTATGAATTCCAAATGGTCCTAAGACCGTATGGAACCCAAACGGTCCCAAGACCGTATGAAGTCCAAACGGTCTCCAAACCGTGAGGATCCAAATAACCCAAGATCGTTCAAGATCTTCTGGAGGCCTATAAATAGGACCAAAGGGGTCCTCATTTAGGAGATATTCTTAGATGCCCAAAGGTTGCACCAATTGTTCCAGAGCTATTTCAACCTTCATCTTTCACCCCAAGGCTGCCAGTCCAAGATACACACTCCATCCTCAAGCTACTCTTTCTCTTATCGACAAAGAAGGTGGGAAGTGAAGGATTCATCACTAAGGCAACTACACAGAGTGGAGATAGTTTCTCTCTATTGCAAGGGGTCAACCTTTCTCCTTCCTACATGGAGATGATGTTTTCTTTCTCTCTTCCTACCTATTTCTTTGTCCTTGACATGAGAGAGTAGTTCCATACACTAGGGTGCGGGGAGTAGCCCCGCTACACATGTTTTCATTTCATGCATTGTAATTCATGAGTTTGCAATAGAGAAACACTATTTTTTCAGTTCAACATCAATCGTTTAATGAATACTAGTTGCTTGATCACCAACCAGTGTTATCTATTATCTACTAGTACGAATTATCTACGTTTGTGCTTTCAGATTCGATTATCAATTGTATGTTGGTTCTTGATGTATGTAGTCACCATATATATATTTCAGTGTCTAGGAATGCTTTTCAAAGAGTGGAGTAAACTCACCTCCAACGTTGTACTTTCATACTATGGAATGGAATCAGTTGACGTATGGAAGTACAACTTTGACAGGTCGAGGAACACACTTTGTGAAGGAAGTGATGCGAAGTAAGTGACCATTCGTTCAGGGATGGCTGGCATTGCAATACTGCCACATTTCTCATAGTTAGCTATTCGAAAGAAAGCTAAGTCTACAAAGATACTAACTAATTATACCCCTTTTTGCAAGCCATGTTATTATGTTGCATGTTATGACCCATGTGTAGTGGTGGTGAAACTTGATCACATCCTAGTGGTTTCCAAATATCTTTTACAACCTTAAATTTACTTTCCTTCCATTTATTTTACTTTTGTAATTAAATTTAATCATCAACCCAACTCTTTGATCTAAATATCAACTCTTAAGTATATAAATAGAATTATAATGTTTTCCATTTTGTTAAATCCTTAACAAGACCGTTGTCTCGTGGATTTGACCCTCAACTGTACTACGATAAGACTTTCGCGTACCTTAGCATACGTGAATGGAGATCTTATTATAGCACACGCAAGGTTAAACTTAGAGACTTATTATCTTTGGGATTTTTAGCGGTGCACGGAACTCCATGTGAGTGGAGGCTCCATCAAAAATTGGCACTGTTGTCGGGGACAACAGAACATTTTAATTCCATTTGTCAACTTTCTGGTTGATTAGGATTTTACACTTTACCGTGATAATTACTTCATATATCTTTTTGATTTCATCATTTCTCCACATCGTCTAAAGTGTGATTTTTCTTCTACTCAGGTAGAAAATGTGTATGCAACCTTTGCATAATATTGCATTCTTCCCTAAACCAGAGTACGACTCTGAGGTAGAACGAAGCTTCCACTGATGCATCAGACTCAACCGCCAATGAGCCAAATAGATAGCTGAAGAACAACGCCAGGCCACTTTGGTTCTGGAAAGAGTCAACGCAGCTATAGCATCTCAGAGAGCACAACTCATCATTGATACACATGCTCAAATACAAGCTGAAGTTCGAGCTGAAGAGCAAGCTCGCATCCAAGATGAAAATGAGGTAGCCACATCAGCTGCTCAATTAGTGATCGGGAACAAGAAACTTTGAGATTATGTTGTTCCTAAAAATTCGAAGGACAATCACCCAGTCCAGCCACCGCTCATTAATGGTTCCAACTTTGAAATTTGAACACAATGGATCCAAATCATGCAAGGTATCTCGTTCTCTAGAAACATTGGAGATGATTGCATGGATCATCTAAAGCGATTTAAGGCACTCTGTCGATTGGTACCACAAGCCAGAGCTACATCTGATGCAATTATGCTCCAACTTTTCAACTTCACTCTGTCCAGAAGAGCACTGAGTTGGTATAATTCTTTAGGTGGAGAGCTAATTACCACCTGGGCTCCTTTGGAAGAAACATTTTTAGAAAAGTTCTTTCCCCCCTCATTGACTTACCAGATTTGAGGACAGATCAACCAATTTTCCCAACTTCCTGGAGAATCACTAGCAGAATCATGGGAAAAATTTAAGTAACTTCTGAGAAAATTCCTACATCACGGAATCTCACAAAACCAGCTCATAGAAACATTCTACATAGGGGTAAGTGATGAAATAAATAAGTTTTTGGATTCTTCATCTGGAGGAAATTTCATGAGATAGAATTATGAGGACGCCTGGAAGATCGTTATGCTCGGAGCTGAGAACCAATCTAATTGGGGAAGGTCATCCATAGGAGGAGTCCTAAAAGTCCGTAAGGCTAAAGAATCTATAGAAATGAAAGCCATTGTTGAAGCTTTGAAAACCAAAGTTCATAAGAAGCAAGCCCTTGAAACATCGTTTGGAGAATATGACAGAAAGAAGAACTCACAATTTCAACAAGTCAAAGCAGCTATGGAGACTTGTAAAGCTTGACATGCATCAGATCACCCCACATTATCATGTGGCCTTTTATATAATGTGATGATGAATATGCATACACCTTAATGATAATATCAACCAATCATTGAACAACCCAAGGATCAGCTGCCAGAGCAAGTTAATTCCATCCATACCATACTAGGTCAAGCTTACTATAACCTAGATCAACCGAGAAACCACCCTGGGTTTCAGTATGGGAATCCTGCGGGGACTACCAATCTGCAGCACCAAACACAAAGTGGATCCTCTAATAGATCACCACCTAGATTCCAGAGTAATTCTAACCGAAACCAAGGAAACTATAGAGGTGGGTTTCAAAGATTTGTCCACCCAAGAAATTCCTCTTGATACTATCAATACACTCACCCTCCGTTGCACCCTCAATTGCAACAACCTTAGATTCAACAACTACAGTTGACAACTCCTCAACAACAACAACCTCAAAGAAAGCAACAAATAACACAATATCAACAAAAGAATACTCCACCTCCACCAATAGATGAATTGTCTCTAATAAGGAAAATGCTGCAATCTCAACAGACCATGCTTGCCAACCAGCAAGCTCAACAGAAAGCTATAGAGACTCAATTGGCACAAATTGCAGCCCAGTTGAAACCACCGGGAGGTACTTTCGTTGGTCAGGCAGAAATAAATCCAAGACATGATCAACATAGACCAGAACAACTGAATGTAGTTACCACAAGGTCTGGTCATGTTCTACTGAAGCTACCAAAGCCATTCAAGAAGAAGAAGGTACAGCTGAAATCATCCCAACTATAAGCACAAGTCAAGAGGTTGAAAAGGAGAAAGAAAAAGAAGTAGTTCCCAAGGAACCAGAGGTCCCACCATACAAGCCAAGAATACCCTATCCAGACAGATTGAGGGAGACTAAACTAGATTCTAGATTTCAAAAGTTTAAGGAAGCAATGAAGAAGCTATATGTTGATATTCCATTCCTCGATGCTCTTTTTGAAATCCCAGCTTGGTCTAAATACTTGAAGACTTTACTATCAAAGAAATATATGACTGAAGAACATGAGACAGTTAAATTAGCTCAGACTACTTCTGACATCATTCATAATAAAATGTCGAAGAAGCAGAAGGACCCTGGCTCCTTTGGAATCTAATGTTCTACCAGAAATACCTCTTGCAAGAAAGGATTAGCTGATTTGGGGGCCTGCATATCCATTATGCCATTTTCCATGTGTAAAAGATTGGGCTTTACCGATTTGCAACCCACAATAATGACAATTCAATTGGCTGATTCTACTATCACTACACCTTTGCGAATTATTGAAGATATCCTAGTAAGAGTAGGGAAAGATTCTTACGTTCCTTGTGATTTTTTTATTATGGACATAAAGGAAGACCTGCGATAAAGGAAGACCTACGATATCCAATAATATTCGGCAGACTCTTACTACAGCTAGAGCACTAATCGATGTTGAAGTTGGCCCAATTACCTTAAGATTGGGAAATGAAGCCATTCAATTCAGAGTCTTTGACAGCTTAAAAGGTCCTAGCATCCACGAAGAAGGTTTTCTTCTTGAAGCAATTGATAAAATGTCTTTGTTAAAGCAAGAACCTTCTGAACCATCTGATGATTTGGAAAATGTCTTAACAAATCTAGAAGCCGAATTCTCAACCGACAAACTAGTTCAGCAATGTCTGCAATACCTTGAACAAGATGAAGAAACCCCCAAAGCTACCTTTGAGGAGTTGAAATCTGTCCCCATTTCGGAAACCACAAAAGTACCCAAGACACCTGAAATGAAAGATCTACCAGTTGGACTCAAACCTTTTTTCCTTGACAAAGAAAAACTATTTCTGGTCATTATTAGTTCCACTTTAATAGATGACCAAGAAGAAAGACTACTTATTGAGTTAACAAAGCATAAGAAACCCATTGGATACAAGATGACTGGCCAAATGGGAATAAATCCAGCTTTGTGCATGCACAAATTACCCATGGTAGAAGAGTTTAAACCTTCACGGGAACACCAGAGGAAACTAAACCCAAATCTCAAAGAGGTGGTTCGCCTTGAGGTTCTTAAACTCCTAAAAGCTGGTATCATTTATCCAATTTCTGATTCTCAATGGGTTAGTTCGGTCCAAGTGGTCCCTTAAAAGGGGGGAGCCATTGTCATTTTGAATAATAAAAATGAACTGGTACCCACAAGGACTGTCACTGGATGGAGGATGTGTATCGATCATAGGAAACTGAATAAGGCAACAAGAAAATATCACTTCCCTCTACCTTTCCTTAATGATGTCCTTGAACGTCTGGCCCACCAAAAATTCTTTTTCTATCTTGATGGTTATTGAGGGTTTTATCAAATTCCGATACACCCTGAATAGCAATAAAATATGACTTTTACTTGCCCTTTTGAAACTTACACCTTTAGAAGGATGCCTTTTGGACTATGTAATGCACTCGCAACATTTCAGAGGTGTATGTATGCCATATTCACAGGATTAACTGAGTCCATCATGGAAGTTTTCATGGATGACTTTTCAGTTTATGGGGACTCTTTTGATAACTGTCTACTTAATCTCTATAAAGTGCTACAAAGATGCAAGGAAACAAAAGTAACATCCTCAAAATCCTAGATCTATTATTGTACCTTAATGTGAAACCCTAGCTTGCAAGTTTAAGCTTTTATCTAACAAAATGGAATTCAATGGGATCTCTTAGTCCAAAATATGATGAAATAGTCTCATAAACTTAGCTTTGGCTTTAATATCTCATTTAGGAAACGATAATTCTATCAATGTCACATTTATATAATGCATGTATTAAATTAGCAACCTACATGAAATTGACGAACAAAAGAGCAACAAAACACAAATCCAATTGGATAGGGAGGTTCTAGACCCTATAATTAGCTTATGGTCAAAATTCGAGCCTAATCGGACTTCGTTTGACCCCTCAATATTTTTGGGAAGTTTCACTATAGTTTAAAACCCTAAAATCTAATGATTTTGATTTAATCTCGTTGATTTCATATGGTTTTGCTTTCATTTAAATGTCATGCGGATGATTTAAGATCAATGATTTGTGCTTCTTTTCTGACTGTCGAATGATGATCTGATGTCGCTGGACCCATCTCCTACCTCGGGTAGGAGACTGTATATAGCAGGTCTCTAGCGCAAACTTCTCCGGCCTTGTTCTCCCTCCACCGACCACAGATTTGTTCAATTTCTTCACTAATGGAACTGGGAGCAAGCCGCGGTTCCATTGATCCCTTGTTCAAAGGGATTTCATGCCCTAATACGAAACGCCCAACTGGGCATGGACACCTGTCACTGCCCAAGAGTTTCAGATGCTTCCGTCGGCCTTCAAATCCATAAATAAGGGTCTAGAAAAAAATATAGAACCCCATAGAGTCAGAAAATCCATCCAATTCGATCCCTCGTGCCCTAGGCCAACACAGCCTAGTCGACCTTCATTTCCTACGATTCAGGCCTCGCCCTACCCTCCAGATATGGCTCCAGACTAATTCACCACCTCGTAAGCATCCTGAACCCTCTTGTTTCATTTATGCAATGTTGGTTTGCCCTAGATCCTCTCCAATCTTCATACCCTATAGGAGGCCACGCTGTGTTCACCGCCAGGTTGCCGCCCTGGCTCCCTTGGCTATCTCTGACCACAAAATCATATGAAAGGGTGTCGTCTCACACCTGGGATGGTGTGGCGGTCATCGTTGTGAGTTCGTGTGTGGTTTTCATTTGATTTTTCCCCTTTCTATTGTTTCTGACTTGGCCCTCTATTTCTGACTGCTCTCCGCTGAGCTCCTTGGATGCATGAGCACTCCTGATTCGGTCCATCCTCTTAGCTCTACATCGTTCTTGTGGGTGTCTTAGACAGGGAAGATCATCCCCCAACCTATTTTGTTGTTCAGATTTCAATCACTGGGTACCATCTCTTCCACGACCATGGAAGCAGAGCTCCTTGGACCTACTGTTAATGAAACTTATCATGGCCAGGCTCACTGAGATCGCCACAGCCCTGAGAATGCATTGGTAGGTTCAGTTGCTCGAATGTAACCATGAATCTGCCAATTCCCAACTCTCATTTCCTCTGTGCTTTCACGGTGTTCTTTGATGGGTTGAAAATGAATAATAGGGACCCTTGTTTGCGTGGCTGGCCGTGGTTGGTCTAGCTCATCAACTAAGTGTCAGTGATTTTGGATTTTCTTTGAATTTGAATTAGCCGATCTATGAAAAATCATAATTTCTAATTGGTACAGATTTTTGGAAATTCGCAGGAAATCATCCATTGGTTAGAAAATTATGCAAAAATAGTAGTTGGAAAGCTTTTTCGATAAGGAAGTTGATTTTTAGGTTTTCAAACCCTAATTTAGTCGTCTCTAACCAGGTTTCCCTAAAGTACCCAAATTAGGGTTTAGGGTGTAATTAAATTAATAATGATGCAAACCATGATTAATTTCAGGAACCTAGGACTCGACTCAAGATTAGGGAGACTAAAATTAGGTTTTATCCAATAAAGGTAAGTGGTCCATGCATTTTGAACATAAATATTTGATTGATTGCATATATGTATGCATAATGAATGTTATGAATGTAATATTCATTGTTTCAATTGTTAGAAGTCAATGAATTTATATTGAATTGAATGCCATGTTTAATGTCAATATTATTGTATCATTTTCATGCACATTAAGAGTAAATTTAAAGTTAAGTTTTAAGATCAAAGTAAGAGTTTTCAAGAGAAAGATAATGTTAAAAGATAACTTATATAAGGTCCTCACCAAGAGGCTCCTCGGAGCAAAACTAAGAGGCACTTAGGTGCATAAGAGAAGAGGCACTCTGGTGCAACCCAAGAGGCACTTCAGGGCATAAGCGAAGAGGCACTATGGTGCAAAACTTGAGGATCCTTATATAGGTCAAGATGAAAGACATAATTTAAAAGCAATTGTCTTTTTTTAAATTTTTAAATGTTTAGAGTTTATTAACAGTTTACATGTTTTCTTTAATATATAATATGTCCAATTCCACTTACCATTTTTGTTTGATGCATGGCTAGGGACGTGATGTCCGTAGAATAAGGAAGGAGCGTAAGCGGGGAACATACATCTTGAGGAAAGACTAAGAAGCTTTAGCGTGGTGGGGTGCCATCTACCATACAAATCCAAACTACTAGTACCACTTTGTTTGGTAGAATGACCAAGGATTTCATTTAGGGAGTTTTTCCCTTTGAGGAATTTCTAAAAAGAAGATCTAAGTCTATCATTGTCATCATTAAGAGATATCATAGTAGAAGACAAATTAGCAACATCATCAAGGTCGACCTCTAAATAGAGAGGGCTTTAGTCAAATAAGAATCATTCTTAAGAGAAATAGAAGCAATATCATTACTAGGAAAGATAGGTATAGAAGAGAAATCATTAACTTGACCAAACAACCTAGCATTTTCAGATTTAAGAACTTGAATTTCCTTAAGACAAAAATCCCTCCCATCCCTACGAGCATCATTAATGAGCTTAAACTCAACATTTTTTATTTTAAGAGTTTCAAGATCATTTAGGAACTTTTGGGTATCTTCCTTATAAATTTCAATGTTCTTATGGTAAACACCATTCTCTACTTCAAATCCATTGTATTGGAGGTCAAGATCAAGATATTGGCCTTACAATTTATCAATGCTCTCAAGATGAGTCTTTTCATTAAGCTCAAGAATTTCTAGTTTAGCATATGAATCATCAGTAATTTTTCCTAATGTTTTTACTTTTAGATTTACATTTAGCAAAAGAAGAACAGGTAGAAACTTGCATATCAATAAGAGTTTCCTTAGATAGCTCATGCAAGCTTACCTCACTTACGCCACTTACCTCACCAATTTCTTCACTAGTAGAGGCCATGAGTGCAAGGTGGTACTCTCCATCTTCTTCAGATCTATAGCCACTTGAGGATGATTCCTCCCAAGCTACATGAGTTGCATTCTTGTGTCTTTTCTCCTTCTTTTCCTTACTCTTGTACTTGCTCTCCTTCTTGTATTCTTCCTCCTTCTTAGAGCTACCCTTGTGGTGTGACTTTCTTGGTTTGGGACATTCAATCTTATCATGTCCCTTTTGTCCACACTTGTAGCATGTAGGAGTAGAGGAGGATGATTGCTTTCCCTTGGTGTAGTTGGCTTCATGCTCATTGGGTCATCATCTTCACAAGAGGAGGAGGGAGATGTTTGGCAAGCAAGTTGTTGTTGAAGGATGACATCCTCCACTTATGCTTTGAAAGAACTATCTTTGACCTTGTTGGCTTCTTGATCTTCTTGTTTTTCAAGCCTTGGCTCATGATCCTGGAGGTTGCTAATGAGCTCTTCAGTTGGGATGTCACCAAGGCTTCTCACTTCTTCAATGGAGGTCACCGTTGTCTCCCATCTCTTTGGTAGAGTCCTCAAGATCTTAGAGTTGATTTAATCTCTATCAAAAGTGTTTCCTAAAGCATCTAGGCCATTCATGATCACATTGAGCCTAGAGTACATCTCCTCAATCCCTTCTATCTTGCCCATCTTGAAGTTCTCTAGAAGGTTGTTCAACATGTATATCTTAGCCTCCTTGAAGTGCTTTGTTCCCTCATAGGTAATGCACAATTTATCCCAAATATCATAGGCGGTATCCCATGATGATATGCGGTTGAACTTCGTTGGGATAAGGGTTGCATAGAGGATGCTTATGGCTTTGGCATTGAGCTCGGCTTCTTTTAGTGCAACTTCATTCCATGTTGAAACAACTCCAGTTGGCTCCTTGTATGGTGTGACCATCACCTTCCACATATCAAAGTTTATCCCTTGAATGTAGAACTGCATACACCTATTCCAATAGAGGAATTTGGTGTCATGGAAGACCTGAGGAAGAATGGAGAAGCCTCCCTCTAGGTTGAGTGAACCAAGTAGATTGTCACCCATTTTCTCATCATGTGGGAGATAGATGGAGAAGATCCTTGGCTCTGATACCACTTGTTGGATCTAGGGCTCTAGAGGTGGGGGTGATTAGAGATTCAAAAATCTCACCAGATAATTTATACATTCAAATTATATCAATCAAAACTAATAGCTTACGAGAAATTTGAATTCCTAACTAAGAAAGCATCACAAGGATGACAGAAATTAAAACATGCACTTGGATAAGTTGGTTTAGAGTGGTTCTACTCTCCAAACTAGGAGAGAGTCAATCAACTACCTAGAGAGGTCAACCTCTAGGACTTTTCAATCCGTGTGTACTTATATTCATTCATAAGAGATACAAGGAGACCACCATACATCCGAGGACTTACCTATTCAAGATAAGAGGCTTCCACCTACACAAGGACTTATCCACTTGATCAAGATGTCTTCAACCTTCAACAAGGACTTGCCCACACTTGCATCAAGTCTTTGTCCTTGAAGGAATTTTCCCACTCTTCTTGAAGATTGGCCTCCCCTTCTCCTTCACTCAGAGAAGATCTTCACATATTATTCTACCCTAAAGAAGAACAACAACACCTTCACCTTCACCCAGAGTAGCTTGCTTCAACTTTTTCTTCTTTGAGAACGGGGGTAGGGAATATGGAATGGAATGAGAGCTTTACAAGCACATGTAGGTATCTCTCTTACAACTCGCATAACTCACTCATAATCATGAAATGCTTTGTAAATGAGAGAGAAAAAGGGATCAAGGAGTTGCAACACTCTCAACTATAGAAAGAACTTAGAATAGCATGAATGAGAAAACTTGGAATGAACTCCAAGGGGTCCTATTTATATATGGGGGAGTTACCTTGAGTGTGGGATCACTTAAGGGAGAAATATAGCCATTTTACAAGTTACAATGGATCTATTCTCACTCAAACAACTCTCCAACATTTTCACTTTTTCTATGTTTTCCATACAATACATTCAATAGAGTTTCAATAAAGATAACTCGACCAATCCACTAAGTGACAAGGCCAATTTTCAAACTATCGGTCGAGTTTGCTTTGGGAAACTCGAGCGATGAGTCAAAATTAGTATTTCTTACTTGATTGATCGGTCGAGTTCTGTGAGTGTGCTACTCGACCGATTGATCATCTTCAAAAAATCCATCACTGGATTGGTCAATTTTCCAACTCGATTGATAAACAACATGTGACAAATTTTCTAATTTGACTTTTGAGTGATCAAACATTGGAATTAAGTGTCCCTGATTTTTTTCACATCTTAGTTACAAGTAATATCGTCTATACAAGTGATTAAAAAATTATCTAAGGTCATTTGGAGTGAATTCTCAAAATGCACACTTGCAATGCTTTTGACTTGAACTCGAACAATCTAGGGCTTGTGTAATTTGATCCTTTTCATGTACCTAAAGCTTGAAATCAATCTTTAACAAACATATAAGATACATAGGAATGGAATGGTTAAGTCATTATCAAAATATGGGCAATGTATAACTCTCAAGTCAATAGGATGAAGGGTTAAGATCATGTTGTTTAGAAGGTCATAATTCATTGTACGAGATTAGGGTTACACTTTCCTACTTCAACCTTATGGTTGGGTTATCCATTTATAATCAACAATATTTCAAAATGTTCAACAAGATTCAAGTGTCAAGAATGTGCTCAATTATGAATGACCCCCTTAGGTATTTAGGAAAATATGTCAACCCTAATTATTATCATCATTATTCAAGTAATCATCAAATCTACAGATCATCATAAAATTGAATTAGCATCATTAGAACTCAATATTAGATTAAGTTGAGTCAAGGGTCAGATACATGAATAAGGGTTTTACAAGATTAAAATTGATCATCATCATATCAAGATTGATCCTTAATTCAAGGTGCATGATCCATATTCTAAGATAGACGAGTCATAATATTAGATCACAATTCTTATTTAGTCAAGTTTCATCTTTAGTGTTTCAACATGATCAAGTATTAGGGTTTCACAAGATTAAACTCAAAATAGATTCATTAACTAAAATATTGAGCAAGAGAGACAATCTAGGGATATTGGTGAGATCCATAAAGAATTAGACTACACAATTATCTCTAATAAATTCCTTGGATTTTTTTTGTTCAAGATTGACTATTTACTCATAATATTTGGAGCTAGGATACATTTTTTATGATTAAAGCCAAAATTTGGCTATTTATAGAAATTTCGAGTAGAGAGGAGAAGAGAAATTACCAAAAAAGGAAAAACCAAGAAATCTATGGGTCGTTGATTGACATGTGATCTTGGACCACAACCGAGATCTTGTATCTAAGAACGTGCGGCCTCCCAGGCACGTGCGAGTGGTGGAAGTAAAGAGGGAGAGGTGCGCAGATGCTTCACAACTATTGATCTGTGGTCTTGTTCACATGTTGACTGTGATTCAACAATCACGGTCCTTCATCTTAGCGAAAAGGGCTCGTGACCCGCATCGTGGCGCTGCAGCAGAGTAGTGGTTGGAGAAAAAGGGGAAAAGAGGAGGAGACTGGGAGGGAGAACATAGAGGCTCCGCCAAGCTTTGTGGGAGAGATATGAAGCACTAGGTCGCGTTATTATAGGGCATTAGACTAGGGTTAGTGTTAATCCTAGGGGTCATAGTGAACATGGTGGTGGTCAGGAGAGAAGCTCACGATTGTTCTCAAAATGTGTGGAGTCGGTGGGAAAAAATCTTAAATTTGTTCGGTTTTGCAAGGCAAACAATTTTTCTCACTTTGATTTTCAAAATGGAGTCAAGACATCCCAATTGCATTTTTAGTTTCCTTAGTCTCTTCCCCACTGATTTTGGGAGGTAGGGGATGATGACCTCCTGACCGTAGGATCGGGCCACGATCCGCAAATTCCCGATCCAAGGGTTGAGGCTATCCTTGCGTTAGAGAAAAGGATCGATGACATGGAAATGGTCATAAAAAGGCAACCAAATTTTGTTTTTAGCATATAATTTCCAAAATTCATAGAAATTAGTAGGAATGTTTGATTGGAGTTAAATTTTAAACATAGCTTCAAAAAATGTGAAGGTTATTTAGAAATAGTGTAAGGACAAGATGATGAGATTTGATGGACAATTTTATATCTTTGGGTAAAGTGATACATAAACCAACTTTGTAATGCCATAATGTGTATACAAGTCACATTGGTCACCATATTTCGAATTTCAGTGCCCATTTTGATTAAATAGCCAAGTAAAATGAATTAGGGTCATTAGTGAACATAATGAGGGTAAAATTAGAATTGAACAAAAGTAAAGGTAAAACTCACTATATTACAATCCCCCTTGATCCATATTTACTTTTGAATAAGACAATCCTATCCACAAATTGTTTATACTCACATTGTTTATATTCTTAATAATTCTTCTATCTATTATAGTTTTGGCATATGTCTAGCTTAGCATTTATGTAGTTTATTAGTTATTTCATTTAAATATGCAATGCCACTTCATTTTGAAATACAAATCTCTTTTATAAATTTTTTATTTTTTTATTTTTGTCTAGTATTCATTTTTTACAATGTCCAAAGTAGCCAAATAGCACAGATTGTGGGTATGTGATGATGTTCATGAGAGACATCATTGAGATAAGAAAAAAATATTTTTGAAAATGTAAGCTACTTACTTTATTCTTTTAGTTTTTTTTGAAACATTTGAATGCATTGAATAATTAACAATATTTTAGATATATTTAACATATGATGGCAGTATTATTCTAAGTATAATGATCATTGCTTCAATTAGGATGAGATCAATGAGGTGCGAAATGAGTAAGTGATGTGTGTTATTGAGCATACATAAAATTATATAACGAGTGGGTGACGTCTGTTCTTCAACATATGAAAATGTGTGAAACTTCTATAGCTATTTTCAGTTGGACTGTAAGTGTGTACTCACTAGTTTATGTAGCTAAAGAGAACTTGTTTGTATGATTGAATCTTTGTATGGATGATTGACTATTTATAAAACTCATTGCAAACTTTATGAAAGGTTTGGTGTAGATTTTGATCAATTATGTGCATGTTTAAAAATTTTAAAAAGAATATTTTCATATCGATTATAAAAATTTGAAATATCTTTAATTTTTCAATAAAATTAGTTTGATGTAAGTGAAAAAATCTAATCAACTACTTCAATTATGATATGTTATAAAAGGTAAGATATTACAACAAACAACGCATGTTGTGTAAATCACAGATATTACAACTAGTGTGTCTGGGAACCACACCCCTATGACAACATGTGCATTTAGTGAAAGACAAAATGCTTCAACTATTATATAAATATATATATTACAACAGGCATACCACATGTTCTAAAAAAGACCTCTATTACAAGGGGTGCATTTCATGAAAGACAACATACTTCAATTGTTGTATATATATATATATATATATATATGTATATATATATATATATATATATATATATATATATATATTACAGAAGCCGCACGACATGTTGTAATAGTACCCTATTACAATGGGTGTGTATTGTGAAAGACAAAAAGATTCATTATATAAATGTATATATTACAACAGGCGCACCACATGTTGTAAAAACTAACCCTATTACAACAAGTGTGTTTAGTGAAAGGAAACATGCTTAAATTTTTGTATAAAAGATATGAACTACAACATCCACACACATGTTGTATAAAGAACCCCACCATAAGACCACACAATCTAATATAATGGTTGACACGTGTTGTAAAATAGAAAAATGAACTATGTTAAAAAGTATTTTTTGTAATAATGATACTAACTAAAGTTTGCAAAAACATAGTTGGTGTTCCAATTGTGCCCCTCCTATTCAATAGGATTATACCCGCATTACTTTGACTAAACTCATTTTTGTAATGGAGTTTGAGAGTATGTTTGCCCATTATACCCTCCTTAGATGACACTTTTCCAATCATAATACCAATGCCAAAGTATTCTTCCAAATCGGCATCATACCACTCTCCTTAAAAGCACACACCATTTTTTAAATGAATAATGTAATACCATGGTCACAGATTGTTCATGCTTTCCATATTGTTTTTCCTCTTGTTGGCCCGAAAAGACAACATATAATCTATCATACACCGGATGCTATTCACTGGTTTTAATTAAATAAGATGATACAACTACGTAATGGATAATCCCTGATGACAATTACAACAGTCTAGTCTTTAGAAAGGTTATCAATTTAGAATTTGTAATTTTATGTTGTCTTTCTATTTTTTCGGGCTACATATCTAGCAATGTAAAGTTTAAGTAAACCATGGTTTCCTTGGATAAATTTTCCCTGAGTATAGTTGCAACTATGGTTTACAAAGATCTTTTGTAATCCATAGTTGGTTTTGGTCATTTTAGCATTACATTGCATGTTTTTAGTATAACATAATGTTCCCAAAATAGTAATATCCTATTCACTTGTTTGACCATTAGTTTTTTTGGAAGAATAATCATATGAATTATAAATATTGATTAATAAGAGCCATTACGATTAAATAAAAAAATGTAAGGCATTGCCCTTCGTATAAATTTTTTTATTTTTTGTTTGAACCATTATATTGTATGTCCTTTGTAATAGAAAATTATAGTTGTGACACTGGTCTTAAGCACTACAATTTTACCTGTGTATACTAGGAAACTATCTATATCTATAAGTTTTCTTACCATGATGCCTCATACTTGAACCTTTATTTACAAGCTATGACTCTGGTTACGTGTATAGAGTACACAAAAGTTTCAAATACATAAATTGAAATGGATGCTAATTAGATTTACCTACTGAGTTAACTCAAAAATGCCACTTTCATTATGAGCTATATGTCCAAAATAGCCAGTGTCTATAAATGCTTAGCAATAGTCAATTACCCATGGTTGCAACAACTTTTCCAAGAAGGTCACCAGTGGGCTTTATAGTTTCATGTACTATTCCAGAAGTGTCCTAAACAAAGAGTGGATATGATTAATGCATCGGTCATAAGAACTAGAATAGTTGTAGATTGTAAACCCAAATTGACTCCATCAATTATATTTGTCTCATGTCCCGTAGATATTGAAAGTATTAAACATAAAACTGGTCCATCCTTCTAATCAGTATAGTATATAATGATTCAATAAAATTATAATTTGTAATGATTCCAACCAAATTGTAGAGTCAAATGTGCGGCCATGTAGATGATGCCTGTACAATATGAATTAGTTACTGAGTTGAGCACAAGAATTTACAACTTAAGCAATTAACAAAAAAATCATAAGAAAAAGACAAAAGAATAAGTGGTAAAATAATCAAATATATGACATAGATATGATTTAAACATTTTGAGAATCAATGGTACACAAAAATTTTGACATATCCAAAGTTTTACTTAAAAGAAGAAACACCCTAGAATAAAATGAATGCGTGAAAACATGTTGATAGGATACATGGTGTTTTCTCGAGTTATGACTACAGTGTGATCAGTTGAAGAAGTTTGGTCTAGATGAGCTTTTATATTTGAGTAAGAAGGGGCTTGTTCTTGTGGAAATCCCATGAGTCAAGAACATATAGTTGATTGTTTGTAGGCCTATGAGAATGGATTTTTTTATAAACTCTTCTTAAACCTTCCACCATACTATTTTTAAAGAAGCCATCCTCTTTCGTTTATATTTCTCTTCATTATCTTCCTTGTTTTCTGTGAACATGATCTATTGGCATTGCAACCACAAAGTGCATCCTAATGTCCACCCCTACCACAATTGGTGCCTAGCTGCTGATACATCCATTCCACAAAATTGTAATTGGGACTTGTCATTATGATTAGTTGAATGTCTTAAATTTTGAGAGATAATGTGCAACTAAAGAACTAGACATGAAGAGACCACAACTCAGTAGATAGTGATAAATTGGTAATTAGATTATCTATTATTACCCTAGGCCTAACTGCCTTTTTGTTTGATATTGAGTTGTTAGATGAGATGGTATTGTTGCTTGGTTTCTACATGGGATACATCAATAGGGAAATAGGGGAGTGGGGCATTCTCTATTGCATATGAGAGAATATTTATAAGTTATTATCCAATGCAAATTAGCTGATATAATCTAATTCCTAATTTTAATAGAACGTTAGCTATTCTAAAACTTTGATATCCTTGGTGATCCTAGGAGGCATACTCTCTAGATTGGCCATCCCATATCTCCTTTTAATAGTCTCCAGACTTTACAATCCACTCATTGATGAACATGGTGCAATAACAACATTAGTACGCCTCCTACAATTAACTTTTTGCTATCTTGGTTTTCTTCAGTTGGGGCTATGAAGAAAATGGTCGATCTCTAGTGTCCTTCTTTGTCTTTACTTAATGATTTTTGGGACAAGTGATCGTGTTTTGTTTGAGTTACATCTTATCACATTAGAGTTATAACTCAGAATAAAAAAAGCAACACTCCTCCTCATCCTCAGCTCCTTTATTTCCTCTTATTCTCCCCTTCTCCTCACTGCCACTCTCCTAGAAAATCAAGATTCAATGCAGAACCAAGACCCTATCAACACTAACTTATGAAACTTCTATAGAAAAAATTTCTCCATTGGAGTGGATTGGTTGAAAACATATGTATAAGGCAATAAAACCAATTGCTTCCTTCTTGTCTAGGAATTCAGTGTAATTGAATCTGACATTCTTGGGTACACTACATGCAATCTCTCTCCATGAAAATGTTGTAATAGATTCTCAAATTATTAGGAGGAGTATTTTCAAGAATAATAGCCAAGGGAAAGAATGACATTGATAGATACATACATGTATCTCTCATTTACAAAGAACGCACATCAACAGAATTACAAAAATCACTTTCTCCTCCATCTCATGCATGTATTATAATTTATTTAGTTTTGAGGAACCTATACCACCCAATAACTAAGTCTGCTTGGAAAATTTCTTAGGGGTGCATGGGTTGCCTACACATTTTTTTTCTAGTTTTTTATTTTAGTTTATGCAATTTAAACATTTTTTGACATATGTTAGTATTTTTATACTACTAGCTCATTGTTAAATTAATATTAGGAATCCAATCATGAAATATACGTATAAATATATTATATATTTTCTATTATATCTTATATAAAAAAAAGCAAAAAAAAATAGAAAAAAGTAGTGTGGCACTCTGGTGCCCTCCCAGGCACCCTAGACGAGCTATGCGCCTAGACATACATGCATCTCTAATTTTTTACTTGATACTAAGTTACGTACTGTTATTTTAAATGAACTATATTGAAATTAAATTATTTAACAAATTTATAATATTTTACATTTTTAATTTTTCTTTTATTTTCTTCACTTTAATAGGTCATTATGAGAGATAAAAGTTGGATCAATGAGGAGCACATAACAAGCACAAAGTACTTACATGGGGTGGTTTAATAAGTCAACAAATATTTCACCAAACCTTTTTGTGTTGGCTCGAGGGCCGCAAGAAATGGCAATGTAATTTGTGAGATATGTAACAAATGGTTATAGATTTTGCATAAAGTTTTGAGAATGTGGCAGAAAAGCGCAAAATAGTGGGATCATGGTGGATGCCCAGACCAATTTTTTTCAAACTCCAAGGACAAAAATCTTGTAATGGGTCAAGTTACCTACTATAGAGTGTTAAAAAATATTTTTTAAATCATTTACAATGAGAAACTTAAAGTTGTATTGTTCAAATGTGACTAGGTCAATGTGAATAGAGGCATGAAAAAATATAAAAATGACTTCACAATGGATAAATTAAATCATATTTCCAAAATTGATAATTCGTTTGCATTGGCCTCCTAAGCACAATAAGTGTTGTAGGTGAAAGACATAAATGATACGAATTGAAGCTTTGTTGTGCACACTACACCTAATATTTATGACATGGAGGAGAACCTTTATGATAATTTCATGGATGGAAACTTCTTAGCTGAAGATAATACTTCAAGTGATTTGGAAGATATCTTAAGTGACATTTTTGATGACATTGATTTATCTAGAGAAGACAAGGAGGGTGTGACCTTTCATGATGGATGTTATGAAAAATCTCAATGTTGTGGATGCAAAATCTATAGAATTGATTGTAAGTAATCAACAAATAAATGTATTTTTCATTGAACGAATATATTTTCAATATTATTATAATATAGGACAAGTTAAATGCATCAGTTGCAAGTAATGATGAAAATCTCTATGAAGATTAGATATTTGATCATATTTTGGGTCCAAAAAAGATTCGTGTGTAATATGTCATTAAGGGGTCTCATCATGCGTATGTGGAGGTCATTGACGATAAAGTCAAAGACTTATAATGGGTTGTTGATGCTTAAAAACGGATATATGAGGCTCAATAAATGGAGTTGTTAGATTTGAAGAAAAGACAAGAAAATCTTGAATCTATTCTTCTGAGAAATTCTACCAAAAGTGGTTTGTTTTAGTCAAACGAGATAACTCTTCAAAATTTTATATAGTGTACAAGTATTGGTTTCTTAAAGTCACCAATTTATTTTGTAGTATACCACACGGACCACCAATGAAAGACTACCCAGACAAAATCAATTGAGTAATGGAGCACCCATTACCAAAGGACATGTTATTATATGCAAACATTTATTGATTAATTGTTTGAATCTGGATTTTTGGTAAATATAGTATTTTACACATTCTTTATATTTTTTAGGTCGTTTCCTTGTTAAGTTTTGATGAAGAGATATCAATTGTAGCATGAAGACAAGTTACTTTTTCAAGTCCAACCTACGTTGTTGGAGGAGCAATGTTGGGTTCCACATTTCCTACCATGTCCATTAGTGTACCAATCAAACATCAAGAGCAGTTGATTCAGCCTTTTGGTCAAAACCAAGTCACTAAAGACATAATTCAGACAGTGATAGATAGCCAAAGCAATTACTCATTGTTAGGTAATACTTTTTAAGTTAATCTCAATTCAAGAAGTATACTTCTTAAATTTTTCTTTATCATTGTAGGTGAAACATTTGGAGATGTGGAAACCAAGATTGGAATCTTTGATCGATATAGAGATTTACATATCATAAGGATTGATAGGATTTAGCCAAAGTAGAAGTATGTCATTCATTATTTCATTTAGTTGGTTTTAGACATAGATTTCACACATATGATAATAGAAATTATTTCATTTGCTTGTATGCAAGTTTTAGATATGACGATTTACCAAATCTGAATGTCAGTTGCAAGTTGGATATTCTATGTCTTTAATTTCTACTTCATTCGTAATGTGTGTTCTGGTTATGCAACTTTGGTGGTTTCTATTTCATGGTTGCTGAGTGCTATAGCTAGTTTTTACTGAGTGGTTTAATGTGTTTATCGATTTGTGATAATGTCAAGTACATGCATGAGGTAAAAGTGCATGTATACACTATGTTGAATGGATATGTTTATGCTTTCTAGGTATTTTAGTGTGGAATTAAATGAAACTCTACACTCTAGACTAGCTATTTGTACCCATGTTGTCTATGTGAAAGACTTACTAGGTATTCAAGGCATTTGAGGACACTTATGGCTACAGGAGGTGGAAGTTAGTTAGACAATATATGGTGGTTTAAATAGGGACAAGAAAAAAAGAAAGAAAGTAGGTGATGAATTCCAACTTTGGATATTGAATATATACCAATAATAAGGATCTAGAAGCACCATGTAGTAAAACATGCATTGAATCATGATGTCTCTAACCTATCATTGCACATAAAGAAACCAACATACTTTTCATGACTGCCAATAATTGATCTCTTTTTATAGAAAACTGGAGTTGGTGGTAATATGGAAAATTGGAGCAGACCAACATAACAAACTGGAAGTCAGTTATAGCTCTAATGTGGTGGAGTGTTGGGTGACAATGACCAACCTGTGAATGAAGTACATGTAAGTTGCATGGTAATCAAGTATTTCAAAATTCCATGTGAATCAATTATTCAAACTGAATCATTCATGTTTACATTTGCATTTTTGGGATCTGCCCCATAGATATAAGTGAGCATATTTGCTAAGTTGTAGTATTTTGATTATTTGGTAACATGCATTTCCTCATTTTCCTTGCAACTACAACTATTGGACTGTATGTAGGTATGTTCTATAGGGAAAATAGTATGCATGTTCTCATATTTTACTGGTTTTGAGTCAGACTTTGTTTTCATGTGAATTTTACTATTAGAGTAGGCTACCATTTGCATAGTGTTGTTGATTATTTGTAATTAATGGAACAAGTAACAATAATTGAATGTGTATCAGAATTCATTGAGGAAAAGTTGGTAGTTATTGTGGCCAATTGTTGGTCCACATGGCTTATTAATGGCATCGCTTTAATGGGCTATATTGGTTGCATACTTACATCAATTATAATTAACATTATATTAACCTAGACATCCAGTTTATCTCACTATCTCCATCCTACTTCATAACAAGTTTTTCACTGTTCCCACTTCACATTTTTATTAAGTAGTATGTCCACTTTATCACGTTCTTTGTCTCAGGATGGACATGTTACACTTTGTTTCCTTAGGCATGCTCTCTTGGTTTCTCACTCTCTATCATATCCTACTTCATGGAAGTTCTCCATTATTTTCCACTTCAAAACATTTACTAACCATGTGATGCATTCCTCAACCTAGGGTGCATAGATTACTAAATTTCACCAATATATTTTCCTCAAAATAACCTCATCCATTAACATAATGGATGTGAGAAAAATAGAATTTTCACCAATAATTTTTTCTTTCTAAATAACCACTTAGTTATTGGTATAATGATGTAAACACTATACATATTTCACCATTATTTATTCTCCCAACAATTACGTATACTTAATTAAACCATTGCTAACTATTGTGGGTAAAACATGCAAATCTATTAGTTTCTGATGTTCTGTATCCTACCCAAAGAAAGAATGAACGTTATATATTAGAACCCTTTTGCAACTTTCGGAGAGAAATGCACACTAAAAAATCATTGGGTGTGTTTTGAGGGGTGGGGTGGGGTGGGGAATGATCTCTATGATTTCTAAATTGTCACATTAATCATCCAAAGGGTAGTGGGTCTAATCATTTTGATGCTTTATTTCTTTTTCTTAATACAATTCTTGAACTGATTCGAAGGCACATGAAATTCATACTTCAATTAGAAACCAGATAAATGTTGTTGATGAAATTTGAGTTCATCCTCTCATTAACATAAATGTAATGCCTATTTTGATTTTATATATACAATGTTGGTGGCCCGCTTACAATATCAAGTGATTGGGTATGGGATGCTTTGACACCTGAGATGGCTCTGAATTGTTCATGTGGGATGCCAATAGAAATAGCAACAACTTTGATTGTAAAGGAGTGTATCTTCATTAGTCTTCCTATTGATGCTTGCTTTCCAATATATATGATTTAATCTTTACTTTACCATTTTTTAGGAGTCTATATAGATAAATAAATTATGTGATGAAACCACTTGCATCGTAGTTGACATCTTACCACCAAAAAAAAACTCCAAAAAGACTACAAAAGAAATAGGGAAAAAGGGTCTTTGGTTCCAAGTTATTGCAAAAGAAATCATGTGATTCATCATCATAGTTACATAGAGAGTATTCTGAACAAGATCTAGTTGAGGATATATATGAACAAGGATCTTCTATGATTTCTAAGAGGTTTGCATTTTATGTTTATCTATGATTTCTCCTCAATAACTCATCTAGTATCATTTGACTTGAGTACTTAGATGGTAGTATGGTGTGTTTGTTTTCACTCATTTGATAGTTTTTGAGAGTGTTTTTGACTTATCTGCTTCTTTGAGTCTCACCAAAGAACTAGTTGGAAATAAAAATGTAGTTAAAGTGGTCATTATGGAAAAATGCACTTTTGCAGGTGCCTTACCATCTTTGAGGATAATTAAGGTTTCTTCTTGGAGAGATTATTTCCTTAATTCTAACTCTGCATCCGCTATATGTTACAACTACATAAACTAAATAACTCCATTTTTTAACAATATTGTTTTCACCTTCTAGAAAACATTATATGATTTAGAAAAATGGATGTTGTTATATGTTTTTTTACTTTTCGGAAGTAGCACAATGTATTAGTTATCTAGTTATAACTTCTAAGGATCTACTTCATCCAATTTCCTCCCATATGCTATTTTTTTCTTACCATCACTCACTCTCCTGCTGACAATAGTGAGGTTATTGTACGCACTTACAACAGAACCCATAAACATGACAACAATATCCATTATGATGTTTTCTCTATTTCATCAACATCTCCATGTCTGTTTGTTTCAATGCATGCATGGCATTGCCATTATATTTACTGCTTACAACCTTGAATATTTCCTATGGCGACCAGTTCAAATCCACTCAAATTTGTTGCAAGGTCTATCGCTACGTTATCACCTTGCTTGTTCTGCTTGCTTATCTTCTTTTTCTAACCATTCAAGCATAAGTCACTTGTTCTTGTTAGTTGTAGAACAAATAAAATATGCTTCAGTCTATGTGAATGGATGCTACATTGCTAAACCAAGTAGTGGGCCTTGGTCATTGATGTTAGGTTTCTACTATAGTTGGCAGGTGTTACAAGGGGGGAGGAGCAATGTGGATAGCAAGTTATAAATATAGGATTTTGAGATTGGTTATGTGAAAATTTTGGCTCTTTTTCTTGCTAAACTATTATAGTCAATTTAAGGTGTTGTTGTATTGTGTGAGGTATCTTGTAATAGTTTTAATCCATCATAAGTCAGCATAAACAATTGTTTACTTAAACGATGTTACTAACAATTTATTTTTTTCACACTAGGTCGAATCCATATTATTCTATGGGAAACATGTTGAAGCCTCTATAATGTGCAATTTTCCATGTTGATATTAACTAAGGACAAGGCATATGCCTAGGTTTTGGTTCCACATTTCATGTTTGATTAAGTTCCTGGGATGGTCCTTTACTTTGGTTAGATTTATAATCCAAGAAAGAAGCTATGGAAGGCAGGAGATGTGGTATCCCCTGTCCCCTTATTTCTATGTTCTATATGTTCTTTTCTTTTGTGTTGGAACTATGTCTAACCACTTAGATTATATCTAACTAATAGTTAAATGGACTGATCAGTGAAAGGTGAACTGGTACCACAACTCGCATTCATTTCACTAGCGAGAACTGCAATGACCATTCACCTTCTAGGTTTCCATAGCATATGTTGATAGGATTTTCTTTTCAAGCTAACGTTTCTTCCACACTAAAGGTCCCATTATTTTTCCTACAATGTAAATGTTTCTTCAAGTTGGAACACACAATGTGATCTCGTGTCTCACACAACATATAATTGTCTATAACGCTTTCAAGTTTGTACAAGTTTACCTAAGGATGCTAGATAATGTTTCTTCAAATTAAGTGGATCTAAAGATCCTTGTTTTATCATCCTTACCTACCATTGTGAGGTTCTATTTGAAAGGTACTTTGATGGTATTATGATGTTTCTTGCTTGCATTTCAAAGCTAAATTCCCTTTGTTATCATTAGCACTTCTATCGATCTCAAAATAGTATCATCTGTCGAATAGGGGATGTCCCTCCTCTCCTTTGTAATTGGTTTCTATCACACGAAGAAGATGACCAAGATTCATTATGGGAAATGAGGGTATCATGGAAGGAAAAGCAGCAGTAGGAAATCCACAATAGCCACCCTCAAGTTGTGTCTAGAAAGTCACAAACACAATCACCCACTTGCACACCTGACAACAAACAGATCCTGCTCCAATTGAGAACGGGATGGCCATACCCATGCTTATGTCAGCTTTCTCTTTCCTTCTTTCTATGGTGGTTGCACCAGTGGTCAACCTTCCAGTACATGAACTTGAATATAAAACCACCATAAATAGCCCAAGGCAGAATACTCACAAGAAGGTGATGGGTTAAACTATAGATGAGATGTGATACTTCATTTATCTTCAAGGAATGAAAAGAGCTGATTTGGAGTTAAGCTCTTGTCCTTCCATATGCTACAAGTTAACACCAAAGTGGATATGTACACTATTGTTTTACAAAGTCGAATCACATTAAAAATTCACTTTAAAATCTCATTACAACAAACCAAACAAGCAATCAACATTGGAAGTGTTCAAAACATCTTGGAAAGACCTGGGTCATTTGTTCCTGCCTCAAGGAGTATTGGTTTTGCTACCATTGAATGGGAACTATGTGGAAACTTTAAATATGTTTTTTATTAGTAGCACATCAGTTTCATGATCGATCTATATTTAATACATAATCTTGATAGATTCCTTCCTATATCAGTGTTATGATTTATTTGAGGGCACTTTGTGAGTTCCTGATATGCTTATGGATGACAATGCAGGAAGCTACTCTTTCTCTTCATAATGTTTAGCAATGCAACAGTTCATGGATCAATGACTTCACACGCCAGTATGTTGCAATCAATACTATTTCTATACATTTGTTGTAACTTAATCACGGCTTTTAGTTGTTCATGGGCCATCTTAATGTAGATATCACATTGTGAACATCTATGTTGTCACATAGTTGGACATGGACTTCTTGTGCCAATTATCAATGTAACTGAATCTCCACCTATTTGCATTATTACCATCCTAATTTTTTGTTGTCTCATGATCTGGTGGGAATATTACATGATTATGATAAGAAGGGCCGATCCTGAATTGCTGAGGTAAAAAATTTGGCAAGGGAGGCAAAGGAAAATGGCATGAAACCTAGAGATTATGAGACTCAAAATGGCCTGAAACTTGAAGATGCTTTAGCTCTACTTTTTTCTTCAGTGTTAATCTGGTCTGATGATTTGAAACTTTAACCTAATCCTATGGGTCCAGATCCAAGTGACAATTGCATAATGATTTTTATTTTAAGCTTCTTGAAAAATAATTGAGAGTTGGAGGCAACATCGGGTGAAACTTCGAGAGTGGCGTGAACTTATATTCTAATGGGGGTCATTGTATGCATATAAATTCTTTCCATGTTGTAAAATTGGAGCAAGGTTTATGTCCTCTCCATGTGTACTCATTGTTTCAAAATAAATAGAAGTATGATTATTGACATCACAACCACAACTTGCACGTATACATGCATGCATAAACATTTATCTTGACATGCAAAATAGTTGAGGATAATCTAGGGATGAATTTCCGTCCATTACTTATCCTTTTGAATAAAATATATCAACAAAATCTCCACTTTATTCACAACCCGATACAACTTTTCTAAGGAAGTTGTAAACCGATACACTTCACCTCCTTGAGGTGCTTTGCACGTCATGGGCTTTTCCAAGAGTCCACAAACCGATACGAGACTCCTCGTTTGGCTCCTTGGCCGATAGGAACTCATATATAAGCTTTTTAACTTGATATAACCCAAGTTAGGGTTTCATATTTCTTTGCAAAGTGGGGGGTTGGATCCTTCTTCTCTTTATCTTTCTCTTCTTGAATGACCACCCCTTTTCCCTTTTAGGCAATGTTGAGTTCTTTTAGGATGGGAATCACCTCACCTACAACATCATCATTTGGAACAATATCTTTGGGAATAGAGGGGTTAGTCTCAATACACTTAACATTTAAATATTCTTCTACTTTAGCAAGATCAATATTAAATACTCTATAAGCTTTGCTAGTAGTGCTATAGCCAAGAAAGAAAGCCTTGTAATATTTTGGATCAAACTTGTCGAGAGAATCTTTCATATTCAACACAAAACAAAGACATATGAAAACATGAAAAATAGTCGATAGAAGAATTCCTACCATGCCATAGCTCATAGGGGGTTTTCTTCAAAGATGGATGTGTAAAAACCCAATTTTGAACAAAACATGAGGTACTAATGGCGTCGGCCAAAACATCTTTGGAGTTTCATACTCTAAAAGAATGGTCCTAGCCATCTCCTATAGTGACCTATTCTTCCTCTCTACAACCCCATTTTGTTGAGGTGTTCAAGATGAAGAGAAGTTATGTGCCTAGCCAGATTCTTCACATAAACGTTCAAAAATATCATTTTCAAATTCTCCCCCATGATCACTACAGATGGAAACAATTCGACAAGAAGTTTCATTCTCGACTCATTTAAAAAAACTAGAGAAAACATCAAGTGTATCACTTTTGGATATGAGAAAGAAGGTCCATGTATATCTAGATAAATCATCGACATTAATAAGGCAATACTTGGAACCACGAAGCGATTGAGTTCTCATTGGTCCAAATAGATCAATATGAAGAAGTTTAAGTGCTCTCTTGGTACTAATAACTCCTTTGGATTTGATGGTGGACTTGGTTTTCTTTCTTTGGGTACAAGGTTGGCTTTACTCATCCTTTTCAAAATCTATTTTAGAAAGTCCCTTGTCCAAGTACTTTTTGCTCAACTTCTTCAACTGATGCATTTTTACATGACCACGCTGATGATACCAAAGAGAAATTTCATTCGAGTTGACTACTAGGAATATACCCAAAACAATCTTAATAGAGTCAAGCATAATTACATAAAGATTAGCACTTCTAGTTCCATTATATATGACTTGATAGGTGAGGGAATCTAGAATCAAGCATTCAAAAGAAGTAAATAGTACAAGGTAACCATTATCACATAATTGACTTACACTTACCAAATTGTTATGTAGGCCATCCATAAAAAGAACATTCTTGATACAAAAGGATTCACCTACATCACCCTCACCTTTCACCTTACCTTTCTTATTGTCCCAAAAGGTAATTGAACCTCCTTTCTTCTTAGTGAAGTTGTTGAAATGGCTTATATCACCTATCATGCATTTAGTGCAACCACTATCAACAATCCATCTTACGTTTTCCTACAAGAAAGGAGAGTGTTCGGTCCCAACTCAAACATTGGGATCCAGAGTTATCTTGGGGACCCATTTCATATTTGGTTGGTCCCATTAGGCTTGTAAGGACAGTAAGTAGAGTAATGATCATCACATATGAAATGAGAACAAGTCATGGGGATCTTAGTCCCAGAAGAATCTCCAATGAAAAGGAGGTTTCCTTACTCTTTTCTTACCTTTGGCTTTATTCTTGCCCTTAGGTGTTCCCTCCTAAAAATACCAAACCACTAGTGCCAGTTTGTTTGGTAGAATGGTCAAGGATTTCATTTAGGAAGTTTTTCCCGTTGAACAATTTCCGAAGAGAGGCTCTAAGTCTACGATTGTTATCATTAAGAGATATAAAAGTAGAAGACAAACTATAAAGATCATCTCTATCATGAACAAGGTCGGCCTATAAGTAGAGGGGTTTAGTCAAATAAGAATCTTTCTAAAGAGAAATAGAAGCAACATCATTACTAGTCACGATAGGTCTAGAAGATAAATCACTAACTTGACCAAGCAACCTAGGATTTTTTGATTTAAGAACTTGAATTTCCTTACGATAAACATCCCACTCATCCATATGAGCATAAGTAATGAGCTAAAATTTAGCATTTTTAGTTTTAATAATTTCAAGCTCATTTAGGAACTTTTGGTTGTCCTCCTTAAGAGTTTCAATGTTATAAAGGTAAACACCATTCTCTACCTCAACTCAATTGTATTGGAGCTCAAGATCAAGAAATTGGCCTTGCAATTTATCAATGCTCTCAAGGTGATTTTTTTCATTTTTCTCAAGAATATCAAGTTTAGCATACAATTCATCAATAATTTTTCCTAACCTTTTTCTTTTAGATTTACATTTAGCAAAAGAAGAATGGGTAGAAACAAGCATATCAATAAGTGTTTCTTTAGATAACTCATGCAAGTTTACCTCACTTACCTCACCAATTTATTCACTTATAGAGGCCACGAGTGCAAGGTGGCACTCCCCATCTTCTTCGGAGCTAGAGCCACTTGAGGATGATTCTTCCCAAGCTACATGAGTTGCATTCTTGTGTCTTTTCTCCTTCTTTTTCCTTCCTCTTGTACTTTCTCTCCTTCTTATAGTCTTCCTCCATCTTGGAGTTGCCCTTGTGGTGTGACTTTCTTGATTTAGGACATTCACTCTTGTCGTGTCCCTTTTGGCCGCACTTGTAGTATCTAGGAATAGAGGAGGAGGATTGCTTTCCCTTGAAGTGCTTTCCCTTAGTGTAGTTGGCTTCATGCTCACTAGGGCCATCATCTTCACTAGAGGAGGAGGGAGAGGTCCAACAAGCAAGTTCTTGTTGAAGGATGACAACCTCCACTTGAGCTTTGAAGGTGCTATCTTTGATCTTCTTTGCTTCCTTCTCTTCTTCCTTGCCTTCTTCTTCTTTCTTGTCAAGCCTTGGCTCAGGAGCTTGTAGATCGTCAATGAGCTCTTCGGTTGGGATGTTACAAGTCTTCTCACTTCTTCAATGGATATCACCTTAGTCTTGCATCTCTTTGGTAGAGTCCTCATGATCTTGTATTTGATTACACCTATATCCAAAATGTTAGCCAAAGCAGCTAGGCCATTGATGATGACGTTGAGCCTGGACATCATCTCAACAATCCCTTGTTTCTTTCCCATCCAGAAGTTCTATAGAACTTTGTTCAGCATGTAGGTATTAGCCTCCTTAACTTGCTTTGTACCCTCATAGGTGATGCACAAATTATCCCAATCTCATAGCATGTATCACATGAGGAGGGTAAGGGTAGATAGAGGATGCTTATGGCTTTAGCATTGAATCAGGTTTCTTTTAGTGCAACTTCATTCCATTTTGACACAACGCTGGTTGGCTCCTTGTAAGGTGTGACCATCATCTTCCACATATCAAAGTACATCCCTTGAATGTAGAACTGCATACGCCTCTTCTAATAGAGGAAGTTGGTGTCGTCAAAGACTGTAGGATGCATAGTGAGGCCTTCCTCTAGATTGAGTGAACCAAGTAGGTTGTCGCCCATCTTCTTGTCTCGTGGGAGATTGTTAGAGAAGATCCTTGGCTCTGATACCACTTGTTGGATCTAGGGATCTAGAGGGGGGTGAATAGAGCTTCAAAATTCTTACAAGATAAGTTAGACCTTCAAATTATATCAATCAAAACCAATAGCTTAAGAGCAAGTGGTTTATGTTTTTGTCATATATATGACAAAAATTACATGTCGTAGATTACGTTCATTGGGATACAATCATTACAAGTTTCACGAATTATAGGCGGATAATATATGTTCACAATAATGATAATGTTCTCTTGTATATAGGATCAACATAATTATAATTAAATTTATTGAAAATAAGGGATATATATAGTTGATTGCAAGATTAGGGTTAATATGATGACTAATTAGGGTTTCCAAATCGAGGGAAAATATATATATATAACTTTGGGTTTAATCCAAACCCTATTTTGGTCCCTGATTTCAGAATCATAGCAAGGATGAGAGAAATTGAAACATGCACTTGGACAAGGTGGTTTAGAGTGGTTCCACTCTCCAAACAAGGAGAGAGTCAATCCACTACCTAGAGAGGTCAACCTCTAGGACTTTGCAATCTGTGTATACTTATATTCATTCATAAGAGATACAAGGAGACCACCAAACCTCCAAGGACTTACCTATTCAAGATAAGAGTCTTCCACCTACACAAGGACTTACCCACTTGATAGAGATGTCTTCAGCCTTCAACAAGGTCTTACCCACACTTGTATGAAGTCTTTGTCCTTGAAGGAATTTACCCACTCTTCTTGAATCTTGGTCTTTCCCTTCTCCTTCACCTTGAGAAGATCTTCACCTATTCTTCAACCTTCAAGAATACCAACAATAGCTTCACCTTCACTCGGAGTAGTTTGCTTAAACCTTTGCTCTTTGAGAAAGGGGGTCGGGAAGATGGAAGGAATGAGAGCTTTACAAGAACATGGAGGTAGCTCTCTTACAACATGTCTAACTCACTCATAATCATGAAATGTTTTGTAAATGAGAGAGAGAAAAGGGCTCAAAGGATTGCAACACACTCAACTATAGTAAGGACTTAGAATAACATGAATGAGCACACTTGGAATGAACTCCATGGGGTCCTATTTATAGTTCGGGGTGTTCCTTTTAGTGTGGGATCACTTAAGAATTAAATATAGACATTTTACAAGTTACAACGGATCTATTTTTTCTCACAAAAACGCTCCAGTGGTTATAATCACTTTCTTAGTGTTTTCGGTACAGTACATCTGATCGAGTTTTAATAAAGATAACTCGACCGATCCACTAAATGACAAAGCCAATTTTTAAACTACCGGTCAAGTTTGTTCTGGGAAACTTGATCGATGAGTCAAAATTAGTTTTGCTTAGTTTATTGATAGGCTGAGTTTTGTGAGTGTGCTACTTGACTGATTGGTCATTTTAGAAAATCCATCACTGGATCGTCGAGTCTCCAACTTGACCGATAAACAGCCTGTGACAAATTTTCTAATTTGACTTTTGAGTGAACAAATGTTGGAATTAAGTGTCCCTATTTTCTTATAATCTTAGTTACAAATCATATCATCAATACAAGTGATTACAAAATTAATCTAATGTTATTTGGTGTGATTTCCCAAAACACACACTTGCATTGCTTTTGACTTGAACTTGAGTAAGGTAGGGCTTGTGTAATTTGATCCTTTATATGTACCTAAAGCATGAAATCAATCCTTAAGAAACATATTAGATACATAGGAATGGAATGGTTAAGTCATTATCAATATATGGGCAATGTATAACTCTCAAGTCAACAAGCCGTTGATCTAAGTTCATTTTTAGGAGACTTTCCAACATATAATCTGGGAAAGAAATAATCCATTGATGGTTAATGTCAACTCTGTGTAACCTCTAAACTAAGATGTCATCTCTACAAGTTTATTTTGGAAATGATTACTCCATATCAGATAACCCATCACTAAGTAAGGCTTATTTAAACTCGTTTGCTTCTGAATAACTAAATCGGTTGCTCCTTCTCTTTTCATCTGGGTTAAACAAAGCATTGAAGTTGCCCATGGCAATCCATGTCTTATTTATTCTTTCTCCAAGGTTCTCTAGATGCCTCCAAAGTAGTTTTCTCCATGTTGGATTAGGACCGTCATAGATGCAAGTAATGGTTGTATTACCATTTATCCCATTGTTTGAACTAGAGATGGCTTCATATAATTTCAACTGAGCTTCTGTTGGAGTGCTAGAGCAACTAAATCCCACCAAAAAAACCCTATGCCTCAACACATTGGGAACTTTCAAATCCTAGCTTACCTATAACAATATCTACCAGGGTAAAAGAAATATGAGGTTCTAGGATGATCAAGAGATCATTTTATGTATTCTTGCATATTCTTTTATATAGGCTATAGATCAATCATTGCCTACGCCTCTAACATTCCAACAAAGTGTGTTAATTAAAGGGTTCAGGGCAACATCATTGGCCTGTCGTACCCCCCTCGAGCGAGGCAAGTTGATCTTCACCAACTTATTTTGAGACACTTCTTATATTGTAAGGTATGTTCTTTTTGTTTTCCTTCGTGCTCTTGTTTCGCTTCCCAGTCAAATTTCTCATCTATAAAGCGAGATCACCCAACGTTTTCTCCCTATAACTGAAGTATTCATCCTCCATAGCAAATTCAATGTCATGAACTTTATCTCCTTGACGTCCTTCCACAACCTCATCTCCTTCAGGATTGGCAACTGTATGAGTGTGATTGGTTCTTGTAGATATAGGTCATTTATGGGTAGTTTTCCTACTCTCTTCTACATTTGTCTCCATATTCATCACATTCCTTAGGATTTCCTCCTCCTCCTCCTCATTTTTGTGTATGACCTTATTATTCTTCTTCCTCTAAACTTTTAGTGGTTGGGCCTAAGCTTGAGACCCTTCTTGGGCAACACTATCTTCCACTTCTTGTATTACTTTCTCTTCTTCTTCCTTATTTTCTTTATCCTCATCTAGGACCTTATATTTATTCTAATTGTTATTGTTGGTCATTGCCTTTTTGGCTTTGTCCTGTCTTTTAGGTGGACGATGCATGTGGATGTTCTTGCCATAATATGTCTTCCATATTTCTTCTTCTTTAACCCAGACCACTCCAACATCCTTATTTCTCATTTCTATTTTGTTCATGATCTCATCTTCCTCATGGGATGAGTATGTCTATTTTTTGCATCTCATCATGTTGTGCCTAATTTTCCCGCATGCCATGCATATATCCAGACGGCTTCGTACTCCATTTTGTACTCACTGTTGTTTATGATGACTGAAGGGTAGACTGGTTTGTCGGTTGCAACTTCAATTGCCAATCTTGCAAACTTGCTTCTGGTCTTATTGTTGGTATGATCCTCTACTCTAACAAAGTGCCTAGAGCTTATCTAATTCTTTCAACCATCACAATATTATAGAAATGGATTGGAAGATTATGAACACTTATCCAGGTAACCAAATAACTCAGGGCATCATCATATGGTTAAAAGTTACCATCCCATGGCCACACCATTATATAGCTTCCGAAAAGTGCCCACGGTCCCTTAGTAAGGACCTTTTTGTAGTCATTCTTTGTAGTGAACTGTACTATAAAGTATTGTTCATTCAGTTCATACACATGGCACTACCCGACATGATTCTAAAGAAGCCTCAATTTCTCTAACATGTTAAGGTATCCCATCAATCTCCCTACCATTTTATCTATCAAAACATATTTATATGGTTTTTCCATGATAGTTGTGGCCTAGGGACCCATGAAAATCTTTGGACAACCACTTTAATAGACTAGTTTGATATCTTGTGGTTTATTTCTTCTTCCGGTTCATTATCAAGAAAGAATGTTCTTGGATCTCTTTTACTACATCCGCTAACCACGTTTTTATAAGCTTTCTTCTTGTTAGGATTCTTGATCTCCGGGTATTGTTCATTTCCATTGATATACGAGAATTACTCTATTACATCCATCCATTATGTGTTTTGGGACGATCCATTTAATCTTGGGGATTTTTTTGTGCCTTCATTATCTCCTTGCATCCTATAATATTGAAGGGCTAACCCTAGATACTTAAAATGAGAAGAGGTATTCTTGAAACCTTCCGTAGTCATATGTGGATGGGAAGTTAACAAGCTATGAGTGGGAATTTCTTGCTATTTATGGATGGGAAGATAAACAAAAATGAAGTGGGACCTTCTGAGAAAAATTATAAGGTAAATGAATCTTCATGTCCTCTTCTTTGGGTATTTCAATGAAATTGTATAAGAATTAGACAAGCTTCAGGCATCAAACTCGATAGACATGTGTATGATTTCAAGTGCAGATTTGGGATACATAAGAAATATGTTGATAAAGAGAATAAATTGGATACTCTTATAAATGAAATACTTTAAGGAGACTTATCTAGAGAATGTTATGATATTTAATTTGTCAAGTTTAAATTAAAACATTTACCCCTAATATCAATTGTATCAATACCTATTTCAATCTTAGCAGATCAACAAGGAAAGAAAAAAAGAAAAACAAGAAACAATACTTCATTTTTGAGCCAAATTTGACCAAGGAAAGTGGGTACAAAAATGTTATCAGAGAGTCCAACTACAACATATTGATTGTAAACATAATGGTGAAAACTAATATCATTGAAGATAATCTATATAACGGGGATGTAGTTTGATGAATGAAAAAGATGAAGGAAATTGAGAATCTATTGCGTGTCTCAACAACAACCTCTCAAAAACTAAAATATGAAAAGAAGTGTAAAGTTATCAAATGAGATACATTATTGGAACATATAGGATGAATCATACTAGTGTGAAAGGTAAGAGTAAATAGAATGCATGAGGTTGACTACAATAGAATGAGTTATCATTGCAAGGCCTCTTAGGGGAAGCAAAGAACAATTTTGAAGGCTTAAGAGATGATCTATGGATCTGGCACATTGAAGAAAACAAACTAAAACTATCATAACCAACTTCAATCTAGATTTTTGACTTCTAAAAATCATGGTCATGTTGGTAAGCCACAAAAGCAATCTAATACATGATTGACAAATTTACATTGTCACACTTAGAAATGGATACACTAAAATATGTGTGGTTCTGAAGCAGATTGTGGCAACCTGACTTTTTTCATCTCTTCTAATATGTATCAACTCTCTCTACCTTACTCTAATTTCATTCCATCCTATGAAATTTTACTCTTGTTTAAGATTAATTTTAGTCACATCGCCTTTATGTTCCACTATTTGACATTACTGTCCATGTAGTCCTAAGATCCATGCTTCTCATGCATCGTGATCTTGCAACTTAAATTTTACTTTGTCATTGTCCCCTTCATTCTCTGTAATATATACTATGTTTTAGAGGATTCAATTATGAATCGAATGGTAAAAAATTCCCTCATTCTGAGATATAAAACCTATTTATGGCCTATTAAATGTCCCTATTAAATCATTTGATTTGATTGATTTAACGTTACATTGTGTTGTGATGGACCGACCTCTTTGGCCCAAGTGACGACCGGCCTAGCCACATGAGTTGTGTTTCCATCCTCTCATTTATCCACTTCTCCTTGTCTCAACCAATCAAGATTGTCGAGTCTTCAAGCCGTGGATACACCCTCAAATCCAATCACTCACATGTCATATTTTACCTTGGTCCTTATGACTATTGAAGGTTTTACCAAGCTAAGAGTCAAGCTTCACCTATCCCTCCTTGGATGAAATTTAGGGCTCATTCATTTGCATTTATTATTCCTCTCTCATTTCCCACCTTTTCTTTCACTTTCTTTCCCTTCAACACCTCTTTTTCCCATGCTCCTTCCACCAGTAATTATGGTTCCTGGCACCAAGCTTAGTTGCAAGATCTTTTCCTAATGTAGCCTCATTTCCATATGAAGTTGATGTGAACAAACCATATCATCTTTTGGATCATGTTTGGTTTCATATCCATGTTGTTTTGACTCAATTATCACTCTCATTCATGCTAGATTCTATATTTTTAGCTATTCTTACTTGTCTCATGGTTTGGATTGTAGGTACTACATTTTGCAATGAAATGATGAGGAATATATCATATTATCACTTATTGGATCATTCCTCAAGTATCTACATGTTTTGGGGTTTGAAACTACGCAAATACTACTTTTTACGGCATGTAAATCTGACGTACATGCTGAAAGTTATGAGTAGAATACACAGCAGCCCAGAACAGCCATTGGAAGTTTCAACAATTTTCAAATATGACTCCTTTCATTTTAAAAGATGAAACTACTCTATGGAGCAGTTATCTTTGGTCATAATTGGAAGGTCTTTCATCCCAGAGCAGGTCTAGAGCAAGGGAGGTCGATTTTGGGTGGAAGAAGGTGATTTTTTGCAAAAAGAACCCCCATTCTTCCTCTCTTCTTCTCCATTTTCTTCTCTGGAGTTGCGACAGAGCTTCTTCACTCCACAAAGCTTCTCGGGAGGGAAGTTTGTCCAGTTTGGAGCAGCTGTAGGAGTGGCATTTCGTCCTCAAGTCATAATTCTACCTTTCTTGGGTTACACCTTGGGAGTACTTAGCTTTTCCTTCTCTAAATCATGTTGAATTCTAAAACTTCTACACATTTCCTATTGTACACATTCATGGACGAGTAGTTTCCTTTTCTTGGACATGGGAGAGTAGCTCCCATGTCATAGTATGTTTGGAACATGGTAATTTTTTACTAAATACTATGTTGCTTGTTTTTCCACCTTGCAAGTACTGGTTTCTTCCTTTCTGCATGTATGGCTGGCCACCTTATGTGTATTTTTTATGCTCTTTTGTTTGATCTGAGTAGATAGGTGGGAGAGTAAGGAGGTACTCTCTTGGAAACTCCTTTACCACGAGAGTGGAAATTATGGAGTTGAGAAGTAGGTTTGTGATCCAAAATGAAATACATACATGGGAATGTTGAATTGAGTTAGGATTTTTGTACTTGCACCGAGAGGTGAAGTGCAACATACAACTATCTTTTAAAACAAGTGCTTAGTATGTTTAAATTTCATGCTCCTATTTTATGCTATGATATGTTGGTGAAGTCCTAGGTCCAAGATCCTTCCATATCTGAATCTTAACCTTTCTTAAGTGATAATTTATTCTTTTGTTTTAAATCTATAATTTAGTTGTTCTAATCCAATCATCTTGTGTACAACAATCTAGATTATTGAAAATCATAACTCGTATGCCTAACTAACCAACACTCCTTGTGTTCAACCTCGACTACAACTACTCTTGTATACTTGCGGGATATAGCTAGTTGAGTAAAAGATCATTCTTATGATTGAACCAATAGAAGTCATGCAAGGAAATGTGTTGATGTGTCAAAGCCATCCGAATCCTTGGTGTGATGTTTCAAGGATGATTCTCCACTCTTGTGTGGGCCTCTATTGAGAAGCAATTGTGGAGCCTCCTCACTCATGTGCGACCCCTAATCAACGAGTCAGTCACATGCTTGTTATATATGATAGGGCATCTCTCCAATGTATGTTCCAAATCACCCCGACTAGCGGCCCCTCTCCAAACCAATGGATCTAAAAGGTTTTTATTCTGGGGTTCAGAGCAAGTTGGGTATTTACCAGCCAATAGGAAAGCATTCCTGGCTAGAGGTGGCCCCCTTTAATCATTGATATCCATAGTAACCCCTCCTTGACTTTATTCAATATAGTTCTTAGTCAAATTTGAAAATATCATATCTACTAAATTCCTTGGGAAAATAACATTAAAAAACATACAATTTTATCATCTCAAAGAGATCTACAATAGTTTAATATTATAGACTCAAATACCATCATTTATTCACCTACTTGCCTAAAATTTTTCAATTTTGGTCTTTTCAATACCTTTGATGTATGGTAGTGCTTTATCTTGGATATTTATCGCTCAAGCTACCTCCACGTCACCAAACTAGTAACTTTAATAAACTTTTGAGCTCTATGGAAACCCTAATCACCTTTCAACATGCATTCAATGGACCAAATGCATATGAATGACTACTATGTAGGACTAAATGATGAATGTTGTTGCTTTTGCAAATATTGACTCAAAATGATTTTTAAACTCACCCTAAATTTGGTTATATTCTTTTTGCCTCTCCATGAAACAAGCATAATTTCTATCCCCCTTCTCGTATGATGATGTATATGATCCTAATTCAACCATATTGACCTCTTATGTGACATATATGACTTGATTATCTTTCTTATGCCTTGATCTTGAGATAAATTCAAGTCTCATGTCTTTCTCTTTCAAATCTGAGTTTTCTCCAATCCTTATGATCTCCTAGTTGTGGGTTTCCCACCTAAGCTATATGTTAAACCCAAATGGCATAAGTAAACTATGTTGATAATTACATGTATGTTTAACAGATTGGGACCAATTCTTGATATGATGCCTATACCTTGGGGAGTCCACTTAACTTTTTTTAGCTTCTAGTTCTCATCTTCCTGATCTTAATCACATTGCTTTTCTAAATATCATGACCTCATTAATATAATCATGTCTTCCCTATTGCGAGTTTTTGGCCTTGAAGGATATACAAGTTCTATTAACCTCATAATAATCATGGAAAATTAATGGAAACTAACGACTTAAATTGGAACACACCTTTATGATGGACCCCAAATCTGTAAAAGATAATCAAATATGTAAATAACCAACTTCGAACCTAATTTGACCAAAACTGTAATAATGGACCTAATAAGAAAGTAGCATGGTGTGCATTACCAAACGATGGGTTATGTTCTTAATCGTGTGATTTTTTGATATATAGATGGTCAATGATAGGTTAAGAACAACTAAATCCAGTACATGATATTTAGTAATTATATGATAATAGTTTCATTGATTGATGTTTAATATGTATGTATGTTTGTTTACTTGCACATATTTTTTGGATCTTGGATGGACTCAGAGTGGGGTGAATAGAGAAAAATGCACTTAAATAAAAAAATTTAGACCTTCAAGATATTTCTAAGATAATATGGCTAGTATGAACTTTGAGTGCAGCTAAAACATACATAGAAAGTGAGAGAGATATTAAACCAGCACAATAACACAAGCTATGTAGAGTGGTTCCAGTGTACACACTAGGAGAAAGTCAGTCCACTACCTAGATAGGTCAATCCCAAGGATTTTGTAACCATTTCATACTTATATTCCATCATAAGACATACAGTAAGGCCTTCCTTTTTGAGGTCAAGGACAACCAATCTTCCCTTTAAGGAGAAGGGAGACAAAAACCTGCCAAAGGACTTACCTATCCAAGACCAAGAGTTTTCAACCTTACCAAGGACTTACCCACTTTTACAATAAGTCTTCCGCCTTCACAAAAGATTTACCCACTCTTACAATAAGTCTTCTGCCTTGAAGGAATTACCCACTCTTTTTGGATCTTCCACCTTTGACTTCACCTTCGCTAAGGAAAAGCTTACACTAAGGGACTACTTCCCTTCTTCTTCCTCATCTCTCTTAGCCAAGTGAGAGTATCTTCATCTTAATGGTTGAATGAGATATTTGGAGGTGGAGGAAGCAAGAGCCTCACAAGATATGCATGTAGGACTAGATCTCTTACAAATCTCCTACTCACTCTAATGGATGTAGTAAGTTATTAAGATTGAGAGAGAGAGAAGGCTCTTAGAGGCACTCCACTATAATATAGGGAGTTTCATAGTGATTGGATACCCATGGGATGAAGACCAAGGGTTCCTATATATAGTTGAGGATGTCTCCTACCTAGTAGAAACACTTAAGGACAAATTCTAGTCATTTGGGGTGTTGCAACGAATCTATTTTTGAGTTTTGCAAATACTCCAACGGCTAGAAATACTTTTTTGCACATTATGTACAGTGCATTCAGTCGAGTTCAATAAAGATAACTTGACCGATTGCACTATGCGACAAACAAAATTTGAAGCATAAGTCAAGTTTATCTCAATCGATGGCTTATATATATATATATATATATATATTGGTTGTGTAGGGTGTCAGTTGAGTTTGTTCTAGGACAAACTTGGATGAACCTGGAAATTCCCAAAATCCTTCAAGGGTATCAATCGCATTTATTAAGGATGAAACTCTATCAAATAAGTATTGTATGATGAATTTCAGAAATCATCAGAGTGCATAAACATTTGTTTAAAGTGCTCCTAATTTTACCTAAGCTTAATTACGAGTCATACAATCATTACAAGTTATTTAACAACATGATTCTAAAAGAGATACATCATATTCCACAAAAGTATACTTGCATTGATTTTGACTTGTCTTTTCTATAAGATAGGATGCACATGTTAGGGCATTTGAAGTGTGTCTATACCTAATTTGAAATCACTCAAGTAGAGGCATTAGACCCAAATAAGTGCAATGGTAGTCATCATCAAAGAAAGGGTTTAGTCAATTTAGACATTCAATCAACAATATTTCCATGTAGTATTGTCATATCGTACTTGATTCTTCGATTCACATAATATAGATCTCCATTATACAAACTTTGATTTAGGTTTTCTCAATAACATTGGTCATTTGAGGTTCCTTATGTAGAAATAGGGTTGTTGAATTGTTGAGCCTTAAGCACCCTCATAGTCCCCTTTCATTTGAAAGTTGATCAGAGGCTTTATTATATATGATTCTCTTTATAAAATGGAGTAAAATGACTAAAATATGAGTTTTCAGATTTCTAAGTAATTAATTTTTTTTCTCTTGTTCATTTACTTCTACAAACCTTTGAAACTTATAAAATCCTCATATATATACATATATATACATGTATGCATGTATGTATATTTATAACATGTAATTAGCCCCTTGTGCTTGTTTTTCGTATGTTTTAGGTTCAGAGATAACCTGGGAGAAGTTGGCTTGAGAGAAAGTGTTTAGCTTGTACCTTTTGTCTTATAATCCTATTATAGTGTAAATGATCAGACATGTATGATCAATTTTCTCTTAAAATTTCTAATTGCAAGTATGTAATGAACTATATTGTTATTATTAACACTTGTTGAATGATGACAATTGTTGGTGTATGCATCTAGTTAATGTTTCATGTATGCTATATTTTTACGCTTCCACATTTTATCTTTGATATTATACATAATTCTAGTGATGGACACTCAGATCCTTTCTCCATTGACTTACTAGTCATTTGGAGTTTGGATTTGGGAAATAAATTGTGACGACCCCGGATTTTGGCTTCTCCCAAACCCTATTGGGAATGAGAGGTCATAATCTAAGAACAGCATCCAATCATATCAGAAAGCGATGCGGAAGCATAATACGCATACATGAACATACAACCATAACATTTCTCAACATTCAACATGTATATTTATACAACATGAATTATTACACAATGATTTACAATTACATATTGAATGAAGATTCTACAGTCTAAGAACATGTATGCTAAACTAGGATCTACACAATAGGTACAACCTGTACAACTTGCTCACATCCTGTACTTTTTCTCCCATGCTATCTCTGAACCTAAAACATACGTGAAATAGAAAATCAACACACAAGGTGTTGTGCACATGGGTAGAAAGATACATACTAATATGTTTGCATAATTGAAATAACTTGAGAAAGAAAAATTAAAAGAAAGCATTATTCAAAGCGATAATCAGGTAAACATTCCTTTTATTTCTTTCACTTTGATGCAGTTGTACTACACATACTTGCACTTGACTTACATCTAGTGTGGGCAATATAGTATCATCATACATCTAACATGGGCCAAGGAATCATACATCCATGTTAGGCAACATACATCCACACCATGCTATGTGCTCTAGTAGCTACAACCCATCTTACTCATTTATGTTCTATTAGATTTGGAGAAGTATAACTCATACTAGTTCAACCAAGCAATCATATCCAAATATGAGCATTCAAGATATTGCATATCATAGGCAACCAGAAAACTAGTCTTATACTTAATAAATCCCACATACTTGAGTTCAGAGATTTCTAATCATTCTTGCTCATCTAGATATCTGGTCATCACCTGGTTAACAACAAAATCATATACTAGCATCAGCTTCTAATCATCTTAACCCTAGTCGTGTTCATTTTAGGGTTTACTTAGATCATTATGTTATTCTCATGATTACTTGTATTCTTACCTTATATTTATCTAACTGATGTCATTTTCCAGATTACAGTTCATCAACTGGATATACTCATGTGTCACATTATTATGTGGACATATTTAACATTATGTCACTTTCATTAACCATATTAGGGTTACATCACATGTATTAAGGGTGCTCTTCATATAGCATGCATTTTATGCATCACCATGATCTCATAATTAAATCTGAGTTTCCAAATATAGATATGAGCTTACTCTGTAAATTTCATCATTTATTGAGCATGCATGTATTTATTACATTTTCTTTAGGGTTATTAGCCCTAATTATCCATATGGAGCAAATTACATGATTTCATACATCAACATGACCATAACTGGCATCATATGCATTATAAACATGAATATAGACTTACTGACATGATATCATAATTTAAGAATATTCTTTGATATTTAATATCCATCATATGAGCATTTCACATCTTATATGATATCATTATTATTAATGCATCAAAAGCCTGATATTATCATTCTACTATGTTCTACACATTTTTCTGAGAATTTTGGTATATTATATATATTTTTCGGATCATCGAGCCAATTGCTATGAATTATACAAGAACTAAGCATTTTTGGGATATTTACCTTAAGCGACCAATTAGATCGCGCCACGTGGCCACTAAGGCTGGCGCATCTCTCTGCTTGCTGTGGCCGGTTCTTTGGTTGATCTGGTCTGGTTCACTAGTAGGTACAGGGGTTTTCTTGCCGGTTCACTGCCTCAGGACCCGTCTCTGAGATCACCCTTTTTCTTTCTCTGTTTCATGCAAACTCGAGCCCACCTGAGATCTGTACAAGGGCCGCCATCGTGAAGCTCGACTCCAGCATGCAGATGATGGCACAATGATGCTCCTCATCTGTACCTAAAGCCACCATCACATTCGAAGTCTCACCCCTGACCTCCGCAGAAACACGACCCTTGGGTTTTGGCTGTGGATCCCATTCTCCGTGAGATCTTCGTTGTCTGGGACGAGACTCATTGTCACGGCCGCCGCCGCAAGAGGCCTTCCCTGGCGAGAAAGGTCCCACACAAGGACCCTCTCTTCTCCACACGACGCAGCACCACCACATGCCTCATCTCAGGCTGGACTCTGCCCGCACCTGCTCGTGCCCGAGGGCTGGGTTCTCAAATGTAGCGTCGCCGCCTCTTGCTCTCGTCCTTCCCTTCTCGCCAAAACGCGGTGACACGTTCTGTCCGTGTGGGTCTACGATTTAGCTGAGTCCACGAAACTCAGATTCATGGCCGCTGGTTCTCCTTCATCTGGTTGTGGGTCTTCTTCTCCCAACGGCTGAGACACTGCACAGGTGTAACCACTCCAGGTTGGTCCATGGCCAGCGCTTTTCCTCTCCTTGGGTAGCTTTGTGTAAATCCTTCTGACGTTGAAGGTAGGGGTTGGGCGTAAAGGCTACTTCATTCCATCTGTTTTCTGACCAAGGCTTAGATCAGGAGGCATCTGTCGAGTCTCTTCATCCATAGGGTTGGCGCTTGGCTGCTGTAGCAGCAATGGAGGAAGGAGGAGGAGGTCAAGTCTATTGGTTATCTCTCTTGCCCAACACTCACCAAGATCTCTTCCTTCGACCTGGTGTTGTTACTCAATGCTGCCATTGCGTTGTGGATGAAGAGGGATGTGATTGAGAAGGATCTCACCCTATAGTCCATGATGCCTGGTTAGTTGGGTTGCTCCTGGAGTTGTGGAGGATCCGAAGACTTATCCGCCAACACACTTAACCACTTGATATGTATTCCTCATGACTTGGTCTCCTATACACCAGCTACTCTATTGAAAACGTTGGTAGGTTGTGGTCTTTCAGATGTATCCAAGGGCCATTAGTGTGCCACACCACCCAGCCTGTCACAACTAACATATTCGTGCCCCTCTGTTGATTGGGTTGGCTTGTGATGTTATGTGGAAATTGAACTTATTTCTAACTTATTTAAATCAATAGTTCACCTCATTATATCTTAATAGCCACCAATAGGGACCTTGAATTATTACCAATTTTACACATGGATCCCTTGTCGTAAAATTTCTCATTTAGCAATGTTTGAGGCCAAAACAAATTCTATGCTATGATCATGTAAGTGCATTCCTCAAATAACCTCATAAATAAGCATATTAACCTTGAATTCAATTCAAATCATCATAATTCTTGATCCTACAAGTCCATAACACTTGTTATGATACTAATACCTCAAAATTCACTAATATATCACTTGAGTCTATTGGTACTATTAAATGGGTCCCATGGACTCATATGCACCCAAACAATTAATCAAACCTATTCATCATACTAGAACTCAATTAATGTTCTAATTGTCAATTGCATATCTAGTTACACTTTTTGGGTTGAAAATATACAATAATTGAGTAACCAATTCCTTCATTTGGTATCATCATCTACATGATGCTCATGGTCTTCAAATACTATATTGGGTATCATAATCGTCAAATTGGGGTCATCATATTTACCCCATCTTATATGGAATTTCGTCCTTGAAATTCAACTAATCTCATCCTTAAGAGGCTATTTAGGAGTTCAACTTCATATACATCATCATTGCTTAGGTTCTAAGACCGCCATAGTTGCATGCACTCTAAGTTGTCAGCTTAGGGTCTAGAGATTCTTGGGTGTGTCCACCCTACCATATATATATGGAAGCATCACTTAAAGTCTTAGCCATAACATGACATTATGATATCTTAGGATTACATCACCCCTAAGGATACCGATTGTGTTCATACCTTTAAAGTTCAAGAGGAATTCATTTATATGCCATGGTATTCAGATCGTTCAAATCTAACATCATTAACACCTTACAATGATTTCAGCATTAGACGAGATTTATCTTCATCCTTGATATTAGAATTTTTCTACTTAAGAAGGGCTTACGTAACATATTTGACTGTTAGGGTTTCACCCTATGCTGTGATATTAAACCTCAACTTAGAAGCATACCTTGAGAAGGATCAAAGTTATGAACTATATTTTTGATCATATATCCTATGATCCAAAAATATCTTTATATCAAGTTCATGAGTTCAATTTTTATGTCTTGCATGTATTATGTGAAGGGAAAAAGAGAATATACTAAGTTTATTCCATGATCTTAGCATCATATCCTTCATGTTTCATATGAAGGGGAAGAGAATATTTTAAAGTCAAACTTATCGTGATTTCAATCTTGGGTGCTGCATGTATGATATTGGGGGGGGGGGGAATATAGAATAGGTCAAGCTTATACGATTGACTCCTCATATATAAATCATCCATATAGCTCAAATGAGGTTTCTATCATCATATATTAAGAAAGAGAAGAAGAAGGGAGAACTTGTATTTTGAGTATATTTTGCACAAAGCATCATACACTCATAACTAAAGTTCATATATTACCTCACTTGCAACTAATGATGGGATTCACAAAATATGTCACTCCAACTAGGACCTAACTCAGCCAAAGGATTGACTTTATCATATGAGTCATTTACCCATCCCTTTCTTTTACCCAATTCTCACATATAGATTTGAATCATGCATAAGGACTCAACTCAACACTCAAGAGTAATCTAGTGTAGGAAATTTTTTTAACACATATCTCATATATTGGAGGCTAGGTCCTATGACCTTCTCCCTATGGGTCTTACTCTCTCTAGAGTTCACCACATATCTCATCCTACCACTAGACATCCTCCTTGTATAAGAGCTTGAGGCTCATGCATACTCATCTCTATCTTAACTTATCTTATCTTAAGTAGGAAAAAGGGAATGTACTTTCATCATCACGACTTAGCATAGAACCTCTAAGAGTGGATTCAACTCATATACAACTCAAATCTTAATAAGGAAACTTATACCATCATGGATTAAAGTTAGATAAGATTCTATATGCTTATTGCCTTCATCTTTCTTTTGTTTATCTGTGTATCACATAACCTTATGAGGATCTAGACGTCTAATGTAGATCTATTCTCTCTTCTAGACTGATCTCACTCCCTTTCACTTAGATTGCATGAACACTAACTACTCTCTAGAGTGAGGGACACATTTTTATATTTACATATATGTGATAAAATGTTATATAGTTTTTTTCCGAGAAGGCAGATGGCAGAGAAAACTATCGAGGCTCGAGCCGATTGGAAAACAAAACCAAATCAGCAAAATGAGTGTCCCACACACAGTAGATAGTCTAGTGCCATGTCACCTAGTGAAATGGTGAGAACAAGGTGTAGACTAGTGTAGCTACCTAATACATATGAGCTCTATATGCAAAGGGTTTTAGACACTTGTCTAAACCTAGTTATCGAACATCTAGGTTCTAACCTAGAGGCTAAGTCAGAACTTATTCCTATAAAACAACTTACTAAGTTTCTAAGGTTTAAAGTGAAAGGTGATATTTAGGTTTAATGTTTCATGGTGAGCAATTGTTATGTGTAGCTATTGTTCATGCTCTGATACCAACTGTGACGTCCTCGGATTTTGGCGTCTCCCAAATCCTATTGGGAATGAGAGGTCATAATCCGAGAACATCATCCAATCATATCAGAAAGTGATGTGGAAGCATAATACGCATACATGAACATACAACCATAACATTTCTCAACATTCAACATGTATATTTATACAACATGAATTATTACTCAATGATTTACAATTACATATTGAATGAAGATTCTACAGTCTAAGAACATGTATGCTAAACTAGGATCTACACAATAGGTACAACCTGTACAACTTGCTCACATCCTGTACTTTTTCGCCCATGCTATCTCTGAACCTAAAACATACGTGAAACAGTGAATCAACACACAAGGTGTTGTGCACGTGGGTAGAAAGATACATACTAATATGTTTGCATAATTGAAATAACTTGAGAAAGAAAGATTAAAAGAAAACATTATTCAAAGCGATAATCAGGTAAACATTCCTTTTATTTCTTTCACTTTGATGCGGTTGTACTACACATACTTGCACTTGACTTACATCTAGTGTGGGCAATATAGTATCATCATACATTTAACATGGGCCAAGGAATCATACATCCATGTTAGGCAACATACATCCATACCAGGTTATGTGCTCTAGTAGCTACAACCCATCATACTCATTTATGTTCTATTAGATTTGGCGAAGTATAACTCATACTAGTTCAACCAAGCAATCATATCCAAATACGAGCATTCAAGATATTGCATATCATAGGCAACCAGAAAACTAGTCTTATACTTAATATATAACTCCCACATACCTGAGTTCAGATATTTCTAATCATTCTTGCTCATCTAGATATCTGGTCATCACCTGGTTAACAACAAAATCATATAATAGCATCATCTTCTGATCATCTTAACCCTAGTCGTGTTCATTTTAGGGTTTACTTAGATCATTATGTTATTCTCATGATTACTTGTATTCTTACCTTATATTTATCTTACTGATGTCATTTTCCATATTACAGTTCATCAACTGGATATACTCATGTGTCACATTATTATGTGGACATATTTAACATTATGTCACTTTCATTAACCATATTAGGGTTACATCACATGTATTAAGGGTTCTCTTCATATAACATGCATTCTATGCATTACCATGATCTCATAATTAAATCTGAGTTTCCAAATACAGATATGAGCTTACTCTGTAAATTTCATCATTTATTGAGCATGCATGAATTTATTACATTTTCTTTAGGGTTATTAGCCCTAATTATCCATATGGAGAAAATTACATGATTTCATACATCAACATGACCATAACTAGCATTATATGCATTATAAACATGAATATAGACTTACTGACATGATATCATAATTTTAGAATATTGTTTGATATTTATTATCCATCATATGAGCATTTCACATCTTATATGATATCATTATTATTAATGCATCAAAAGCCTGATATTATCATTCTACTGTGTTCTATACATTTTTCTGAGAATTTTGGTATATTATATGTATTTTTCTAATCATCGAGCCAATTGCTATGAATTATACAAGAACTAAGCATTTTTGGGATATTTACCTTAAGCGACCAATTGGATCGCGCCACGTGGCCACTAAGGCTGGCGCATCTCCTCTGCTTGCTGCGGCCGGTTCTTTGGTTGATCTGGTCTGGTTCACTAGTGGGTTCAGGGGTTTCTTGCTGGTTCACTGCCTCAGGATCCGTCTCTGAGATCACCCTTTTTCTTTCTCTGTTTCACGCGAACTCGAGCCCGCCCGAGATCTGTATGAGCGCCGCCATCGTGAAGCTCGACTCCAGCATGCAGGTGATGGCACAATGATGCTCCTCATCCGTACCTAAAGCCACCATCACATTTGGAGTCTCGCCCCTGACCTCCACAGAAACACGACCCTTGGGTTTTGGCTGTGGATCCCATTCTTCGTGAGATCGCCGTTGTCTGGGACGGGACTCATTCTCACGGACGCCGTCGCAAGAGGTTTCCCTGGCGATAAAGGTCCCACACAAGGACCCTCTCTTCTCTACACGATGCAGCACCACCACATGCCTCATCTCAGGATGGACTCCGCCCGCACCTGCTCGTGCCCGAGGGCTGGGTTCTCAAATGTAGCGCTGCCGCCTCTTGCTCTCATCCTTCCCTTCTCGCCAAAACGCTGTGACATGTTCTGTCCGCGTGGGTCCATGATCTAGCTGAGTCCACGAAACTCAGATTCATGGCTGCTCATTCTCCTTCATATGGTTGTGGGTCTTCTTCTCCCAACGGCTGAGACACTGCACAGGTGTAGCCACTCCAGGCTGGTCTATGGCCAGCGCTTTTCCTCTCCTACGGTAGCTTCGTGTAAATCCTTCTGACGTTGAAGGTAGGGGTTGGGCGTAAAGGCTACTTCATTCCATCTGTTTTCTGACCAAGGCTTAGATCAGGAGGCATCTCTCGAGTCCCTTCATCCACAGGGTTGGCGCTTGGCTACTGTAGCAGTAATGGAGGAAGGAGGAGGAGGTCAAGTGTATTGGTTATCTCTCTTGCCTAACACTCACCAATATCTCTTCCTTTGACTTGGTGTTGTTACTCAATGCTGTCGTTGCATTGTGGATGAAGAGGGATGCGATTGAGAAGGATCTATCCCTATAGTCCACGATGCCAGGTTAGTTGGGTTGCTCCTGGAGTTGTGGCGGATCCGAAGACTTATCCCCCAACACACTTAACCACTTGATATGTATTCCTCATGACTTGGTCTCCTATACACCAGCTACTCTATTGAAAACGTTGGTAGGTTGTGGTCTTTCAGATGTATCCAAGGGCCATTAGTGTGCCACACCACCCAGCCTGTCACAACTAACATATTCGTGCCCCTCTGTTGATTGGGTTGGCTTGTGATGTTATGTGGAAATTGAACTTATTTCTAACTTATTTAAATCAATAGTTCACCTCATTATATCTTAATATCCACCAATAGGGACCTTGAATTATTACCAATTTTACACATGGATCCCTTGTCGTAAAATTTCTCATTTAGCAATGTTTGAGGCCAAAAAAAATTCTATGCTATGATCATGTAAGTGCATTCCTCAAATAACCTCATAAATAATCATATTAACCTTGAATTCAATTCAAATCATCATAATTATTGATCCTACAAGTCCAGAACACTTGTTATGATACTAATACCTCAAAATTCACTAATATATCACTTGAGTCTATTGGTACTATTAAACGGGTCCCATGGACTCATATGTACCCAAACAATTAATCAAACCTATTCATCATACTAGAACTCAATTAATGTTCTAATTGTCAATTGCATATCTAGTTACACTTTTTGGGTGGAAAATATACAATAATTGAGTAACCAATTCCTTCATTTGGTATCATCATCTACATGATGCTCATTGTATTCAAATACTATATTGGGTATCATAATCATAAAATTGGGGTCATCACATAAATGGTTCCAAGACACATATGGGGCCCCACAACTCTCTAGGCTTGGGCAATCTGAAAGATCTACTTTTCTAAAAAGTATTAACATGTTGTAAAAAAAGATATCATACTCTACATAATGGTTGTGAAGAAAAGAATAGTCAATTGAGTGGACCGATTAAACTCTAGTTGTATGATATTTAAGACTCATACAAAAATATATGACCTATTACAATTTGTAATGTTAGTTATAAGATAACATCCTGGTTCATGTAAAATAGGTCAAAACTTCTTATTGATTCTATTATTTCTAAGGATCAAGGTGCATTCATTTCAAGAAAGATGATTATTAACATTCCATCAATTATTTCACACTGTGAAAAGTGGAATTGGAGGATGAAAAGGAAATTTATCCCTGAAGCTTGATATGTGAAAGGCCTAAGACAAAGTAAAATGGAGTTTCCTAGATCATGTGATAAAAAAACTAGGGGTTTTATTAGAAGTGGAGGTGGATTCAAGAATGTGTATGTGTTTTCAACCATACCTAGGTCATCACAAAGACAAGTTATGAACAATTTGGATGAAAAAATACATGTACCACAAAGAACCACTTTCATCCTACATATTTATTATTTGTATACAAGATTTTTCACTTATCTTAAGTTTGCGTCCATAAATGAACTCATCCTTGTAGTAAGTATTGGAAGGAGTGAAATAACTTGTTATTAATTTGAAGTTTGGTGAGAAGAAATGTGTAGTAATGTTAGGTTATGGGTTAGTGTGTCTGTTTTCCATGTTCTTTATGTTTAAGGTAACATGGTCATCCATTAGTGATGGATGTAGTATCGAACCTTAGAAATCTAGCATATAGATATAGATGGGATGAGATATTAAAGGATTTTCCTGGTGGAATAAGGTATAAGTAGGGTAATACAAGAATATTTATTTGAACAATGCCAACATGCTCACAAAAAGGATTTAATGAACCAACAAGGTTAAATTTGTTGATGTGAGGGTTCTTTTAGGATGGACAAGGTTTAACAGGAGTGGATACGAATGTGTTTAGTCAAAGGATAAGATAATAAATGTTGTGGAACTTAGGTTCTAGGTAGGATAATTATCCAATATTTTCCATTCTACTCATGCCCATTTTCTTTAACTAGAAGATAGTGGGAGGTAGAGCAATACTTTAACCCTCCTTAAGTCATGTCTCTCCTCACAGAAGTTTGTTGGAGTTGGAAAGTGGGCATGAGTACCCAGTTACATATACCTTCCTCTATCCATATTTACTCACGTATTCCAACCTCCCACCACATTCTCATTTCATATATAGAATTAATGATATGTAGGAGGATTTTAATATTGGTAGGTTGAGGGAGACTAAGGAACATCATTCTCAATTATAACCCAATTTATAATAGAGGATTTCTTTGGGATATACATGGACTTAGAAGTCTTTGGAAAAACAAATATCTGTGGATGAACCATCCGACTACTCACATAATGGTTTTGGTGTGACTGATCTGAATTCAAGAACATCTAAGGGGTTCACAACCCTCTTATATAGTGCAAGAGATGAAATCAGGAGTTTGTGTCATTGCATCACCAAGGTAGACCGAATCTCTAGTTGGAATCAGGACACCTTAGACAATCATTGAGTCTATATCTATTGGCATGAAGTTTAGGCATGGATCTATCCCCCTCCTTTGTTATGTCTTAAAGCCATGTAAAATTTAGGAGCTTTAGAGCCCTTGGCAATGCTAGATCTCATTGTTGAGATGTGTTCTAGTATCGTGAGCGTGAAAAAACTTAATATGTATGAGCTTCAAGATCAAAGATCCTACTTCTTCCAATCATAAGTGGTTACCCTGATAAATATGAATTTACTTTATAAAGAAGAATATAAGTTAAACTGGAGAAGGTGAGTGTAGGAACTACAACTAGAAATGGCTAATCACCTAGTGCCCCACTATAAGTGTAGTGGGCTATAGAGACATGTGGATTGCATGGATCTAGGATTTTGAGAACTAGTTGAGCCCTAGGTTGCCAACTTGAACAAATCAACTCTCTCAAATTCATCTAGTGCCATCCTTGGGTATGGTTGTTCTAAGGCTTCCATACATGTAGCTATCTGGTCAAGAAACACGATGTTAGAATTTTCTATGAAGATACACAATTTGACGGTTTGTTATCATCTAGGTGAAGCCCCATAAATCTTAGGAAATGCCTTTAAACCAACAAAATCATGTTAAATACCACTCTTATAAAAGATAACCATGGTCTTGGATAGATTTTGAAAAATTCATCTACTATTTGAGTCTTCAAGTGTTATTGGTTGTTCCAATGGGTCATTCATCAGTTTGGTAAGATAATGGGTGGTGTCCTAAACCTATAATTGCTTAAGAATCTCTTATGCGACATAAAATATCAATGAATGACAAAATAACAAAGCAGATATAAAACATTTGTATAGTTCTTGACAAAGTAAATATTAGAAAAATATTCAATAGATAATAAGAAACAACTAACTTGAATGTGAACAACAATAACTAGAAGAAAATAATTAAATAACTAGATGTTTATTCTAAGCATGGAGTTATACCATGCTTAGTAGTATATTTTGACATTGGGCCTTATCAACTTGGTTTATAATAGTTAAAAGTGTCAAGTCCAAATATCCATACATACACCTTAGGGTTTCAAATGTCACTAAGACTACTATTTCGTATCCGATTTGTGGTGACTTAACATAGAAAAACTTATGACATTGACGTAATAGCACTTTTAACCAAACACACTAGCTACTTAGCATTGAGTCTTAACAATCATTGTGGATAGGTATAGTCATGTTAAACACCAACATCTCTAGTGCCAAAAAACATGAATGATTGAATTCTAACATCGTGTTCACTTCTTTTTGTAGTTGAATGTCGTACATAGAGATACAAGTTTTTCCACTGCATGGATTTCCCCAGTCAACTCATCTAATTCCAATGGGACCTTCATTTACTAAACGAATTGAAAACATAATCCCACATATATTACAACATATATATTTCCATTTGCCCTCTCATAGCCCTTCAACTTATTATAATTGAACATGTTCCACATCATCACCTTTAGGCCTCAAAGGAAATTCCTGGTACTTCGAACAACTTATTACTAATTTTATTAAGGTCTTCCTTGATAAATTATAAATATTACTCTTCATTAGTATATTAACATAAAATAAAAAGAAACATAAAAGACTTAATTTATATAAGCTTTTTAAATAAGAAAATATTAACATGTCCATTTTCAAGCTAGAGGTAGAATTTTAGGTTTTAAAAAGTGCAATTGAAGCATTCCATATCAGTAACAATCAACCATGGTTAAAAAATTCCAAAATGGCACTAGTAACCAATAATATACATTACTTTGGTCAATCCCTAAATTGGACATCTCGACTATATACATTATCATTTCTACATGATAAGTTAAACTCCATGTATTCTCAACTATAAGCCAATTATTCCTCAATGAAATGATTAATGTATCATTTTAGTGCATGGGAACTAAGATGAATAATCTAGTTTAAAATATCTTCATTTGAATATAAATAGGTCCATTCACTAGAAATTCCATAAAATGGACTTAAACCATAAAAATTGAGAACTTCCATCAGTATAAGATCCAATTTAATTAAATATTTTCAAAAAGGTTTCATAACAATAATGTGTAAGCATCCCAAGTTATTGACTTAGTTAATAATATGAAGCATTACCTTAATGTTAATACAAACATAATGTAGAAGAGATTTTTAAATGGAATATAGAATAGCTATAATTCAACAAAGTCTTAGGAACACCTACTAATAACTTGTAACTTATTACAAATTTTATTTTATATTTAAATTGAAGCTTTTAAAGGTACATAGTGGAGGTACAAGTAAACTACCAAGGATTACACATAAATAGATCATATCGACTATCAAATCTTCACATTTGTAGCCCACTAACAATTTGAATCTAAACTCATAATATCACAAATGTACTAAGAAGACACAAAAAAAATTTAAAATTATCATATGCATGGAAAGTATATTTACATTGCATGAAAAGCACAAATAGGCATTATTGTTATGATTTACTTAGAAATTGTGATTTTAACTAAAAATTTAATTGTTATATATTGCATTAAGGGAGTATTACATGAACATCATATACAAGGGGACACCCTCCTTGGTCATGATTGATAAGATCTAGGGAACCTTCAACACCATATATGTTGGGCCCTATACCGTGTATCAAGTACTCTAGAAAACTCCATGTACATTGTGTGCTCCAGGGAGGTGTACTAGTCAACATTAATCCATTACCTCATAAGGGGGATAATGAAGACCTTAATAACTAAAAAATATGTACTCATAATTTACATTTTCAAGTGACAAAACATAGAGTACTATATAGCTTACTACATCAAATATTTGCAAATAGGAGGGAAAACATAATCAGGCATTCAACCAAGAAAACCATAATCATATAATTAAATATATCCAATATACCGAAGTTTTGAAATTCATAGTTATCCTGGACCATCTTTATCCCTAGTCATCATCTGATTAATAACAATTCATCATCATCAATAATTATTCATCACATTATAGGTCTCTTAGACCCAACTAGGGTTTAGCCAAATCGAAGTTCTAACTAACGTTAACCATTCTATGATATTTCTATTTAGATCTATATACAAAATTTAGGACTTGTTCAAGTTTCATATTTTTCTAATGCTTGTATTAATTTCTAGAATTAAAATAAGATTAAAAGCACTACTTCGTGATTTATGAGAAAAGGCCTAGTATAAGGAAGTATTGTTCCATTAAGAGTACAAAAGTGGGTTTGAATCATCATTGGGGCTCTGTGAAGATTTTTTGGGAATTATTATCAATTGTAAACTCTTTATTTTATTTAATGAACCCTAAAATTAGTATTAACATCTAAATAAAATATCATCAATAGGAAATCCTCAATAGTCTGATGTAGTGGTTACATAACAAAGTTGGCATTTTTTGAATCTAGGATATTTTGGAAGGGATTTATTGACTATGGGAGATATTTATAGTTGATTTTCACAGTTTAGATATAGTTCTGGATATTAAAAAAAAAAACTACCCAATGTGGATTGTTAGAGCCATTGATTGTATTGATTAGACTCAAGATCAGGTGGTTGAAAGAAAGCCACGTCGCCTAGAATGAGTGTGTGGCATGGCTTGCTCAATTCCCCCCTCAGGTGCGTTGACCGGTCTAGTATGCTGGATAACCCAGTCTGCCTTGGCATAATCATGTGTGATCTTCTTGAGTTTCGTTTGTTACGTGGTGAATCATAGTGATAGGGAATGATGGTGAAATAAGTGATACGGAATCATGGTGAATCCCTGGTGAATTTTGATCTATTTTTGTCCCCATGAAAAAGCACGGTGAATCGTGGTGAATCACGGTGAAAGAAGTTTTCTTTCAAGACTCCACTGCTTAGTTAGACATATGTGTAAAAAAATGTTTATACGAGAAGAGGGCTTTGCAGCAAGATGCATCTACATCCAAACTCCTGGTCAGACCTGCCGCCGCAACTTGGCAGTGGGATCTGGGGAAACGTCCTCCCGCGGTTCCTATACAAGTTGAGTTCCAGGAATGGGTGCATAGAATGTTTGAATGAGGATACGGCCATCGTCATTGACTATGGCGCCTGGCTTCTCCCGAACTCCACCTTCGAAACTCGAGGAGGAGTAAATATCGACCGCCCTGTCTGACGGCCATGCTCAAACCTCCCTTCTTGTTGCAGAGGATGTGTAGGTGGAAACCCTACCTCTAAGCTGACATTTCTCCATTCTAAGCCCCCCCCCCCCCCCAGTATAACTCCAGTAGAGAGGAAAATGAAGTCGGGAGCTGGGTCACACTCTCATCTCGCTACCAAAAGCCACGATCTGAGGGGGAGTTAGGAAGATCATGGTCGTCCAGATCTACATCCAAAGACATTATGAGCTTATTCATTAGTTATTTGGATTGGTAGGAAGCAATGGCTCCCATGAAAATTGCCTGCGTTGCCATAGTAGCAATGCTCTTGGTAAGCATGACCACGGCCACTAGAGTCCTTACTCAGTATCCTAGCGGTGGAGGACATGGTAGAGGTGGAGGCGGCGGTGGGGGCGGCAACTCAGGACATGGCTCTGGATGTGTGGTGCTGGATATGGTGCAGGAGTAGGTGGTGGTGGCAGCGGAGGAGGTGGAGGGGGAGGAGGACATGGACATTGGTCAGACGCTGGTTATGGATCTGGCTTTGGTTCTGGGAGAGGGTATGGAAGAGGAGGAGGTGGCGGCGGCGGTGCTGGTGGAGGTGGAGGCAGTGGTGGTACTAGGTTGTGGGTCAGGTTCCGGTTCTGGTTACGGCATCTGGTCATGGATAGTGGAGGAGGTGGTGGTGTGGCAGGGGAGGAAGAGGTAGTGGTGGTGGTCTAGGTGGTGGAAGTGGGTTTGGTAGTGGCGCTGGATCTGGGATATGGCGCTGGTGGAGGTGGTGGTGACGGAGGAGGAGGTGGTGGAAATGGGTACGGTAGTGGCTCGGGATCAGGCTATGGGTCTGGTGGTTGAAGTGGTGCAGGTGGAAGAGGAGCTAGGTGCCGGTGGCAGTGGAGGTCTAGTTGATGGATACGGGTCTGGATTCGGAAGTGGATCAGGCTATGGTGGAGGACAAGGTGGCGGAGGAGGTGGCTGTGGTGGTGGTGGTGGATAAGGTCGATGAGGTTGTTATACTATAACTTGTAGTTCCGGTGTGGATGTCGATCTCATATAATCGATTCAACAGGTGTATTTAATCTGCAGCATTTTTTTTATTAAAAATCTGCAGCATTTTCGTAAGCAATAATGATGCAATTTTGGTGTGTCTGTAATACTACTTTGGTACTTTCTTTTTGTATAGCTAGTTATTTTACGTAGTGAACTTTGTTAGCTATACTGAGTGATGTATCGGACTTGGTACTTCAAATAGCTTGGTTACAATATCGATTGGAATGGAAAAATGACCACCGCATCTTGTGCGATCCAAACAAAAAATGTTAGATTATATCATTAAAAATTAATATACAATAAATGAATAGGTTAAAATGTTTATATTTTCATATGTTTATAGATGAGTAATATATTTCTAATAATGTATAGATATATTTGTCAAATTTTGAATGTTTTCAGACCAAATATAGCAATATTCGGTATCAAATTTGAATTTTTGAATCTGAAATTCAATATCCGAAATTCGAAATCCGATCTGAATCTAACGAATGACGATATTTTTTTCTTCAAATTTTTTTTCTGCACCTGGATCAAATGTGAGGATTGTAGATATTTATTTACAGGTCTAGCTAGTTCCAAATGACCAAAACGTAGCAAGTGGTTGTACAACTATACAAAAGAGATCGTATGTCAGTCAACTAGATGATTGAAAATTTTTCAAAACTCGTATCCGGAATTTAATTTTCTAGAAAATAATTAGCTCCACCGTCTTGCTGACTCAATACCATTGAATATGATTGTTTCTCGATAAGAACATATTGTGTTGTTTCTTCTTCCGCAAGATAACTTTTCTATAATGTTAATAATTGTTATCCAAGATAGGCCGTGCTGTTCAAGGGATGATGTAAAGGCTTGGATTACATCATTATTTCTTTGTCTCTATCAAACCGTTAGTAGTCAAATATTGTTTGTACGAGAAAAACATAAACAAAAATATTAATAAGACACTTTTTATCCAAATTAATGGGTAACTCCGTTTGTAATTTCTGCCTCTTAACTATGAAGTTTTGGTAGGACGACCAAATATGAAATGATGGGTTCTCTCATTGATGTTTCTACTTCTTCCCTCCGTTATTGCAATCAATCTAGGTTGAGCCATTATCTTCATTATCACTAACTAAAGCATTGGTCATCACCACGTTTGCCTTCAATTTAGCATTTGTATAGTGGGAGTAAGGGCCCAAAGGATGAAGTTACTTGACTTTTGGTTTCAAGTGGTATATTTTCTTGACATAGATACATGAAAGGTATCACTAGATCATCAAAGATAATTAAAAAAAATATATTAATGATAAATGAAAGAATCATTTATTATATGCATCTCTCTTTGATGGTAATGTTGACACTCTATTTTTTATTATACGCCTGTGATCCAAATCAAATCAGCTCACATCTCCTATTAGAACTATCTCCAGTTTCCCCTAATTTTTTCATATCTTGACATTTTTATCCTTTAGTTTTATCCATTTTTCCACCCATTACGGTACAAACATAGCGATCAAGTCTATTATCAGCGATATAATTTTACAACTCGGCTTTAAATAAGCCACCTGTTGATTTCCAATTTGTTAAAAATGGTTAACTTCTTTTTTATTTAAAATCCAATAGGTGACCCATTTGAAAGAGTGAAGACGCGGGCTGCCTTCAACAAAGAACAAGCCAACAACGCCTTCATGTCATAACTCAAACCAAAGAATGTGAAAGAAGCTCTTGGGGATGATGAATGGATCCTAGCTATGTCAGAAGAGTTGGAGAAATTTGACAAGAACAAAGTATGGACCCTAGTTCCAAGACCAAGTGATAGAAAGATCAATGGCACCAAGTGGGTCTACCGCAACAAGCTAGATGAAAGTAGAAAAGTGGTAAGGAACACAGCAAGGTTAGTGGCTCAAGAATACAATCAATAGGAAGGTATAGATTTTGATGAAACATACGCACATGTAGCTAGACTTGAGTCCATTCATATGTTGCTTGCTTTTGCTAGTTATAAAAACTTTCTTTGTTATCAAATGGATGTTAAAAATGCATTTTTTAATGGTACATTTGAGGAGGAAGTGTATGTTGCACAACCCCCAGGCTATGAACATGATAGTTTACCTAACCATGTTTATTTGTTGCAAAAATCTCTCTATGGACTCAAACAAGCACCTCGAGCTTGGTATAAGAAATTAAAGAACTTTTTTTTAGATAATGGGTATATCATGGGCAAAGTAGATTTTACCTTGTTTCTAAAACACACTTCTAACAAATTTTTTATCATTCAAATATATGTTGATGATGTCATTTTTGGAGGAACTAATCTTGATTTTTGTAAGGAGTTTAGTGATCTTATGCAGAGTGAGTTTGATATGAGCATGGTGGGTGAGCTTACATTCTTCCTCGAATTTTAAATCAAGCAAACTAAAGATGGGAACTTCATCAACCAAGGCAATTACACAAGTGAGCTACTTAAGCGCTTTGGATGGAGAACACCAAGTTGATGGATACACCCATGTCTAACACTGCCAAACTTTATAAAGATGAAGAAGCTGAGAAAGTCGATGAGAAGCTCTATAGAGGTATGATTTTATGTTTACTTTATTTAACTTCCTCTAGACCTGATATAATGTTTAGTGTTGTCTTGTGTGCTCGCTCTCAATCAAATCCCAAGAAATCACATCTTATAATTGGTAAGAGGATTTTAAGGTACTTAGCCAAAACTCTAAATTTTGGACTATGGTATCCTAAGTCAAGGGACTTTACTCCTATGACTTATAGTGATGTGCATTACGCAAGATACTTAATTGATAGAAAGTGCACAAGTAGAACTTGCTTTCTCCTAGGACCATGCTTGGTGTCTTGGTTCTTCATGAAATAGAGCACAATGGTATTATCAACTACTGAGGCTGAATACATGGCAGCCGGGAGTTGTTGTTCCCATGTCCTATTGATGAAGCAAATGCTCCAAGACTTTAGTATTTGACGTGTATTTTACTACGCGCTAAAAACGCAAGTGTACGCGTCGAGTAGTATAGGCCTTGTGAGGCCCGAGTCGAACACAAGGATACTCAGAAATGTTGGAGACTCCTACTAACTATTTGCGATCAGCTAAGCCGAATAACAAATTGGGTTTGTTGAATAAAATTAAAAGAAAATAAAAATAAAACAAAGCAAACAATCGATTAAAGGTTAATTTAATCAATTCAAAAGGATATCTTTAGGATTGTGGTTTCACCGTGGGTTTTCATTGTATTAGGTTTTATATAATGCCTCAATCTTCTCTCTCTATATGGGTAATGGCCTGAAAACAGAATTGCCCACTGTCGTGGTACAATTCACTATCTAGGTTTAGGTCGGTTCCACTGTCGTAGTAACCTATACCCTAAATTAGATGCATTATGAACGATCTCTCAATATCCACTATTAATTTTACACCACCTTGGTCAAGGGATTTGTCGATTAATGTATATTTTGTCTATTTTCAACCGTTAATCCTTCTTTCAAAGTGATTAAGGATATTAGGTTATTATTATGGTGATCAAGCATAACAATATATGAAGAAAACGAAACTATACCACAGATTTAAGAGAGAAAATATGAATTACTATTATAAAACTGTCATACAATGAATCCCCGGGCTACTCCCGGTCCTAAAGATGAAGGGGATTAGCCCCGCATGGTCATCTCACACAAGTACAAGGTAGAGATAAGGGAAGTCATGTGAAAAACGTGGAATGAAAGGGAAAACCCCTGAACGGAGAAGAACCGGTTGATCCTTTGAGTGGAACATGTGCTCTCCCGCCTTTCGGTGGTGAAATCCGTCTTCTGCGGCGTCCGGATCGACTGGTATGAGCTTCTGGCCTCCGTTCTCCTCTCCACTGCTCCTCGGTACTTGTGCAATGGCTAATCCCATTCCCCCTCTTTCGTCCGGGCGGTCGTCATTAGGTATATCTCGGTCATTAGGTCACTAATTAACCATAGTCGTCCGATTGAGATCAATCTGAATCCAACGCATATCTGACGGCGTCGATACCATCGACGCGGGTCGATGGTATCGACCCGCTACAGTAGCGGCTGGCTGCAACCCTTCCTTTGTCGCGCCCGACATCAGCTCGATACCATCGACTCGGGTCGATGGTATCGACTTCCTTTAGGCTTCGGTTTTGTCGTTTTGCGACGTTGTAGCCTCCATGTGTCGATGGTATCAACTTGGTGTTGATACTATCGACTGCTTCTGCGTCAACAAGCTGATGGTATCTCGATACCATCGACATCCCTGTCGATAGTATCAACGCTTTGCTGCTCCTTCCGGCTGGAAACCTGTGACCATGTCGATGGTATCGACTTCCGTCGATGGTATCGACGGAAGCAAATACTCGTTTGTCCTAAAATTCAAAGACAAGATCACATCAATTCACAAAAATAATAATAATTTGACAATTAATGCTCAAAATGATGAAATAAAGGGAATTTTACATAAAATTGTGGCAAAGACCAAAATGAATGAATTATGCAATATTAACCATAAAAATGACTAATAAAAGCATAAAACACATATCAAACATGTCTATAAATGCGACTCAAAATCATCGCATCAAACTCCCCTAAGCTTGAACGTTGCTCGCCCTCGAGCAACTAATCCTTAGAATAGAATTCCCAATGTCAACTGAAGAACAACACATGACAATCAACATCCCATATGACTCCCACCGGACATTCACATATGCCCTCTCTAACCACATAATGGTAATTACCCTGCAGGCGACAATAATCATCCATAAGAGAAATTGACCTCAAAACTGATGAACACTATCACATAAGGCAGTTAACATAATAAAAATCGCCGGTTCAGACTTGGTGCATCTTGTGATCTCCTAAACTACGTTGCTCGCCCTAACTACCATCTACATGGAAGCAGTTCTCCTGATATATATTAATGAGGAGAAATTCACAGTGGCCTACCAATCCGAGCAACGGGTTGATGAAATGGGTGGCTCATGGAAGAAAGTGGAAGTATCGTACTGTTTCAACATGCATAAAACAAAAATGCCCTAAATGATGCAAATGCACATGAGAAATGCCCTAATGTCTAAGATTAGGTGGAATGATGCATGCACTAACCATCCGTCTCAAAATGAGATGGATAGCGAGTTAAGTTACATCATGTATTCAATTATCCTGAAATGCAGGTGATATTACGTTCCTTTCTCCTTCTTATTCTACTTTCTTCTAAATAACTTTTTTTTTATTGTGCAGATTTTTTAGATTTTTTTTCTTTTTCTTTCTTCTTTTCCAGCCCTTATATCCATAATAGCTTAAAGATAATTACATTGGGCTAATTTTTCTTCATACTTAGAAATTTGCACTAATTAGAAGGTATGGAACAATTTAATTCACCATTGGAGAAAAATTGAGATACATGATATACTTTATGCATGAAAATTATGAATGCAACTACATGGCATGCACCTAAGGGTAATGTGCATGTATCACTATACTTTTTTTTTCTTTCTTTTTATGCAGAATCGTATAGATAATTGCAATGCAAGTCCTATCTAGATGCTATGCAAGCAAAAAGAGTTAAAACTGTACTCTACTTCCAATTCTTGGGTGGATTATGGAAACAATGAAGTGGAACAATCACAAGACTAGATGACTGAACCTTAGAAAGATATTATGCGTCCCTCCTTACTGACCTGTGTAGTAGTTTAGAGGGTTCTCTCTCTTACATCCAATTAAAGTCTCATTACCATTTGGTCAGTTTAGGCTCAAACAACCATTTCCGTCCTCTTTCATGAATCATTAGGGATACAGTTGTGAAATTTTGTTTTAAAGTTGACAAAACCAATAATTTTCGTAGGATATGTGCCCAAGGCAACACAAGACAAGCTTTCCAAACACACAAAAAATTTTAAAATTTCCCTTAATCTTCCCATGCACAAAATGAGATGACACAACTTTATGACATCCACGATTACACTAGATAGCATGTGGATCCTACATAAACTAAAATTGCAAGAAACAAATAAAAAAAACAAAAGCAATAATGCTAAAAACAAAAAAAAACAATAAAAGATAACGCTGTTCCAACTACCCCCTAAGCTTGAATTCGACTATGGCCTCATAGTCAAAAACAAACTTAAAGATTGGAACAGTGATACCGGATCATTCTTGTGGTGGTGGAGGCGGGTATTGCGGCGCCGTGGGGTCCCAAGATGGGTATTGCCCCTGAAAGGTCGGATCATACTGGGGTAGTGGAGGAGGTTGTGGATACCCCCCAAAGTAATTAAGGCTCCAGTAATGATCATAAAACGGTTGCTGCTGCTGCTCCATCCTATATAGCCGATCGTGGATGTTCTCTTGATTGGCGAAAAGAAGGCGCTCATTCTCGAAGATCGCCTACTGGTTGACATAGAGCCGGTTGGTGGTGTCTTGAATACTAGCATAGGCAGCTGTGTGGCTATGTTGCGTCTGCTGGATGTCTTGAAGCATTGTGTACACCCCTTGCATAGAATAGATATCCTCACTCAGTTGCGAGGGCTGTGGTGGTGGAGGCCGATGCGGAGAAGATGAAGATGCACCCGGATGCATCCTAGGGCGCTTCCGGGGTGCCACTTGTGATCGAAGAGGTGTGAACGCCTCTTCCTCCTCTTCCGCCGCCTCGTCGTCGTCGCCACCGTTGTTGCCGCCCTCTTCTTCATCGGAATCGATGGCTATGATTGGCCACCAGAAATGCTGCGCGCCGTCGATGTTGAAGACAGGGTCGGGTAGAGAACACTCCTGATATGCTTGATTTACGTGGCAGTGTGAGAACGCCACGCTATCTCGGAGAAGAATGAGATTGGACCGGTGTAAATGTTGCAAGTTCACCTTGCTCTTAGTAGATAGAGGAATGAGGGTCTGGAAATTCAAGCCGAGGTATGAAGCCAGCTTGGTGATTAGCCCGCCGAAGTGAATCGGCGCTTTCCTCGTACTCCGCTTCACCGCCAAAACTCGTTGCAGAAAGAAGGCGCCCCAATTGCACTCTTGTTGCGTCAGGAGCTTGTAGAGAAAGAAAAGGTCAGGCTCCTGAAACTTGCTAAGGGCTAGGTCTCCCCGAGCAAACAAGGTGGAGCTCAACATACGGTGCAAGACCCAGACAAATGGGTGCTTGAAGTCGGCTACCGCGGCGTTGTGGTAGCTAACCGACTTCCCTTGTGGCACCGTCACCAACTCGGAGAAGAGAGCGTCGTAGTTGGTGCGGTTATCCGGCCGCCTGTAGTCGTACCACGAGTGATTCCAGTTGAAGATGTCGTTGAACTGCTCGAGGGTGATGGTGTAGTCACGGTTGTACAGCCGAAAAAACACCCTGCCCTTTTCCCACTCGCGGTCGCTTGCTGATATCTCATTGGGCACAACACAGATGTCCAGTGACGCCATGAATTCCGCCACCAGCTCTTTGTACGTTGGCCACTCGCCGAAAAATGGCTGGCCGTCTTCATGGTACTCAAGCTCATCGTGTCCACGGCCCGTTTGGTGGGCCTGCCCCTTCAGTACGTAATCCAGATTTTCCTTGAAGACAAGATCATTGATCATCTCCGGATCCACGTAACGGGTGGGCTCGATCTTGCGCTTCAGGATTTCTTCGTAAACCTTCTTCACATCTGCGGATGGGTGGACAAGTCGAGGACGTGCGACCGATGATGGCGGTGGTGACACGAACTCGGGGATGTCAATCATATGAGCGCGCGAGGAAGAAGCTCCGGTTAGATGCACCATTGTTGCGACGAGAAAAGGATTAGAAGAAGAGCTCGGTGAAGATGGAGAATTGAATCTCCGCTCGGTGAAGATCATCGCTCGGTGCTGCTGTTCTTTGGGCTTGTATGGCTCGGGGGAGTGCTCGGCGCAAAGGAAGAAGAGAGCTCTGAAGGTGTGACGTTAAATGACGTCATGAATCTCCTTATATAGACTTGGCTGGCGCCATTGTTGGTCCGTCGATACCATCGACGCGAGTCGATGGTATCGGCACCTGTTGATGCTATCCGCCTCCCTCGCGAGTATCGACGGTCATCAATGGCTGGATCTTGAAACCCGGATCACTGACGTGTCAATACCATCGACATGGGTCAATGGTATCGACGCTGCACCTGGATCGATGACGTGGAAGCCGCGATCGCCGTTGATTCGTTTGCATGGATCGATGATGTGGAGTGTCGATACCATCGACATGGGTCGATGGTATCGACTTGTCTTTGTTGCAACACCTCCGCTTTGCATCTCAACCTGTAGCTGTGTCGATACCATCGACATGGACGTCGATGGTATCGACTTTCCTAAGTCGATTTTGTCTGTAAATCTCCAGAGATCTCGATGGTATCGACGGTCAACTCGATACCATCGACGTTTTCTTCACGACCTGCCTGTAGGTAAGTCGATACCATCGACGAGGCCGTCGATGGTATCGACGCAGAGCAAAATCTGTAGTCATGAACCTGTAACTCGGTCGATACCATCGACCAGTGTGTCGATGGTATCGCCTCTGCCTCAGCCTGCACATCAAACAAACCGATCATGGTATCTTTTTTATACTAAAAACTAAGTAAAAACAAATTAAACTACGAATGTAAACAAACTATCCTACTGTACCGATGGTTGGGTTGCCTCCCAACAAGCGCCCTTATTTAACGTCTTAGGCTAGACGACTTGAAGCTCATCATCTTGGCACTTTGGGGCATGTTCTTAGAGGATCATGCGGTAATTTGAATTCAACTCGATCTCCTCCAATTCCCAAGGACAATGTACCTCTCCCTAAGGCAGTCACGACATCCTCCGTTGCTTGAAAAGGTCTTCCTAGAAGAATTTCACAGCTTTGGAGCGGTGGCATATCCATGACAACAAAATCCACTGGGGAATATAAATCGATCCACTTTGACGAGAACATCTTCACATACTCCATGTGGTCTCACTAAAGACCCATCTGCTAATTCAATTGTCGCGGCCGACTTCTTGATTTCTTTTAACCCAAGTTTCTAAAATGTCGCCAGAGGCATGAGATTTATGCTGGTGCCTGAATCACATTATGCTTTAGGAAAATGTTGATCACCTATCGAGCATGGAATGTAGAAACCTCCTGGGTCTTTTCTCTTCTTTGGAGAACTCCCGTGAATCATAGAACTCACTGTCTCATTCATCCGACAAATATCATCGTCTTTTATCCGCCTCTTCTTATTGATGATTTCTTTGATGAACCACCCATAGGCGGGAACCTTCTCGATCATCTCCACTAATGGAATATTGATGTGGAGTTTTCAGAATATTTCCAAGAATTTCCTAAAATGACAATGCTCTTTCTTTGGCCCTAGATTTCCTAGACTTGACACAACTGCTGCACTCACACGCCTGTGAGGTGGCACATATGAGCTTTTCGGGGCCAACTCCCCTAAGCTTACTTCAATCACTCCCTCTGACGTGGGCTTTGGTGAGACATCATCAACAACAATAGCTTGTTGTGGTTCCTCTCTCGCATTAGATGTTTCCACATGTGCACAAACAACCTTCAATTGTTCTTCCTGCCTAGATGGAGATACAATATTCATAACTGGCTGAGATTTCCTGAAGAAAGTGCTTCCGCCTGCTAGTCCATAATAGGTGCGAGGGTACGGTATTGCCGGTGTCGCCTCTGTACTAAAAGTCAATTTTCTTTGATCTTTTGTCTCTGGCACCTGGGATTCTTCCTCATTTCTTACCACAGATATGTACTTGACTTGATGGTGTGCTTGGGCCACGTTTGCATTCTCAGCTGGTTTCTATTGATTGGCGTGCTTGATGGCTGCCACTTCACTGGAAATCTATGCCACAGTGGTTTCTAATGCCCGCATCTGTGCTCCATGGCTTTGTAGCGTCTGCCCAAATTTGGTTAGAATATCACCTTGAGATTGTAGTTGTTTACCAAACATATCCATCATCTCCTGATTTTGCTGCACCATTTGACTAAGTAATTCAGTGTTCTTGTCCTCCGCTCTAGGTTGTGGCTTGGCATCCGGATCTTGCAGAAAATTATTCGGATCCTTCCATGAGAACTTTTTGTCCTTTCTCCATGCATAGTCATTGTTTCTATAGCCCTGTTGTTGCATGAATTTAACTTGGGCTTCCTCATCCTCAGATGCATCTTCCTTAGCTAGCAACTTCTTGGCTAGAATATCTAACTTGTATTTCAGCTCCTTAATTACTTTGGATTCACCTGCAACTCTGACTTGCTCCACAACGCCTCTGTCACCCCATGACTGTTTCCTAGCCATGTTCTTTAATATCTCCCAACATCTGGTATCCGTATTATTCAGAAAGAATCCCGACCCAGCTGAATCCAGATTACTCCTATCGTGCTCGGAGAGAGCAAAATAGAAGATCTTCACCTGTGTTTCTTTATCCAGCCCGTGATGTGGGCACCTCCTCAGCATGACCTGAAATCTCTCCCAGGTCTCCGAATATGTTTCACCGGCCTGTTGAGTAAAGTTGTGAATCTTTCTGATCATTTCGTTGGTCTTCTCAGGAGGGAAGAACCTCTCAAAGAAGACCTCCACCATATGGTACCAAGACTCCACAAATTCTTCATCTAGGTTGTGTAGCCATTCTCGTGCAACTCCTGCTAGTGAACTCGGGAAGAGCTTCAAGTAGAGTGCAGTCTGCGGAAATCTGTCAATTTTCACCATATCGCAGTTCTCCACGAATTGACTCAGGTGCGCGACAGGATCCTCATTCTTTAAACCATGGAAAGCGTTAGACTTCACCAAATTTATTAGAGTCGGATCAATCTTATACGTCAGTATATTGATTGCTTGCTTCTTTATCGGCCCTTTAGAAGCAGATGCGGAAGAAGCTTTGATCTTCGCCCAAATCGTTGGTTCGTCAGCCATCTCTTCGTGTTCGGATTCAGATAACAGTTCCTCTTGATGATCTTGATTATGGTCACCTTCGTCTTCCGAGGCCGCCAGTGGAACCTTTGGTGCGTGCTCCGCGTAGTCAGTGGTACGCGTATGCACCATGCACAGTACCTGAAAATAGAAAAATCAAATTTAGTACAGTGCTTAAACAATTATTAAAAATTTATAGATCAATTTAAAAATATTTGAAGTTGTCTCAAAATAAAAAAAAATATATGGCCTAGAGTGGCTGCTCGTAGCACTCAAAGTGCCAACAATTTCGCAGTATCCCCGGCAACGGCGCCAAAAACTTGATGTGTATTTTACTACGCGCTAAAAACGCAAGTGTACGCGTCGAGTAGTACAGGCCTTGTGAGGCCCGAGTCGAGCACAGGGATACTCGGAAATGTTGGAGACTCCTACTAACTATTTGCGATCAGCTAAGCCGAATAACAAATTGGGTTTGTTGAATAAAATTAAAAAAAAATAAAAAATAAAACAAAGCAAACAATCGATTAAAGGTTAATTTAATCAATTCAAAAGGATATCTTTAGGATTGCGGTTTCACCGCGGGTTTTCATTGTATTAGGTTTTATATAATGCCTCAATCTTCTCTCTCTTGCAAAACACTAGAGGGGGGGTGAATAGAGTTTTAAAATAATTTTAACAATTTATTGAACTCAAACAACCACAATTGAAATTGGAAGAAGGAGACAGGTGTTTAGAGTGGTTCCAACTTTAGCAAATACTAAAGTTGTCAGTCCACTACCTGGTTGCTTACCCAACCGGGATTTTGAAAGTATTTATTTTATTACCTTCTCAAGGATTTATACAAAATACAATACTTTCCTTTACACCCCTTGAACAGCCTTCACTTGAAGTAGGTGCACCAACTTGAGGTAGCCTTCTTGAAGTAACTCCAAGCTCCCCCTTGAAGTAGCCTTCCTCCCTAGAAGTAACCTCCCGTTGCACCAGCTTTCTGAAGTAGCTCAAGGTCGCCTTCTTCACCAAGAAGATCTCCACCCTCTCCAATCCGCAGCCTCCAACCTAGGAGTAGCAAGGAGAGTACAAACAGTAATAGAGAATAAGAAAGGAAAAAGGAAATTACAACTTATCCTTTGTAGCCCAAGGCTTGATTTGCCTAGATCAAGCGTATAGATCTCCTCACCAAGTGTATGAACTTGTGATTGCAGTGGGTAGGAGATGCTAGCCTATAGGACACGAAGTTTGAGCTAAGGAAGGAAGTATCCAATTGTCACAATGCTCAAATTTCTCACAAACAGATTGCTCAAAGTATGCTCAAGGATTTCTCAAGTGTAACAAGTGAGTTTGAGTGTCCTATGGCTTGTCCTATTTATAGGAATGGTCTAAGGATGCTTAAGGACGTTCTAGACAACTTCTAGGGGTTTCTAAGTGCTTAACTAGCCGTTAGGTACAAGTTTGTTGCTTTAGCAACGGCTAATTAATTTACTCTGCAGTTGCTGTCAGAGTTCCTCTCGGTCGAGGAATGGTCGACCGAGATACCTACTCGGTCGAAGTTTTGTCGACCGACAGGCTCTCTGGATCAAGTGATTTGCAACGTCTATCTCCAACTGCCAACTACCTTTTCAGTTGAGTCTAACGGCTACTTTGGATCTTTCTCAGTCGAGAAGATTGTCGACCGAGAGTGTCTCGGTTGAGGAGTTGGTCGACCGAGATTGATCCTGTTTCAATGTTTCAATTTAGGCACTAATTATATGTATGAGTGTGCAAATGTAATCCTATTTGAAGGGAATGACTTATCTAAATGTGGTGTTTAGCTAGGGAGAATCTAACGCTTGATTTACATGAAATCTAAGTACTTGTACATTATATATTTGTACAATTTTTTACAAGGCGATTACATTTCATAAAAACATAAACATGTAAGCATATGGATTTCCCTAGTTACTTTGTCATCCACCTTAATCCTGCACACTCAAGTAGCTCGTTAGATCAATAAGAATGAAATGTTTGTCATAATCAAAACAAAGGGATTTATAGATGTCCATTTAGCCAACAATCTCCCCCTTTTTGAAGATGACAAACATTTCCAAAATATAAATGAATGAAATATAAAACATATGAGTTTCATACCTTTAGATTACCTTTTGTAGTCATTTTTGTTTTTGCAAATAAGTGCTGGACAAGATGTTATGAAACTCATTTATATTTTTGATTCTATATTCTTTTCTCCCCTTTTGTCATTTCAAAAAGATATCCAAGTTGAATAATTTATAGTATTTCTCCCCCGTAATTTTTTACTATACTCCCCCTTAATTAGATATCCCAAATAGAAGTTTGAATTCTTTTCAATAGATAGTCAATTTAGTCAGAATTTTTAAAGATTGCATTCTTTTTGATCTATTTTTATTTATTATTGACAATATTGGGACAATTTTGTGATCATAAATTAATTTTTCTTTTAATCACAATAAAATGATATTCAATTAGTTATTATGTCAAACTTATTTTAGGTCGAATTTGACTACGACCATAGCGCCCCTTGGTCAAATTTCATTTTAACCAAGAGGCAAATTTGCAGATTTTCAAATTGAATATATCGAGTATAATATCTGCATAAAATTTGATTAAGTAACAAGTTGAAGCATACTACTTAATATGATTCTTAAATGAAGGCACAATTAATATCTCAAGTCTTCAAAGATACTAATTTAGAGATTTTTTCTTAAGTGTTGCAAGCAATAGCATATAACTGACAAATCTTTTTGCTTTCCGAATATATCATCACGGATTCATGCATATAATTATCATTTTCTATGCGTACCAAATAGTGAAAGCATATCCATGATGTAATGATAACAGCATATAATGATAATTCCATCACAGGATTTGTATATGAATAGACCAGAAAATACTTTAGGAAAAATCATGTGAAAATAGAAATTTTCTTTTCATTGAACTAAGCATAATTTTAGTTTAAACTTAAATCATTTAGGGAATAAACTAATATTAATCTCATTTAAATTTGCAGGGATGATTTTCAAAATATATCCACTCATCAATCACAAATAGATAGCAATTTCATCAAATATAAAAGAATTCAGCAATTTTGTAGCAGACTGGAGATCAGTGACATGCTCGGTCGACAATTTCTCGACCGATGGTCTCTCGGTCGACAGTCTTTCGACCGATAACATTTTTGGAACTGTTAATTTCTTCCAAATGAAGCATAATTATGCAAGTTAAATATTTAGATAATTAAATTTATTTGTTATCCCATTGTGTTGAGTTGAGATAGACATAGAAATATGCAACTAAGGTCCTTGGTCATATCTCAACTTGATTCTGTTCATTTAGTTTGGAGGTTTTGGAACCCAAACTAACTCGACATCTTTTCTCTTGTAAGGGCATGAAAAACAATAGTGACCAAGGCGCAAACAATAATGACAACATATCGAGTCAACCTCATATCTTTTTCTATGGTTATGTTCTGTGTTGTCCTTGGGTGAAGATGTTCCTTTAGGTACATATATAGATTGATGAGTTTGTGACTTTCCCCAAATAGGTTGTTGATAGGATTTCCCTTTAGGCTTGTAACCTAGTCCTCTTCTCCCAATTTGATGATAGGAATTATCTAAGATTTGATCAAGAATGCCATTATTATTTAAACTACTAACTTTTTGTTGTAACTTGGCAATCTCATCCATTCTCTTCTTGATATCTAGTTTTGCTTGGTCTAGATTAGATGACAATGAGTTTCGTTCTTTGACAATAGTGTCATAATCTATATGAGTGCACAATATGGGTTGTTTTTGAAGATCGTTCACTTGATTTTGCAAATTGATCTTCTCTAAAGAAAGTAGATTGCAATTTGCCTCTATAGATTTTATCTTACTATCATGATCTTCAATGATCTTTTTAAGATCTTCATTTTCGGAAGTCATAGCAAGAAGCTTAGCATGTAATTCATCATTTTCTTTAATAGATTTCTTTAATTTTTTCTTGCACTCAACATATTTAATATGTGTTTCTTCAAGACTAGCAACTAGTTCTTCTTTAGATAAATAAAAAAGACTTACCTCTTCTTCTTCTTCACTAGTTGTAGCAATAAGACAATCTTTGTGCTCATCTTCCTTCTTTGATCTCCATGGGCATCTAGTTGTTGTGTGGCTTGTTCCTAAGCACCAATTGCAACATGTTGTAGTTTTGTCCAAGCAGCACCTTTTGTTGTGATTGTAATCACTATTACCCTCCATTCTTCAAGACCTGGTTAGGGTTCCTTGAAGCCTGCTCTGATACCAATTGAAAAACACTAGAGGGGGGGGTGAATAGAGTTTTAAAATAATTTTAACAATTTATTGAACTCAAACAACCACAATTGAAATTGGAAGACGGAGACAGGTGTTTAGAGTGGTTCCAACTTTAGCAAATACTAAAGTTGTCAGTCCACTACCCGGTTGCTTACCCAACCGGGATTTTGAAAGTATTTATTTTATTACCTTCTCAAGGATTTATACAAAATACAATACTTTCCTTTACACCCCTTGAACAGCCTTCACTTGAAGTAGGTGCACCAACTTGAGGTAGCCTTCTTGAAGTAACTCCAAGCTCCCCCTTGAAGTAGCCTTCCTCCCTAGAAGTAACCTCCCGTTGCACCAGCCTTCTGAAGTAGCTCAAGGTCGCCTTCTTCACCAAGAAGATCTCCACCCTCACCAATCCTCAGCCTCCAACCTAGGAGTAGCAAGGAGAGTACAGACAGTAATAGAGAACAAGAAAGGAAAAAGGAAATTACAACTTATCCTTTGTAGCCCAAGGCTTGATTTGCCTAGATCAAGTGTATAGATCTTCTCACCAAGTGTATGAACTTGTGATTGCAGTGGGTAGGAGATGCTAGTCTATAGGACACGAATTTTGAGCTAAGGAAGGAAGTATCCAATTGTCACAATGCTCAAATTTCTCACAAATAGATTGCTCAAAGTATGCTCAAGGATTTCTCAAGTGTAACAAGTGAGTTTGAGTGTCCTATGGCTTGTCCTATTTATAGGAATGGTCTAAGGATGCTTAAGGATGTTCTAGACAACTTCTAGGGGTTTCTAAGTGCTTAACTAGCCGTTAGGTACAAGTTTGTTGCTTTAGCTACGGCTAATTAATTTACTCTGTAGTTGCTGTCAGAGTTCATCTCGGTCGAGGAATGGTCGACCGAGATACCTACTCGGTCGAAGTTTTGTCGACCGACAGGCTCTCTAGATCAAGTGATTTGCAACGTCTATCTCCAAATGCCAACTACCTTGTCAGTTGAGTCTAACGGCTACTTTGGATCTTTCTCGGTCGAGAAGATTATCGACCGAGAGTGTCTCGATGGAGGAGTTGGTCGACCAAGATTAATCTTGTTTCAATGTTTCAATTTAGGCACTAATTATATGTATGAGTGTGCAAATGTAATCCTATTTGAAGGGAATGACTTACCTAAATGTGGTGTTTAGCTAGGGAGAATCTAACGCTTGATTTACATGAAATCTAAGTACTTGTACATTATATATTTGTACAAGTTTTTACAAGGCGATTACATTTCATGAAAACATAAACATGTAAGCATATGGATTTCCCTAGTTACTTTGTCATCCACCTTAATCCAACACACTCAAGTAGCTCGTTAGATCAATAAGAATGAAATGTTTGTCATAATCCAAACAAAGGGATTTATAGATGTCCATTTAGCCAACATCTCTATCTGGGTAATGGCCTGAAAACAGAATTGCCCACTGTCGTTGTATAATTCACTATCTAGGCTTAGGTCGGTTCCACTGTCGTAGTAACCTATACCCTAAACTAGATGCATTATGAATGATCTCTCAGTATCCACCATTAATTTTACACCACCTTGGTCAAGGGATTTGTCGATTAATGTAGATTTCATCTCTTTTCAACCGTTAATCCTTCTTTCAAAGTGATTAAGGGTATTAGGTTATTATTATGGTGATCAAGCATAACAATATATGGAGAAAACGAAACTATACCACATATTTAAGAGAGAAAATATGAATTACTATTATAAAATTGTCATATAATGAATCCCCGGGCTACTCCCGGTCCTAAAGATGAAGGGGATTAGCCCCGCATGGTCATCTCACACAAGTACAAGGTAGAGATAAGGGAAATCATGTGAAAAACGTGGAATGAAAGGGAAAACCCCTGAACGGAGAAGAACCGATTGATCCTTTGCGTGGAACACGTCCTCTCCCGCCTTTCGGTGGTGAAATCCGTCTTCTGCGGCGTCCGGATCGACTGGTATGAGCTTCTGGCCTCCGTTCTCCTCTCCACTGCTACTCGGTACTTGTGCAATGGCTAATCCCATTCTCCCTCTTTCGTCCGGGCGGCCGTCATTAGGTATATCTCGGTCATTAGGTCACTAATTAACCGTAGCCGTCCGATTGAGATCAATCTGAATCCAACGCATATCTGACGGCGTCGATACCATCGACGCGGGTCGATGGTATCGACCCGCTATAGTAGCGGCTGGCTGCAACCCTTCCTTTGTCGCGCCCGACATCATCTCGATACCATCGACTTGGGTCGATGGTATCGACTTCCTTTAGGCGTCAGTTTTGTCATTTTGCGACGCTGTAGCCTCCATGTGTCGATGGTATCGACTTGGTGTCGATACTATCGACTGCTTCTGCGTCAACAAGCTGATGGTATCTCGATACCATCGACATCCCTGTCGATAGTATCGACGCTTTGCTGCTCCTTCCGGCTGGAAACCTGTGACCATGTCGATGGTATCGACTTCCGTCGATGGTATCAACTTCCGTCGATGGTATCGACGGAAGCAAATACTCGTTTGTCCTGAAATTCAAAGACAAGATCACATCAATTCACACAAATAATAATAATTTGACAATTAATGCTCAAAATGATGAAATAAAGAGGATTTGACATAAAATAGTGGCAAAGACCAAAATGAATGAATTATGCAATATTAACCATAAAAATGACTAATAAAAGCATATAACACATATCAAACAGGTCTATAAATGCGACTCAAAATCATCGCATCAGTATTTATTTTGATGCTTCTCCTATCTATTGTGATAATACTAGTGTCATTAACTTATCTTACAATCCTATATTACATAGTAGAGCTAATAATATAGAGGTTCATCATCATTTTCTTCATTTTCACATTGCAAAAAGGATATCTATATCACGCAGTGGAGATGAAAAACCAGTTGGCAGACATTTTCACTAAACCTCTAGCTAGAGAGAAATTTAATTTTATTGGATTTAAACTACTCATAACTACTTTGAATGAATCTAATATCCCTTTTATCTAGTTTTCATCTATTCCATATTCTTTGATTAGGTCTTGATCACCCTTGCTTGATAATATGCTAAAATCACTTTTTCATGTTCTTTTTTCCTTTCTTACTTTTTTTTGGGTATTTTATGCAAATAGTTGTTTAATCACAAAATCGTACCCAATGATGAGTGATATGTTCCTAAGTATGTTTAAAATACAAAATGGACTTGAAAAATCAATTTAATTATCACTCTAATGGCTAGAAATCAAAATTTCTAAAGTTGGTTTAGGTTGACCATCGGTCGAGTTGCCAAATCGACCGATTAGTGGCCGAGGGATTTTTTAAAGAGACATTCGATTGAGTTTCACAGTCACAAAACTTGACTGATGGCCTGGCTGGAGCAAACATAACTTAGGTTCAGCCGACTTTTCTCCCTCTCAACTATAGAAAAATTAACTGATCCAACTTCCATCTCCCTCAAGCTATCAACCCTAGCCTCGACCTTCCCCTCCCTAGCCCTAGTTTGCCCTAGCTCGACCTCCCTTGATCTCTTTCCCGTCAACCCTAGGTGTGTGGATGGCTTGTGGTGGTGTTTCCACCATTTTTATTCTCTCAATCCTTCTCATTCGTCTCCATGGCTTTAAATAGGAGGAAGAGAGCTGCCCCATCTGGAGCACCATCCTCCTCCTCCAACTTGTGCCTTATACCCTTTGTTGATACCTTCTTTTTCTCCAATGATGCTCTAAATAGGTAAAAGGAGCTCCTTCCTAGGAACCTATTTCCTTTTCGTGCCCTTTTTGAGCCACAACCACATAGACAAAAGGTTATCGATCAAGTAGCTGAGTTGTTGTACGACCACCACCTCTCCACCTTGAGTGTTGAACGCGTGTCCTACCCCGATTCCATTACAAGCACCAAATGCGTTCAAGAATTCTATGCAAATTTGCAATGGAATTACGACACTCCCATACCCCCGCCTAATTCTCAAGTACTCCTAACATTCATGATATCTGGGAAGAAATTTCAAGTCTCCGAGGATACCCTGAACATCTTTTTCTCAGGTATTGAGGTGAGTGATACATGGAGGAAGGATTACCCTGAGTATTTTGACCTTACTAACCCTGAGGCCTTTTACAAGAAATATTATCTCACTCTTCTTGACATTCATAAATCCTTGAAGAAGCCTTTGTTTCCCTATAGGAAGAAGTGTACCCTTCCCTCCTCAGCCTTAGACCTCAAGAATGGAATACTCACCCTAATTGTCAACTACAATATTCATCCAAAGAAAAACCTGACTAAAATTGCAGAGAACACTACAGTGATTATGTTCTGTATCTTGAAGAACATTGGATTCAAGTGGTCTCGATATGTCCTCCACCACATGACCTACTTTGACTCTAGTAAGAACACATGTAGCACCCACCCCCCTACCTAGTCTTGATTTGTGGTCTATTACTGACTGCCACTGATAAATCTCTTTTGCATGACATTCATTACAAACCTGCCGAGAAAGGAGTTTGCCTCAGTGAGACCACAATTCAAAAGAGTGTGTCTATCCCTTACTTTATCACACTTGGAGCCTCCACCTCCACATGTGACCTCCACCATCTCAGCCATCCCAACCTTTCCGTTACTCTTTCCATGTGTCAAATGAAACCCTCATGGGTTACATGATGCATCAGCAGGCACATAACCTTAAGGTTCATGAGCATATACATCAGGATCCTGTGCCATCATGTCTACCATGAACCTTTCCTGTTCACATCCTTATCCTACCTACCAGCCCTACCCAGGAGGTGACTATGCATCCTATGCATATGATCACTTTTACCCTGCCCATCCACCTGTTGCTTTCGCCTCTACACCCTTTGATGTTGGTGGATCTACCCCTGTTGTTCTACCTCTTCCTACTGGTCCTATATCAACCTTTCGTGCATGACTTGGTACTTCTTCTCCTTCTTATCCTCAAGCCTAGGAGTTACATGACCTTGGTATGTCTTGGACTTAGCAGAATGCTAGGTAGCCCGATCATGGTTTCAGTTCCGTTGTCGATGAGGAGATTCCAGATCAAGATGATGAGGAAGCTACTGCTGCTAATGAGGAGGCATCTGAGGATGATGGTGATGACGGTTATGATGGCTCTACTGAAGGTTATGGTGATGAAGGTGATGTTGTTGTCTCTGTTGCACCTTCAGATGGAGATGATGACTATGAGCCAGAAGCCTCTAATGATGATGTTGATGTTGGTGATCATGGTGTGGACATAGATGGCCTAGATGTTTATATATTTTAGCTTTTAGGCTTTATGTGCTGATCATATATATCTTTCTAGACTATTTTGTACTAAAAACATCTGGGCACATTATCTGAGATGTACTATTTATCATCATGTTATTTTCATCTTTTTGGCTTGTAGTTGCTTTTGAGGACATGCTCTCTGTGTTGTAATCTTAATCATATGTACACTTACTCTTTGATTGCTATATCTCATGAGTTGGTGTCGTGTTTATCATATTTTGATTATGACTTAGATTGCTTGTTTCTCTCTCATCTCTATTTGGTGTATGCTTTGAGTTTGCATGTTTTATGATGTGGATGTATGCTTTGGTTGTGCTTGGAGAAGACCTATTTTGTGCCCTTCTATTCCCTTGCCTTTTTGATAATGTCAAAAAGGGGAGAGAAGTTCAATGTTTTTGAAGCTCAACCATATTGCTTTTATTGTCTATGTGTTCCTTTTCTTATTCATTATATGCTTTATAATGTGACTTGCTAAAGGACCATATAGTATACATGTTTTATTATTTTGTGTAGAATGACTAACTCTGTAGGTAAGAGTAAGCATAGATTTAGGGGGAGTAATTCACATTGTTAAAATCAAGAATCCCCCTACAATTCAGAAGGAAAAGGTATAACTTCACATATCCTTTTCAATATGATTGAGGAATGGTTTGTCATTGTCAAAAAGGGGGAGAATGCTAACTTGAGAGTTATACATTGCACATATTTTTTATAATGACTTAACCATTCCATTCCTATGTATCTAATATGTATGTTAAATATTGATTTCAGACTTTAGGTACATGAAAAAGATCAAATTACAGAAGCCCTAGCTGCTTCAAGTTCAAGTCAAAAGCAATGCAAGTGTGCGCTTTGGGAAATCATTCAAAATGACCTTAGATTAACTTTGTAATCACTTGTATTGATGATATGACTTGTAACTAAGATAAGAAAAATTAGGGACACTAAATTCTAACATTTGGACACTCAAAAGTCAAATTATAAAATTTGCCATAGGATGTTTATCGGTCGAGTTGGAAATTTGACCAATCCAGTGATGGATTTTCTAAAATGACCAATCATTCGAGTTGTACACTCATAGAATTTGATCGATCGATCAACTTAGAAAAACTAATTTTGACTCATCGGTCGAGTTTCCTAGAACAAACTCGACCGGTAGTTTGAAAATTGGCTTTGTCATTTAGTAGATCGGTCGAGTTATCTTTATAAAAATCTTGACCTAATGTACTCTACAGAAAATGTAGAAAAAGTGATTATAACCATTAAAGACTTGTTATGAGAAAATATAGATCTGTTCTAACTTGTAAAATGACTATATTTCATTCTTAAGTGCTCCCACACTCAAAGGAACACCCCCAGCTATAAATAGGACCCCTTGGATTTAATTCCAAGTTTTCTCATTCATGCTATTCTTAGTCCTTACTATAGTTGAGTGTGTTGCAATCCATTGAACCCCTTTCTCTCTCTCATTTACAAAGAATTTCGGCATTATGAGTGAGTTATGCATGTTGTAAGAGAGCTAATTCCATGCTCTTGTAAAGCTCTCATTCCTTCCATCTTCCCAACCCCCTTTCCCAAAGTGCAAAGGTTGAGGCAAGCTACTCCGAGTGAAGATGAAGGTGTTGCTGGTCTTCTTCAAGGTTGAAGAAAAGGTGAAGATCTTCTCCTTGTGAAGGAGAAGGGAAAGACCAAGATTCAAGAAGAGTGGGTAAATCCTTCAAGGGAAAAGACGTGATGCAAGTGTGGGTAAGTCCTTATTGAAGGATGAAGACATCTTGATCAAGTGGGTAAGTCCTTGTGTAGGTGGAAGACTCTTGCCTTGAGTAGGTTAGTCCTTGGATGTATGGTTGTCTCCTTGTATCTCTTATGAATGAATATAAGTCCTTGTGTAGGTGGAAGACTCTTGCCTTGAGTAGGTAGTGGATTGACTATCTCTTTGTTTGGAGATTGCAACCACTCTAAACCACCTTGTCCAAGTGCATGTTTCAATTTCTCTCATCCTTTCTATATTTGCTTAGACAGGACTTCATATTGTTCTTAAGATTTTGGTTTTCATTGATATAATTTGAAGGTATAACTTTTCTTGTGAGGATTTTGAAACTCTATTCACCCCCGTATAGAGCCCTAGATCCAACAAGGTTAATTATTATCAGGAAAATAACCAGCAAGAGGAGAAAGTCTAACCAATTGAGAATGAATGCCAAATGGTATACGATTACAAAATTTCAAGAACTACCAATTCATGTGGAAACCCAATTTGTATTTTTCTAAGGCTGTAAATCTTGTTGCCAAACCAGTCACTAAATGGAAAGGGTTGAAGCAACAAGAAAGAATGAAACAAAAAAAATATGTTGTGGGAGAAATTCTAGTTTCTTCATAATGCCCTGGATAAAAACTATGATACTACCATAGAAGGTGAATGCAGGAGATTTCAAACTCAGATAGAGGAAATCATTCTTAATGAAGAAGAAGAATGGAAACAACAAAGTCACCTTGATTGGCTCAGCAGTAGAGATGATAATACTAAGTACTATCATGCATATGTTAATTGCAGGAAATGAAGCAATACCATTCTGAAACTCAAAGACGACGACTCACAATGGATCACTGATCTGATCCTTTTGAACGGTATACTTCACAAGAACTTTTTAGATATGTTTTCATCTTCTCACACTGGTATCAGGGAGGAAATGGAGGCAATCGTAGCTTCGTCCAAGGCCTTAACCCTCACTCAATGGAAATAGATCATGGCCTGTCCCACTAAAATAGAGATATGGAGGAATCTAAAACGTTGCAACCCATACAAGATAGATGGACCCGATGGTGTAAACCACGGTTTCCTCCAAACTAATCGGAAGACTGTCAAAGAACTAGTGGTGAAGTCGATGTAGTTAGCGATCAACACCAGCAAGCTACTTTACTCCATGGACAACTCCACAATAATTCTAATCCCAAAAATCAGTTAGATTGAGAGTTACAGTCAATTGTGACCCATTGCATTGAACAACATAGTGCTGAAACTCACATCCAAGATTGTCATGGACAGACTTAAGAAACACACAAAAGCTTAGATATTTTCTAATCAGAGCAACTTTGTTCCTGATCATAGAATTTTTGACAGCATAATCCTTACCCAGGAATGATTTACAATATGCGAAGGAAAGGTGGGGCAGGTACTATGGCTATTAAGGCAAAACCTTATAAATCTTACAACTTCATGGAATGGTCATTTGTCTTAGATACTATGCACTGTGCAAGATGTCCAGGTAATATAATTGATTATGTTATAAAATCCATTATTGACGAAGAATCTGAAATCATATGGAAGCCCTCTACCTGGGTTTAAATCCATTCGAGGCCTTAGGCAAGGGGTCCCTCTATCCCCATAACTCTTTGTGAAGTGTATCGAATTACTTTGCCAACTATTTGAATCCAAGGTTGAGGAGGGTCCCTGGCATCCAATGAAACTAGCCAATTGTTATAACCCGAACTTTTGGGTTTCTTTGGTGAGAAATGTAAATTCTCATATTAGTGATATTGGAACAAATGATGATATAATTTGTGTTGAATAAATGAGTTTCGTTTACAATAGCCTTGATATTTTTTTCATGGGCTTTATTGGCTATTGGGCCCAGTAACAAAGAAAGAACAAAAGAAATTCTATTATTGAGTAAATAAGGATATAAAGGAAAGAAGGATGTGGAAACCTCTAGAAGGCAACTCCAAAGAGAGATTTCATGCCTGTTGGGTTCCTTGGGTTCCAAGGAGCCCAAAGTTGCAAAGAAAAGCAATAAGAAAAGAAAATATTAATTAAGTATTTCTTTATTAAGAAAGAAATTGAAAACAATGGTAAAAGGTGGAAAACAAGTGAAAATAGGTATAATTGAGTTATCCTTAGTGGAATTTCGTATTCCAAGGATTCCTAATGATAAAAGGAATACCAAGGAGGAAAATAAAAGAGAAATAAAGAGAAATCCTCAAAAGGAAATATTTTAATAAGAAATACACATGATAATGAAGAATAATGCATTAGATGCATCTAGAAGGATAATGAGTATCCAATAAAAAGGATTTCGAAATAATAGAGTTTCTTGGGATCCAAGGAGTCCCAATAAAGAGGATAGAAAGAAAAATACCAAATTGCAAAATAAAAGGATAATAGGAATACATAATTAATGAATTATGTGGTTTTCTTAAGAAGAAAGTATTTCCTACGTAAGGAAAATATAATTTCGAGGTCAATGAATAAAAAGGCATGAGTAAAGAGAATAAGAGGGAGGATTTTCATATTTCTAATTATCCATGCAGTAATGAATATCAAGAAGGTAAATAGGAGAGAAGGATTTCTTTTCCATGAAGGAATTTGTTTCCTATTGGGAATAGAACTAGTTGACCATAGGTGGTCATCTTAAGGCTTGGATACTCGCCCTATATAAAGGGGTAAAGCCCTAGTTTGAGCCCAAGAGAGAGAGAGAAAGATCCCACGCTCTTCTTCTTGTTCCTTACGTATAAACCCTAGTTGAGGGTATAGCTCTATCCGTGGAATGTTCGAGGGTTCTGGTTTGATCCGTTGGAGGCTTGAAGTACCCACGCAGCCGGAGGGAGGCCTGGCGATCATTTCTCCACTCTAACCTGAACGCAAGAGCTTCAGAGGTGCTTCAAGGTCAGTTGCATAGGCGGACCTGGCCAGAGCAGGCTTGTTGCTTTGGCCACAAGTTTTGGACATCCACGGGTGCGCCAAGGAGCGCCGGAGGTGGAGGGACCCTTCCTTGTGGTCGTCGGGGTCCAGGAGAGGAAGGAGGAGGGCCGCAAGCCGTGACTAGGGCTGCTGCAGCAGCCATTTTGGAGGTTGAAGAAGGAGAGTTGGCATTAGACAATTCTGCCCTCCGTGGGCTGAAGAAACCTCAACTTAAGCGAGGGGTAATGGCATCATTTCGTCATGTTTCTAAGTCACACGAGCTATTGCATGAGAACAAGGCGACGTGGCGCCCTCTCATTGGCTGTGGTAAGGTTTTCTTGCAAAAATCATATTTAAATATTCGTAGCTCGGATGACAAAAGTTTATATATGAAAATTGATCAGGCGAATGCGTAGAATGCAATCAAAATACTGTTGAAGCCTAATGCCTTGTACAATTCGAAAAATAATGGAAGATATCAACTTCAATGTATTAATGATTAAAGAACCCTATTTTGATATGATTAAAGTGATTAGTAGGGTTTAATTGATGATTAAGGTTGATATTAACCTGTTAATAATAAAGAGATACATTAAGATAGAAAAAGATGAATTTTGCATATAATTAACTTAATTTAGAGTTTCTTGTGCATGGTTAGGTTTTATTGGGCCTTGAAACCCTAATGTTGGTAATTAGGACTACTAAAGGCTTTAATTATTTGATTTCATATATAGAACTGAGTTTTCATGATTATAAGCTATTTCGAGCATTAAAGTTCCTAATTTGTGGATAAATAACCTTAATATAGAAATTAGGGTTTTTGAATGAATCAAGGTAGTATTAGAGCATAATGAACTACAAATTGATGATAAATGAGAATAATGATCTTGTTATATATTAAAAGGATAAAAATTGTATCTTTAATGTAAAATAGGCTTAATGGACTTATTTAATGGTTAATTATTCCTTAAATCCAAAACTGAGGATTAGATGTGGAAATAATTAGGGTTTATGATCAATTGCGTTAAAATAGGGTTTAAAATAGTAAAAGATGAAGGGAAACCCTAATTGCAATGGAAACCCTAAAAGTGGACTAGAAACCCTAGGGAGCGAGCTAGATTTAATAGATCTTAATGACATGAGTAATAAAAAGAAATTGCATAATTGTTTCAAGATCTTATTGAATGCTTGCTTGCCTATTGGTTGATTGGATTATTTCTGTCTCACATCAACTTGACAGGTATGTGGTTACGCCTATGAATATCCCAAATTAGTTTCTCGAGGATTTTCGAGGTTTTATCGATGACTTAAATTAAACTGTTGGTTGCATTTAATTAATGCAAATTATAATGTGAATATGACTATCACATAAGAGATGTGCCTACTAGCTCAGATCCTAGTCCCCTCTGTAGCCTAATTGATTGACCTAGTAAATGGCTACCAATGGGGTAGGACCATCAAGTCATCATGAGTCAGGGATTGGGCTACCTTTGGGTAGGTCCATGTGACTCCATAACCCTAGGAATTGGCTACCTGTGTGATAGGGCCATGGGGTAAGGATCTACCATATGTGAGAGGTAGTATCCATGTCCACTGCAGGGATGGTACAGAGATAGGGGATAGGCAAGGATTGAGTAGTGTTGCTTAAAACGTAATCTTGGATATTAAATGATATTTTGTTGACTACATTGTTAACATAGTTTCACAATTATTGTCTCCCCCACATACCAGCTTCTTGTTGACCGACGTTTTATTTGTCGGCATTTTAGGTACAAATGAAAAAAAAAACAGTAAAGTGGCATATGTGGAACTAAATGAGAAATAACGTACACATGAGGATTAGTTAGATTAGTATCTTCATGGATAGAAATTTAGAAATACCATCTTTTAAAAGGTAAGTAAAGTTTTTATTTTTACCATATTTTAGTATAGTTGGTAGAATTTAATAATTGTTAATGATTATTTGTCGAACATTTGATCCGGGTTATTGGATAACAGCTCTGATCTCTTGGTCTCCCTTAAGTGGGGGTTACCGGGAGACGGGGTCGTTACACCAATGGTAGCAAGAAAATATCCCACGTCAGTTTCATAGGTGATCTAATTCTATTTGCAAAAGCTACGCCACAATACATGAAGCCATATTAGACTGTTTTGACCTTTTCTACCAAGCATCAGGACAATCCATTTCCAAGGAAAAACCAAAATCTTCTTCTCAAAGGAGGTCCCTCGTACTACCAAGAAAACTCTATGTAATATGAGTGGTTTTACAAAGAATAGAAATCTGGGAGGACACCTCGGTGTACCTATCATCCTTAAACAAGTCACTAGAGATACATACACAAATATTATCAAGAAGATAGAGGGCAGAATAAATGGATGGGCAGCCAAAATCCTAACACTAGTTGGAAGGATATGTCTCATTAGAAGTGTGTTGACTACTATTCTTAGCTACCTGATGTAATCTGTCAAGCTACCTATGAGGATGTGTGATAATATTGACTCAGTTATCCAAAGATTCATCCAGTGGGAGAACTTAGAAAACAACCGATCTCACTGGTTAAGTGGGACATAGTGACTAAACCTTTGATGGAAGGTGATATTGATGTAACAAATATGAGATCATGGAATGAAGTTGATTACATGAAGAACTCCAGGGATATCCAAACTAAAAGAATCACCCAATGGCAAGAGGGAGTATCCATAAAATATAAAAACTACCAGGGCCGGAAGGGGACCAAAGTCACCCCGTTCTGGAGAGCTCATGTTGGGAATGAGGAGAAGACGAATGAGTTATGCAGTAAAATTGTTATTGCAGGAAATGACACTAACATCTGGAGTGATCCATGGGTTCCAGGCTATCCACACATATCTGACATGTGCATGATCGAACCACATGCAGACATCAAGGAGTTTGTGGTCTGTTCCATTGTAAACGTTGAGGGGGGATAGAACAATGAGTTTCTACCGCTTTATCTCCCACATGCTGCAATTACAACTATCAGCACTCTCACCCCCAGGAGGTATGGGGGAGACATTTGGGCCTAGACCCTCAAGATCAATAGAAGGTTTACTATCGACTTTTATTATAAGAATATCAAGGGGTACAACCCGGCAACTAATAAAGATATCTGGCAGATAATATGGAAACAGAAACTCCCAGGCCACATCAGAACCTTCTTATGAATTATGGGATTTGAAGCAAAAATTACAAACTCAAGAAGGAAACAAAGACACTTCACTGATGAGGAAGATATGTCCAAGATGCAAAGCTAATAAAGAAAGTATGCTTCATTCTATTATAGACTGTAGGTATGCTAAAGAGACCTGGTCTAAAATGTTGAACCTCTTCAAGGACAAGGGACCTGTCTTACAAGATACCAAAGACTGCATCATTGTGAACTTGTTAGGTAACAAGGAGCACATAGTGTACTTTGGTGAAACCTATTGGAATATTTGGCAAGCTCGCAACAAGGAGTTGTTTGAAGGAAGGAATATTCCCCCACGAGTCTTAACAAGATGAACCACCAGAAAAATTACCTAGATTTTGAAAGGAAAGAGTGAAATCGAGAGGCTCCAAAATAGTACCACTATTAGTAAGTAATCGAGGAGGCAAGCCTTGTTGGTAGACTGTTTTAAGGCCAATACATGCACTGCCTTTAAAGATGGTGTATCTAATCTAGTTGTAGTGTTTAGAGGAGAGACATGTAACTGGGTAAAGGGGATGCAGACCAACATTGGCCCAATGTAGTACAAAATCCAAGCTGGCGAGCATCGGTCTAGAAATGGAAGAGGAAGAAGGTATGGACATTAAGAACCTAATGATCAAAACTAATAGCATGAAGGCTCTCGAGGTGCTTACGAATTTTCCTAAGATAATCTTAGGCAATGCAACATGGAGAAACATCCTAAAATAAGAGACATGATTTCGAGAATGTGATTATCATGCATGTGAGGAGAAATAAAAATAACTTGGCTAATCTTTTCACCAAGATTCCTACGTTAAACCCTATGGAAGGAGACTATTACAGTGACCCTCCACCTAGCATTAGCGAAGCTTTTATTTCTAAAGTTAATTTGCATTGTAATGGTAGTAGTACTAGAAGATTTGATTTCTAATCTAACAAGTCTGCACTAGTTGTGTTGAGCCTGGGTGGAGGGAATGGGATGAATGAGATCTAACCCTCAACTTCCTTAAAATAACTTCACCTTTGACCAGACCTTCCTTATGGTGTTTCTATTCCACCTATAAAATTTTCCACCAACAACCAATATCTTCTACTTTCCAAACAGTTTACAAAAGAGACCTTTAGCATACCCAAAACACCTTTGTGTACCTTCCAATCTTTTGTTGAGACCATGATTTTAATAATGCCCTTGCGTGCTAATGTTTCCCATGCCCTAATAATTGCAACTTGGAGTTCTATTACCCTTATTGGGGTAGGGCCATACCAAATGGCTCTATTTTTATCAAAAAGTATGAAAGAACTACTAACTTTATTTTTATAGGACACTTCTATTGGTACTTTTTTCATATCTCTCTCATACATATCACAAAGCATTCTTCTTTTCACATATAAAATTGTGGTCATCTACTACTTTGTTCAATCTCTCTTTTTCTGGTGAATCTGATAATAATGTATATTAAGAGATTTTCTTTTATTCCTTAATAGTTCCTTCATTTGGACTTCACACCATGACGCGCATGCTTTCTTTTTTTCATTCTCATTTTCATCTACTTGTTTCTAACTCATATATGACAAGAAATATATTTGTACGGATAGTTGGATAGGTTTTGCAATGCTAGGTTGTGGTATGATAATAATGATAGTTGTAGCATGGGAGGATGGTAGATTAGGGATTAATGGTGGTCGGGCAACATTATTTGGTGGTGGATGATGGTTTGTGTTAATGGACCATGGGATGTGGTGGGATGGTTTGAGAATTTACAAGGGTTTGAGCTAACTTTCTATGGTGTTTAGACTTGGATCTCCTCATCTTTTGATTCGATGTTGCACCTAGGAATATCTGTCATATTAATAATTCAACTTCAAGACTTCTCAGATATAGTCATTCATGTGCCCCGAGCCATATCAGAGTAAGAGATAATCTTTACATTTTTTAGTCTCTCTCTGATTATGTTCTTTGTACATATTGAAACTTTGTTTTCATGTTGGGATCTATCACATTGGATGCTTCCATTTTTCAAATGATCTTTGTGTTTGGGGATTTGCTTCCTTAATGAGGAGACTTGGATTTCACCTTGTTTATCTTAGTTGACATTTTATCTTCTCAATCTTTCACTCTATGGTGATAAGGCATTATTTTTCATCCTTACATGATGCTACATAATCCTTTTGTGTTGCATGCCCTATGCATTTCTCAACTAAATGAACTTCTCAACTTTCTTATGAATACTCTTAGGAACTCCCTAATGGATGCATAGTTTCATCTTCTTCCTCATTACATGCCTAATCTTTATTATAATAGTTGAGTCTTCTTAAAATATAGCATAGATTCTACAACCCTTCATGTTTAATTCGTAGGTTAATTAGACTGACTTGTTTATCGATGATCATTCAAATGTCTAGATGTTCATAGACTTAGATGGAATTCTTCCACGCTAGGTCACTGATCCCTATCAAAATGACATTGCTAACCTTGTTGTTTAGAAGAAGAAAAAATAAAAATTTCAGTTACTAGCCTATTGGTAAACCATATTATCGAATAAAAAAGGACTATACTTGCTAATAGTCTTTCTTGGATTAGCATTCTCATGTACTCTCTATATTAGTTTTTTTTTCTTTCAAAATCTCTTATCCGCCATCATTATTTTCCTCTAATCCTTTTAGTAAAAGACAGAGTGGGGCTCCCTCCGGAGCTGTCATAGTCGTTCATAGCAAATAGATTATAAGGGCACAACTATCAATACATTTGATAGTTAGATCACAAGTCATTTCTGTTCAAGTTAGACATCTAGTCTTTCATTGAATTCCAACATAATGCGTTGCTCATTTACTTGATTCATACAATTATAACCAAATTGTTTAAAGTACCAGCTGGTCCAGTATATATGTTATTATAATTTTACATCTCCTGGTACCCTTATGAATTCGAGTATGTAGGCAAACTTTCTTATGAGAAGAAGAAAAACTACCATATAGAATTGAAGGAAGGCACAACTTGTAAGTTTATTAGTTATAATCAGATGTTGCACTCTGAAGTCATTTGATTACAGGTGATCGACATCCCTAATGGAACAACAAGTTATAGTATAAAAAGAAGCATACGGATACTGAGTATAGCGAGAAGACAATTGATGAAGAATACGGATACCGTTATTGTTTTATACATGATTATAGAGAGAACACAAATGTTGAAGCATACTAATACCGTTATTGTTTATAAAAATGTCTTAGATTGAACAAACATTATTCTTTTGTCCCTTAAAATCAAGCAAGCGTTTACAAGATTATAGAGAGAACCTTGACGTTTTAGTTTCGACCTCCTCCATAGCCTGAACCAAATCCCGACCCAGCTCCGTATCCACTTCCACCACCACCACCGCCACCACCTCCTCCTCCACCACCTCCACCGCCTTGTCCCCCGCCATAGCCGGATCCACTTCCGGATCCAGACCCGTATCCACCACCTAGGCCTCCACCTCCACCTCCACCGCCACCTCCTCCACCTCCTCCGCCACCAGCAGCACTTCCAACACCAGACCCATAGCCTGATCCGGAGCCACTTCCGTACCCACTTCCACCACCTAGACCACCACCACCTCCTCCTCCTCTGCCACCACCACCTCCTCCTCCCCCGGCACCACCACCTCCACCAGCGCCATATCCACTGCCAGATCCAGCGCCGCTACCAAACCCACTTCCACCACCACCTCCTCCTCCCCCTCCTCCACCACCTCCTCCAGCGCCATATCCAAGGCCAGATCCAGAGCCGTAACCAGAACCAGACCCACCACCTAGTCCACCACCATTGCCTCCGCCTCCACCACCACCACCGCCGCCGCCGCCTCCTCCTCCTCTTCCATACCCTCTCCCAGAACCAAAGCCAGATCCATAACCAGCGCCCGACCCATGTCCACGTCCTCCTCCTCCTCCACCCCCACCTCCTCCTCCACCACCACCAATTCCTGCACCATATCCTGAACCGCCGCCCAGACCCCCACCGCCGCCTCCACCTCCGCCACCTCCTCCACCGCTAGCATACTGAGTGAGGACTCTAGTAGCCCTGGTCATGCTCACCAGGAGCATTGCTACTAAGGCAACGCCAGCAATCTTCATGGGAGATATTGCTTTGCTTCTGATTAACATAAAGGGGAGAAGGTTGATGTGTTGAGATTGCCGAAGTTGTATCTGCCATGAGCTTTTTATAAGGATCAGCCGCGTTCTAGAAGACGACTCATAACAACAAGGGCGGGATTGACAAGCATGCACGACATTGATTCTTCCGAAAACATTAAAAAAAAAGGAGTGCGGGAGGTAGAAAGGTGAGGAACAATCGATCAACTAAGCACGTCAGTTGGAGATGAGACCTGGTTCCCAAGCACATCGTATACAATAGGTATATAGGTCAGTACGAGTACAAAAACTATTCGATTTTCATACTTAGACTGCATCCGCATCAACTGGCAATGCGCGTTATTGGCGCACAGCACGATGACCATGTTTCGGAACGAGGACTTTTCCTAAACAGAAAAGTCAATGGCTACAAGATCTAAAATACTGCTGTATCAATGTTTCCCAAAATCTGGCCTAAAGACAGGCGGCGGCAGTAGGATGGTTTTATTTACTAAGTGATAGAGAAAGAGTTAGAGAGAGGGGAGGAAAATAATAAATGAATGAAATTATAATAAATTAAAATGATTGAGATAAAACAAAATTAGTAGAGAAATGTAGAAAATTCTAATCATCACAAATATGTAATTTTACAAAAGTACTTTAACTGAAGTAAGAGCAACAAGCTTGATTGTTAATCTTTTCTGACTGGCGAAACTTGTGGATCTAAAAGCATAATTTTTGGATGTTGATGCAGAAACCATAATATAGATATTTAGTATATTTTGAAAGCGTCGAAAAAGAAAAATTGCATCATCAGCAAGCACCCCAAAGTTATCAAAAGTCAATGGTAGAAAATAATGATGATTTACTTCACATGCTACACCATGCTTGTGGACCTTCTACGCCGCAACGTTAAAAGTTGTCCAACCTACTTTGAAGCTATTTAAAAAGATGCATGTCGTGGGAGAAACTCCAGTGAGATCCACACATGTGTGTTTGTCATTTTTCAAATCAAATAATAAGATATCAACATGATGTTGTGAATGGAGACCATGCACATGTGTGTCGAGGAATGCCACAAGAGTTTCCTTCAAACTTTTAACCCAACATGAGAGACAAGGTTATAAATGACATCATTAACAACACAATGACATAACTTATATCCTGATTGTGAGTGGCAGTTCGGCATAATCATCGAAGGTATTGACTTCTACAGTGTTGCAGAATGGACAATGTTCATCACAAAGATACAAAGGGATCATGAGTCGGTCCGAAGGATAGATCGATGAGACATAGACAAGCCAAATTCTTTAATAGAAATAGTAAGCAAAAATCTTGTATACGATCGACTTCTAGAGAAGAAACAATAGCATTTTTCCATGGTAATAGATTTACATAAAACTATTAGATGATTGACCTATAATAAGCGTATGCTAAAATAGATTGGGTATTTGGAGTTGTAGAAGGCGTACGTGACAATCTGGACCAACAAAAAAGGAAATGTATTACATATGAAGTATGTACAGAGTCATAGGAGATTCATACAAACACATAGCAGACCTCTCGTAAAATATGATCTTGGAGCTCTTAGGTATTGATACAAGAAGCAAGATAAGCAACATTGCAGACATCATGGGATGAGTAGATGCCCAACATCTCAAAATGTATGGGAAGTGTGTCCAAACACCACTACAGGTCACCAAATTTTGGGCTATCACCAACTACACTTCATTTCAGACAAAAATGACAGCCATGATGAAAACTATCCAAAACAAATGTGATAGAAGTTGGCGGTGTTGTTCTGATACCAAACATCATCTTAGGTATCCCGATGCAGGACAAAAATGAGGAAGCTCACATTATGGGTCTTGAAGTAAGGCCAAATGATCCATCACGGTAAGAGTTTCCGTCACACGCTTCTTGATGGAAAAATATGAGTCCATGGAAATAGGATCATCTAGAATCTTAACCCCATATTCTGGCCAAAATATGCTAGTAGGAAACAACCCTGAATTTGACTATGGTCTTGGGTCAATAGAATGCCAAAAGATTTGACTCTTCTTAGTATTGAGATGAAGACCAAATATTGGGCCTCACTCTTGGATGAGATGAAGAGCTTTAAAATCTTCCATAGTGTCCCTGATAAGAGTTTCATCATCAAGATAGAAAGAAATAAGGTCGAGGTGATATTCATCCTTCACCTGTAAAATAAGAGAATGTAGTGTCAAAGAAAAAAAGAGTGGTCCAAACGGATTGCCTTGTTGCACACCAACTGTAAAAAAAAAAGACTTTCCTAATGATGTATGTAGAGGGGAGCTAGAGAACTATAACAAAACTCAACCCACCGTGAAGACGAATCTCTCAAAATATAGTAGATTTGTCAATCATATTGAGGGCATTTCTGAAGTCAACAAGAGCCATTGTGATAGTGGTTTGATGTTGTTGATCATTGACTCGGTGAGTGATAGTGTGTAAAAGGACCTCAACACTACTAGAAATACCAACACCAAATAGATGATCCTTAAGGTAACATGTTGCATCCGACAAGACACCCTTTGAAGCAATTTTAGAGACAAGATGATGCCAAATCGTACCCACAACTATAGGATGGATATCATTATCCAGCTTGAGTAGAGGTGTCAAAGGAGCACAACATTGAGTGCTAGGCCAGGCAGGATAACGGTCAGTAAGCCAAAGATTAAAAATCATGTAATCTCAAAAAATAATTAACACATAGGAATGTCAAAAGTATTCTTTATCATGCACTATGCATATAGGACTGTCAAAAGTAGTTGAACCTGTGAACTCAAATTGTCTGACTAAAAAAATGGATTTGAGTTTCAGTTGTAACCACTTGTGTAGATTCCAAGTTTAAAAATATGTTTCTAAATTTAAATCTGGGGTTTAAGAATTAACTGAATAGGGTCAAAAACACTTATTAATTTAAGACTACCATATAAAATTTACCTAAAATCTATTACATGAGATTGACAAGGCACGTGAGTTAATAATGATCATTAGTTTGACAATTTAAAGTAACAATCACAACTACTTTAGCTAATTAAAACCATCATTTTTCTCCACTCACATAGACAATAATTATGCTTAATGACCTATGATAACTAACCATGTTTACATAGTGGACTTGGCTTCCATTCACACATACACCAATCATGTGGTGTGACTTATGGGGACTTGCATTGATTACACACCTTTATCTTAAATATTAGAGTGGGGCTCCCGCAAAAATTGACTATTGAGACTGCTTGCACATCTATCATCTCCTCTCACCCAACCAGATACAACATCTAGGTGTTTAGGTTATATTGATGATATCTTTTTGGTATTTTTTGTACTCTATGGGCTATTAATTATCCCATTCATGGGTCCCACACAAAAAATTGTTCAACATAGTGGTTACACAGAGTTGCTCGAGTTGTTCATGATATACATATGAGATAAACTCAGGGCATTGACTCCACACCCCTTCAATGTTGATCTAGTTGGATAGCCATCTAACAAGAGCATCCTTACATATATTAGCCTCCCTACTCCTATAAACCACCTCTAGATTTGGTTTTAGTTATTTGAAGTGCTTAATCTTACTACAGATGGGTCGGTACTTAGCGGGTACGATACCCCGACCAATAAGTAGGCAAGATTGCTATTAGCTTCAACCATTGTATGTCATTGGTAGTGCAACACTTCCTAGACCCCCCTCAATATGGCTAACATTTTGATATCTAGAACAATATAGCTTCCATAGAATTTGACACCTCTTCCTATCCAACAACCCAAGGGATCTCAGATTGCATATCTTGTAGTTGTTCTCCCTGCCCTCTTGAGATAGGCCCAATAAAGATTAAGAGTGCTCCGATAGGTGAGGGAGACCAAGTAATCTTCGGCCATTGAGTCTTAGGTTGAGAATCAGTTTCAAAAGTTTGCAAAATAAGGGAAGCTACTCCCTCTATAAATCGGACTATGATGTCTTAAGACATTCATTTGTTTTCAAAGACAGAATTGTTCCTATATTTCTAGATTTGATCCACTACATCAGTAAACCATGTAAGATGGTTAGTGATGCCTCTTTCCCATTTGAAATCCCTTGAAAACCACTCCACCAGGGTGCCTACCTCCATGATGCCAACTCCATGCAATTCTTTTAGAATCCTCAATGTACCCATGATCAGTTGACAGTCTCCCAACATGTATAAGGTTGAGTCACACCCATTGTTGCACCTTGGACAAATATCATTACTAGTCAGTCCCCTTATCTTCTTGTACTTATTTATCTTCAACCCATCTTTACCTTCTCATCGTAAGGTCATTTTACTTATTGTGCCATTGGGATCCTCCATAGAGGTTGCCAACAACCCAAAGTCCTTATTCTATAATGATGTATCATCTTTTTATTTATATAATTAGTATAGAAGGATCCCCAAGGATCACCTGTGTAATGTCATTGATCCTCACCTGCATAATATGGGGAGGTAACATACTTAGAATCATGGTGATAACACAATATGCAAACAAGTGCCTTATGAATCTAGCATCCCACTCCACTTCTAGATAGACCATGCTTCCACCTTATGTTCAATCAGTTTAGGGGGGATTACTTTACCTTCCTTCAGTTTATGTCTCTCAATGTAGTCAACCCATTTGCCCCTCCAAACTAAAGTTTGGGATCGGCTTAATATGACTGTTCTTGCCCATTCCTCAAACATCATCCTCTTTATTTTGATGAATTCCCACTATCTCGACCCAGTACTAATGCCTTCATCTTTGAAATGTCTTTATTTGGCTGTCATGAATTCCCACCATATGATTTTTTTGCTTGATTCATATTACCAACAAACTACATATTTATAATACATAAATGTGAATAAATAATTAAATGTGTACTTATTATGATTGTTTGAATGATACATGTTGGTATATTTCTCCACTACATGTATAATTCATGGTAGGATGATTAAATAATTCTTCGACAATGACAATTCACTAAAAGTACATGGTTTGACAATATTCATTTTAAATAGCTGACCAAATATGTATGATTTTGAAATGTTTAGAGGTCATGATATATTTGTGAAAATAAGTCAATGTCATTTATGTTTGTGAAATTTATCCTAAAGTAAATAAAATTTATACTATAAGAATTTAGAAAATGTACCATTCTATATTGTTTGTGGGATACATAAGTATTTCACTCTAGATCTCTGTATTTTCTCACTAAATTCCATCTATTACTTATTCTACCTCTATAATATAACTATTCTATATTTTTCTCCATGTTTCTGATTAATTTTATATGGAAAATTACTATAATTTTTATTATAGATTTTAAGTTCCCTTCAAACTTAACCCAAAATTCTGTTCAAAAAAATTCTTGTGACCTTTATCTTTTTCTCGGAATTCATTTTTCATTTTGCATTATGTTTTACTTCTAATATATTTCCATTTCTTCTTTTCTTTTCTCTAATTTGTGGGGAAAGATGAAAGGCCTAAACTGAACATTCAAATAGGAGCAGAACTAGAGTATTCAGACTCTTAAATTTATAACCCAAGACTCACTCTCCTACAACTATTATACATGGTCCGAAATAGAAGATCGGGGTTGAACCACAAGGACAAGTAATGATAAGTGATAAGAATGTTAACTGTTGGCTCAAATACACAAAGCAAAAATGGTAGATTAAATTTGTTGTTCCTTACATAACGATGTTTCCCGAAGCCACAAGAAAATCAAAAGAAGTAAAGCAAATAAGAAAACAAAGTAAAGGAACAAGAACAAGTGAACGGAGTTGTAACAAAGATGGATGGGAACTTGGATTGGATTTCACCATCTATGGTCTCCCCCAACATGCAATACTCACACCCTTTGTATACCCTTAGCAAGATTATAAGCAATCACCATAGATGTTAATTGCCTCCTCTCTTGAGCTTAGGATAGATCTAGATTATAAGGTTGCCTCTCTCTCGATATGGTAAACAAACAATGACAAACATAACAATATGACCATTAGCTTAAGCATTCCAACATTCTCATTCATTCATGCATTTCCATAAACACTTAGACGGGTTTAGCACTACTCTATTGAGGCACTAACAATTAAACATCACAAGATGGTAGCTAATCATGCAAATGAAGAATTAAACACATGTGCATGGAGATAACCACTTATAAAAGCATATAGTTCAAATGGATGTAAGTATATACATGTTGGGAGAGCCTTAGTGGCTACTCCCAACCCGAGTTATCTATTTACCCACTCATGGTGATGAATAGGTTTACAGATTTACAAATTTGGCAAGACATAATGGACAACAACGAAGTAGATTCAGAGGGATGACTGGATCTAGAAGGGAAGAAGGGGGATACACCAACTACAATCATAAACAACCATGGTTGGTGCACGTCATCTTCAGATCCGGATATGGAATGAACTATGGCAAGTGGGTAGTCCTTATTTCAAAGAATAAGACGAGGATGATGACAGTGGTGTGAAGATTATCTCTCTTCTGACTCTCATCTCAGAGATCCAAGATAACTAGATGGACGATGGGTGAGTATGGAACACAACAACACTTTGTAGTTTCCTATATATCACAACCTCTTTCATGAATGAAGTGGGTCTCTATTTATAGGTGTAGGTAATTGACTTAACAATCACTTCGGTTGCTATGGTGACACTTGCTTCAGTCACTACAATGACTGTTGTCTCGGTTGCAACGTTGTACTGGTAGCACCGATCACTACACTTTGGATTTTCATTGATCGTAGATCATGCGAGAATCATAGACCTATAAGAAGGTTGGTCTTTCAACTGCAAGGATCATGACTCATAGTGCTTTCCGAAAAAGAATGACCTCGCACCGATCCACTAGTCTTAAGGTTGTAGAAGCTTGTTGACCGCAAAGAAAAAATCTTCAGCAATTGTTAACTTGGTTCTATCTTCGTCAGTCGCTAGGGTAGACTTAGGTTTAGCAACTGATGAGGCATGTTTTCCATGCCAACCAAAGATAGGGGTGAGTTATCATGTCATGCTAAAACCAATTAGGGTTATCTAGATAAAACATAAAATAGATGACATTATGGAGATACAGTAGGCACTCAAATAACCACAAAATTGGATGTTATCAACTCCCCAAAACTTAAAATATAGCTTGTCCTCAAGCTAATAAATAGAATCAAAGATACTCTAACAATTTCAGAGAGCTTTATTGAGTTATTCTTTTTGTGAGTGTGAAAAATGTGATAACATCAGCCTTAAGTCAAAAACATATGCACCGGACAAGGGTTGTAGATCTGAAGACTTTCTCTCTTAGGTTGGAGTTGCAGTACTCATATTTCCTATTATGACCTTCTTTACCAGAAAGATTTCTCCCTTGTGATGCAACAATGATCCTTTTTTAATCCGTACTTGCACAAGGTTCTAGCCAAGGTAGCTTTCACAGCCGACCTTTATTTTTCTTGGATATCCTAACTATTGTGCTTAGGTAGACTTAGTCTTCAGTGTTTTCCTACCTTTATCAGGTTTACATCAACCGTGTTTTCCTTTGTAAAGATAGAGAAACCTAGTTAGGCCCTGATGTAGTGTTATGTTGTTGTGTGAAATTTCCTTTGAAAAGTAGGTGTGTAAAAGTTGGCATCTAAACCTCACTGTCGGGCATGACAAATATATATTCATGAGCATAGTGATACACCAACAGGGAGATGCCCTTCGTCATCTTCCCAACACAACTCTCATGATTTCATTCCTCTGGACTTTTATTTTTACTCACAGACTTTGGGATGATGGCTTTTCAAGGGGATTTTGGGCTATCGTGCCTCTTTTGATCCCAAAGAGGGAATTTTTGTACTAGATGGGGTAGTTGATTCCCCCTTGCTAGGGTTATGCACTTTCCCTCATGTACTCGGAGATAGGGTGATCAATCTGGAGTGTATCAGGTTGAGTCCTCCTTATTTTGAGCTTTCATCTTGGAGGAGAACATCCTTGTGCCTTCTACATTATTTCAAGGAAAGGTTGACATTACACATTATCATACATAGAAATTTAAGCAAATTAAATAGCCCAAATCCATTATTTTTGAAGTAATGATGCTAGGAGTTATCCTAACGACAGGTAAGCCTAAGAGTGGGAGTTATGACTATATCCAGGAAAACATGATCCAAACATTTCCTTTTTAGACCATTTAGACATCAAAATTTTCAAGAAAATAAAAGTATATACATGTGCAAAATTTTAGTCAATGTTGGCCTTTCAAATTCTTTTCAAAAAATTTCAAAATTTTCACAAAAAGTTGAGGAGAAGTATGTTCAAAATTAAAGTTGAAGTATTGATCTTTGGAGATGAGGGAAGGTAGTGAAAAAGGTACCTCTAGCGTCTGTTTATAACTCCGTCAAACTTATCATACTCTTCGTCTAGGAGTGTCAAAGGTATATGTTAGAAATAAATGGGTTAGGTTTATTCTACGCATGGTTGTTCTTCGACTATCCACCTGGGATGTAGCAATAGGTCAACGTATCCCCCTCGAAGTACGTGATAGTGTTTGTGTTGTAGAGTTTCTATTTTTATGTTCCATAGGGCCAAAACTGACATCCACTCTAGACAGTGAAAGCGACAGTCATTTGAATGTATGAGTTGTCGTGGGCTCCTATGGAAGAATTGAGTCTTCCCGATGTCCTTGCTACTGACAAATATATATTCCTTGCCAAAATTTCCGATTATATTTATGATTTTTTTTAACACATGTGTTTGATTTATCCTATGTTGGGGTCTTTGGTGTAGTCTTGTTCGTATATTTGTTTATAGTAAAGGATGAGTCAGAGTTGTTGTACAAGATTGTAGTCTTTGCCTTGATGTTTATCACCAGAAGTATCCAATGATTGCCATGTAAGATAGGCAGGAATGTAAACTCAAGAAGGGAATTCAATAGGTGAAGCTTTAAATGTTCCTTTTCTCCCAATTTCTTGTTGTGCCATATGTCCTGCATGAGTAAATAATAAGCCATATGTACGTTTGGCATATTGTGTCCCTGCAGAGATTGGTATGCAGACATCACACTTATAGATAAGTAGCCTCCTATTTAGAGTTTCCCAGAGGTCATATTATAGTACACATATTCCTTCTCTTTCAAATACAACATCCCTTCTATTGTTGTCCTTTTTCAGTCTATCCATGATGAGCGAAAGGGATTCCCAAGATTAATCTTAACAAACCCACATATCAAAGTTTTGAAATGTAGGTTCTATAATTCCAGTTGGCCCATCTAGTCTCACCTATTATGGATCTTCATCATTAATTTCCCCCTCCTCTGCCTGGTTAGTTTATGTTTGTTGTACTATATCTGTAGCTTTTGAGGGTGGAGGAGCTGTTGTGGTCCTCTCATCTAGGGTCTCCTATTGTTCTGTAGATTGTTCATCCTAGGGATTTGCTTCTCATTGTTGTTTCTCATTAGATTTCCAACCTTCCTTCTAAGTTGATGCCTGGGTGGGTTCTAAAGGGTCAAGCCATAGCATTTTTATTGTTCATGCCAAGGTTGTTTCACTTGTAGAGGTACCCCCATATGAAGTCCTCATAGTACTATGCTAGGGGGCATTGTCGGGTCTTTGAAAAAGCATCTGTCATATATTATCTCCATTGTGTATGTCCCACAAAGATCGTGAAAGTCCTCATGGAAAAGATCTTCTAGTAGGATGCCTTTGTTTATAGCCTCCAACATGTGCAAAAATATAAAAGCACAGTCTCTTGATACTTGTTGTACTTGAGGGACTTTGGGGCTTATTGTAAAATTCTTCCAGTCTGGTTTTTAACGTGGTCCCGCCATGTAGATAGCCTATTGTAGGCAGATAGGTACCTTTTGGATGTGTCTGACATCTTTGTTTTCATTGACTAAAGATGTGTTGGGAATATCAACACTACAATAGTTATAGATTATCATGTGTCTCTTGTACAAATCAACAATTGTTAAGCCCCAATGCATCATTATTCTAATGGATAGAGTGACAAATCTTATTTCTCTTCTTGTCACCTCTTCTTGTAGCTCCTTGATAGGTATGGAATTAAATTCTTTGTCATACAACAATTTTTATTGAGTAGTGTCCCCATTGAAGACTGGCTATATCTTGTCATTGTGTAGGCATCCATGTCTTTTCACATCACATCATGCTCCTTTCTGAGTTCTACCATCTCCTCTTCCATTGCACCTATTCTTTGCATCATCGCGCATTGGTTGAAGAGGAAATTTTGCATGAACTCTGAAAGTTTCACAGTTCTATCATCTATTATTTCTACTTTCATTGTTAGTGCATGCAAGCTACAAGGAATAAGTAGTGCATGCAATGAAGAATTTTACACTTGTTGATAGACAACGTCGAAGTGATGATGAGTTCTTATCTGAAGGTTGGAAGGTGTTGTTGTTGTTACCCCAGAGGCATCATTATTATAGAAACTGGTGCCTTAGAAGTCTATGATAGTGTTCGTGTGCTTGTTGTTGTTGCATTGATTTGTGGCTGTGCACTTTCGTCTTTATCTTCATGCGGGAATGGAGTTGGTTATCCTATCTCCACTGGTTGATTCGTTGGTCCTTCCTCTAGTTGTATTGGTGGTGTGGAGGCCTTCGATGTCTTCTCATCCTATTTAACATTTTCTTGTGTGTCTGTACAAGCACCTATCTAGTTGCCTATATTTTCAATGGGTACCTCTGGTACCATACTAGTGATTAGAGGGGGGGGGCAGCAACATCGTATCCTTCCCCCTGAGGGGGAACTTGTTCTATTTAGAATAGTTGTTATGTACTTTCTTCCTCAATTGGTTGTGATTGAGGTGGCTGAAGTGCTGGCACTGCTATTTTTGGCATTGCATTGCAGGTCTTTAATGCTAGTTTCTTTCTCTTCTCCAATTCTTCTATGTCCATGAAGTAGGCTGCGATAAGTGTTATTTGGCCCCCATGCAAAAATCTTTAATTTTCTTGTTTTTTTGTCCCGTTATCGCTGATAGACTGTCAATGAGCAACCATCCTATGTTGACTGGTTTTTTATTCGACATGGACCATATAAAAAAAAGGTCCCCTTTAGACACTCCTCTAGTTTTAGATCATGCATACACCATGTTTGCAACGATCTTCTTGAGCACTCTTATGAAACGTGAGGTTATTTGGGCCTCTTTGTACTTCCCGAGGTTGTGCGTACTTTCTTCAGTTAGTTTCTCCCACATTTTATGGCTACTATATCCTACTGCTTTATTTTCACTTAGTGCTTATGCACATGCCTTACCTTCATATTCTGTGTTAGTGAAGATCCTATTCAAAATATCTTCCTTTACATAATGGTCTTGTCCCCCATCCTCACTTGTATCTTGAAATTCCCTCCTACCTCCTCTCGTTCTTTTTCTTCGAATGGTATCTTTATGAGTAAAGACATGAATTTGAAAGTCATATTCATAAATGAACAATGATTCACCATGCATAGAATGTTCAGGTTTGCTCCACATAGGAATTCCACCACTCGATCGTAGATCCAGACTTCCTAAAGTAATGGTTGTCCATGAACCTTATTGGTTTGAAAGTATTTTTCATTATGAACAATTTTTACTATGATTGGTGTTCCATATCCCTGGGTTTGAAAACCACCCTGTGTTCCTCATATGTTTCTATTAAACTCTTCTTTACTTTATCAAAGTCTGGGACCATGTCGGTTGTTGAGCTTATTAGTGTGATGCATGTCTCTGGTCTCTAAACTTGTGACCTTGTCTTCTTTGCTACCTTCTTCTTTTTCATTATTGGTGCATCTAGACCTAATGCTTTTCACTCTCCTTTCATTCTGGCTTCTTCTTCAGACGGTACATACTCAGATGTGTTGGTACCTTTAGTACCTTTTGATTCTTCCTCAGATTTTGGTGACTCATGACCAAGTAAGAATTCATATTTCTCCTTGTTCAATTGAAGACGTATACTCTTCTCTTGTGTCATGTCTGGATAATCTTGTAGTGTCTTGTTAATAATTTCTATGATCTCTTCGATCCCTTTTAGGGATGTAGCTTACCTGTCCAAGGGGTCTGAAGTTGACGATGACATCCTACAATCTAAGTAGAAATCATTTATTAACTGGAGAACAATCTCGTACTTATCCTACTAGATATAGTTAATTTTGCACACTAATCATACTTCGCAGCAAATGTAGAGGTCACAAGAAAGGACGATATTCACTAGTGGTTGCTAAGGTGTGGAGCAACTGTAGTGGTATAAAGAAAACAACCAGTTGTACTCATAGTGGTCAATAAAAACCATCTAGACATAGTGATCTCTATAATCTTTTGTTAGGGAAGTTTGGTTTAGTAGCGGTCACTATAAATTCTTTTTTCGATGGGGATGTAGAAGTCTCTAACAACTATGATCACTAAGGACATGAAAAAACACGTCAAACTCTAGTTCCCCCCATGATAAATGTGTATTTATCCCTTTTATTTACATATTTTTTGATATTTGTTTAGGATTGTTTTGTTATTTATTCTCTTAGTTTCATAACTAATTGTGTTATTTCAATTTTTTTCTATTTAATTGGATTTTTAATTATATTTTCTTGGGTTTTGTAGGAAAATGACATAAATAATCTTGGAACATAATTGCACAATTTGCAGCAATCCTGAAATTCATGTATACCCGTCACTAAAAGAGACATAACTTTTGTGTCCAAACTTTAAATTTAATGTACAAGTATTCATTGGAAAGGGAATTTAATTTCCTAAATTAAAATTCTATTAATTAAACCGATTTTGTGTTTTTTTGGGAGAGAAATACACTCGAAATCTCTGCTATGAGAATTTGCATTAAAGAGAGTTACAAGGTCAAGATAATTATAGATAATCAATTTTTTATTTGACTAGATCTAGAAAATTCAAATAGTCGTCTCCCTCTCCCCCCCCCCTTTTGAGGGAAGTCTACCCCTACTCCTATAAAAGTAGGGACTCTCCACTTGTAAAAGCATTCAGTCTTCAGTCTATTTTCATTCCAATTTGTATAGAGCAAATCCTTCTTCTAGTATTGTAATCTTTTTAGTTTCAATAAAGAAAATTTATTTCAAGGTACTTGTTCTTAAGTTTTAATTATTTTTCTTCATTCTAGATCTAGATCTTGTTTCGTGTTTTATTTTTGTTTCTTATTCTTTCTATTGGAATGGAGGATTAAGGGACCATGCCATTTAACTGGCACCACAAAGATCTCTTCAGAGTGTCTCTTTTCAGTGGTCTATGGTTTCATTCCTTCCTTCTCTTAATTCCACTCTCATAGTTAGCGAGTATTTTTGTTGCCAAGGCAAGGGGAGCAGCCCCTTAGCCATGTGATGATTGGATCATAATTTTTACCTGACTTTTAGATAAATGGTTGTGGGTTTGGAAATTGGCGATTTTAACAAAATGATCTCTCATTTTCTTTGCTTGTTAATCTTGGCGGATGTGACCATGGAACCCAAGATTTAGAACAGCCAAATTGATTACATGGGGATTTGGATGATACCTCAAAAAAGTCCCCATTAGGATGATTGAACTAGGATCCGTGAATGCCAGGACCAATGGGTTCATGGGGAGTTCATCTTTTTTCAATCATTTACGAATATTTCACATACCTTCCTTTATCATTCTTATCGTACAATTTCTTCGATCTCATTTCAAATCAACTTGGGTGGTAAAATCCCTTAGCTTTGGTATTTCCTTATTTTGATTAGTTGATCTTTAATTCATCATCTTTAATTTTTTATTTTAGTTTTAACAAACTCTCAAAATAAGTTTTACATTCTTGTTATCACAATTAGATTTGAAACTCAACCATATCTTCATCGCCGTCTCTAGGAATCGATACCTATCTATACTCTGTTGACTTGGTTCTTCCACCAAGTTGACAACCTAGTTAGAAGGTTAAACTCTAGCCCTTGTCTTGGTGATTTTTTCATGTACAGTGATGCACATCACCCCATAACTCGAAGAGATGGTGGAGATCATAATAAGGGATGATCGGAGATAGGATTCTCAACGCCTACTTGCATCCACGACAGTGAACATGGTAAGAAGCCTTATGAAGGAGGAACAACATGAGAGGGGGAAAATGATCGACAAGGACATTTCCCTAGAATCTTGAAATGGTTTGAGGGAGAAGATAAATTTTAGGTAGGAGAAAAAAATGTTTCAAGGTGAAAGACGAGTTATCGTCCGATAATTGGAAAGTTGGGAAGAAGAGAAAAGGGACATCGGTAACAGACGTTGGTGTTGTGTTGGTCTTCAAAGACCACATTAGTAGTGTAGTTTTTTTTTTTCAATATCCTTTCTCCCATATTCATTCGTGTAGGGAGTTATCTTTCTCTTGAATTCGTCAGATCTTTGTCGATAGAAGGTGCAGGGGGAGAAAGGGTTTAGCACGGAGGGTTTTATACCTTAGGTGGGACTGATGACTCAAATATATGTAGCAGTCGCTACGAATGAAGGGATGTAGCAGTTGCTATGGGTAGGGAGAAAATGGTGGTCACTACAAACAAAGTGCCTCTTGAACACAATCAGTCACTATTCTGATGGATTCCGCAGTGATCAATGTGTTCTTAATCAGTAGTGACCAGTACACTATATTTTTGATATTATTGTTTATCAATAGAGAAAGATAGCTAAAACATGAAAATAAAGAAAGCTAAGTATTAAGGGAGTACGTGAAGGAGACTATGATTTTATTTTTATTTACATAAGTTACTAAAAACTAATATGAGATTTCTAACAAGATTAGTAAATTCTGACTACTTGGAAAAATGGACCAAACTATAACTAAAACATAGTCTAGATGGAGTGAAGAACTTCAAAATTTAAAGAATGTAGGAAATCCTTGGGATGCCTCCCAATAAGCGCTAATTTATAGTCTTTAGCTTTACTCACTTATTTGTCTCTTTTGGGTTATTCGGGTTGGGGCTGTTCTAATTGGATTTCTGACCACCTCACAAAAGCTTCATCCTAATAGTACCTCTTTACCTTGTGACCATTCACTTTGAACGTACCTGTATTTTGATTGGTAATTTCCATAATTCCATATGGTTATATCTTCACGACTGTAAAGGGGGAAGACCACCTTGAGTTGAGTTTACATGGGAATAGTTGGACGCTTGAATTGAACAAAAGGACCTAGTCTCCTTCTAATGTGAGCATTTTCATAGGCATGTAGCATCAACTCTTCTAACTCTTATAGTTGTAGAAACCTCTTCTTTCCTGCTTGGTCTGGGTTCATATCTAGAAACTTGATAGCTCAGAATGTTTTATTCTCTAGCTCATTCAGCACATGACATGACTTCCCATAGATAAGCAAATAGGGAGTAGTCCCTATCAGAGTCTTATAAGCAGTCCTATAAGCCCATAAAGCATCATCAAGCTTCATACACTAGTCCTTCCAAGTCTAACTAACTATTTTCTCAAAGACTTTCTTGATTTGTCAGTTGATACTTCTACTTGTCCTTACATTTGGGGGTGGTAGGGTGTTGCCACCTTGTGCTTTAATCTGTATTTCCTTACCAAGGCTTCAAACTGTCTTTCTCCAAAGTGAGATCTGTTCTCACTTGTGACGGTCAGTGGGACACTAAATCTGGGAAAATTGGTGTTCTCAAACAACTTAATTACTACTTTGGAGTCACAGGTAGGGGTTGCAACAACCTCCACCCACTTACAGACATAGTCTATAATGACAAGAATGTATTAGTTTCCCTTGGAAGATGGAAACAACCCCATATAGTTGATTCCCCAAACATTGAAAATTTCTACCTCTATTCAATCAAACATTTGCATCTCATTCCTATTGGAAATGTTTCCCGTTTGTTTTCATTCATCACACACATTAATGTGTGGTTGAGCATCCTTAAATAGGGTGGTTAAATAAAATCCTGATTGTAGGACTTTTGTTGTCATCCTTTCTCCTCCCAGATGTCCTCCATAAGACAAAAAATGACATTCTCGAAGGATCTAGGGAACTTCTTATTTAGGAATGCACCCTCAGTTCTGGTTGTCAGAACATCTTTTGAATAAGAGTAGGTCATCCCAGTAGTAGTTTTTCATATCAAAGAACAAATTTTTCTTCTGGTTGTAAGGGATGTTAGGCGACAACTGTTGGCATGCTAAATAGTTACATATACCAGCAAACCAGGGAAGATTAGGTTCAATGGTCTTGGATATCATCACGGTCTGATCAGCATAATTATCTTTGACAATTAGTTGGTTCTCTTCTGTGACTACAATTCTTTAGAGGTGGTCGGAACCACAATCTATGTTCCTTTCTAATCAATGATCTCATGGTCGAACTCTTGTAAAAACAAAGCCCACTGTAACCGTCTGGGCGTGGTATCTTTTGTCTGCATTAGATATTTGATGGCCCCATGATCTGTGTACACTTTGACCTTTGATCCTATTACATATGATCTGAATTTATCAAAGAAAAACAATATAGAAAGCATTTCCTTTTAGGATGTGGTGTAATTTATATGAGCATCGTCTAGTGTTTGACTAGCATAACGAATGGCATGATGTTTCTTATCCTTCCTCTACCCAAGCACTGCACCGATAGAATAATCTCTAGTGTCACACATTATCTCAAATGGTAAATCCCATTCTGGATCCTTGAGCATACGTGTTGTTGTGAGGGCATTTCTCACAATTTCGAATGCCTTGTGTCAATCATCAGAGAACTTAAAGAGGCATCTTTCACGAGTAATCTGGACATATTCTTTTCTATCTTGGAGAAATCCTTTATAAACCTCGTATAATATCTTGCATGACCCAAGAATCTCTGTACTCCTATTACTAACTTTGACGGTGGAAGCCTGGATATGGCTTCTACCTTGCTCACATCTACTTCAATCCCTTTTTCAAAAACTTTATGTCCAAGCACTATCCCTTCCTGGACCAAGAAATGTCATTTCTCCCAATTTAGGACTAGTTACATTTCTTCACACCACTCTGATACTGTACAGAAGTTCATCAAACAGATTTCAAAGTCATCTCCATAGACAAATAAACCGTCCATGAAGACTTCCCTGATATCTTTTAGAAATTCAAAAAGACCTTTGAAAATTTGTAGGTGCATTGCAGACTCCAAGTGGCATCCTCCTAAAATCATAGTGCAATAAATGTAGGTGAACGTTGTCTTTTCTTGACCATCGACGTGAATGGGAATTTGATAAAACCCTTAGGAGCTAAGAGTTCCAGTACTTGGTCAATGAATTAATAGTAAGGGAAATGGTCTTTCCTAGTGATATCATTTAATTTTATGTAGTTTATACACATACACCAACCTATGATAGTTCATGTTTCCACTTCATCTACACTTCCCCCCTTAATGAATTTCAACCCTCCTTTCTTGGGTACGACATGAATCAGGATAACCCAATTACTATCACTAATAGGATATATGATCCCAACATGCCACATCTTTATAACCTCCTTTTTTACCACCTCCTTCAACGTTTAGTTTAATTTCCTTTGTGGCTGGACTAGCGGCTTAGATGTTTCCTCCAAGTTTATATGGTGCATCCATAAAGTTGGGCTTAAACCATTAATATCTTGAACTGAGTACCCTATCGCTTTTCTATGTGGCTTGAGTTCATTTATCAACTTCTCTTCTTGGTCTTCCATCAACGCATAATTTATAATCTTGGGGTTTCTTCCTCCTCATATAGAAAGTCATACTTCAAGCCCTCAGGTAGTTGTTTTAACTCTGGTTTAGGCTTAGTCACTTCCTTTTCTTCTAGCATTTGTTCTAGGGATGCTTACTTTACCATGTCAATTGTCTCCTTGTCATCATCACTACCTCCCTCTTCTGATTTGTGTAAATACTTAATAATTTGAACTACTTATGGGTCCTCGATGATGGGTTTGGGGTTGTTAAGAGATCTCATGAGTAGATTGACGTTAACATTGTCCTCTTGTACTTCTTCACAATATTAGGTGTAGTTATCCATGAAGTAGACTGACTCAAATAGAGAGGGTCCCCTCATATCATCTTGGACATGAAAATCAATGTGATCATTTCTAACACGGAGAGTGATGATTCCCTCTACGACATTGATTAGTGGTCTGGTAGTGGTAAGGAAAGTCTTCCAAAGATCATGGGATACATTGGACCACAACCGTGTCGATCACCACAATGTCGCAAGGAATAAAGAATTTTCCAACACAAATTGGAACATCTTCCATGATCCCCACTAGTTTTGTGAAAGTGGGATATGCTAGTTGAATTCTCATTCTGGTTTTCACAATTTTGGTGATTCCAAGCCTTTGTGTTAAGGTGAGAGGCATTAGACTAATGTTTGCTCCAAGATCTGTGAGTCCTTTCCTAACTTCTTTATCTCCAACATTGAAAGGGATGGTGAATGCCCCAAGATCATTCTTTTCAGTGGGCATCTTAGCTTGAACAAAGGTGCTAGACATTTTGGCAAGTTGCACTATCTCGACATGATCTCCTCTTCTCTATTTCACAATTAGATCCTTTAAGAATTTAGCATACATGCACATTTCTTCAATAGCATCTAGAAACTAAACATCCAAGTGTAACTTCTTTACAGCCTCCATCAACTTCTCATATCTTTTCTTAAGATGTGCCTTGATTAACTTGCACAGAAAGGCAACCCTCGGGGAATATGTGTCCCTTTTGGAAAATTCATCCTCAATGGGCTCCAGATTCTTTGTGCTTGCAGTTTTCTTCCCTTTGCCTTTATCTTTAGGATTGTCCTTCTTGGTAGACTCTTCCTCCTCAGACACTTCCTGTACGATAACTAGTTCGGGTTGTGACTTTGCATTTGCTCTATCCTCTGGGGTATTTGTTTTTTTTAGTATTTTTTAGGGTTCTTCCTAGAGTTTCCATCTTGACAGTCTTTGTATTAGATGGGATGCTTCCTTAAGAATTCTTTATGAGCACAAACATGTGTGCCAATTATTGGTCAATTTGTCTTTGATGTGTCTGTATATCAGCCATTTGAGTCTGCATTGAGGTCAAGACATCTGAGTTGGTGATAACACTCGATGTTAACTGGTCATTCACTAAAGCTTGCCTTTTTTCAAATTCAATCAACTGAGATATCATGACAGGCTAGTTGTTTCTCTTAGCTTGGCCATTATCTTGATTTTTCCTAGTTGAACTCTTGTTTTGACTTTGACCTTGCCTTGGCCTTGATAGTTATTTCTATTTTTCTGGTAGTTGGTGGTTCTAGTGAACGTGGTTGGTCCTCCTCCTCTCCCAAATCCTTGAAGTGTTTTAGATGAACCACTAAGTTGGTGAGAGTTTTTTGCGACATCTCTGTTCTCATAATTGAAACCAAGATGATCTAGTCTCTTAAAATTAACATAGGAAATATTCTTGGTCCCATCATCTTTCTCATTTTCCTCCTCAGGTTGAGTGTAGATGCATTTATCAACTTCATGCCCTCCTTCACCACATGAAACACACTTCATGACTCTCTACACATGTTTCTTGCCTTTTCTTCCAGAGTCTTTCAGTTGCTTGACATCGGTGGCTATCTTGTGGATTTGGGTAGTGATGGTTTCTAAAGCCTTTGATTCAAAAGAAGGTCCTTCAATCGTCATCTCCTATGTTAAACCTCTATCTACTATATCAAAATCCATGCCTACCTATATAGAAACCACATTGTCAATAATCCTCATAGTCTTCTTTGGGTTTTTTCCTAGGAAGTCACTTCTTGTCACAACGTTCAACAAAGTTCTTTCAGCAGATGTAAGACCAGTATAGATAGTCATGACTAGGTGCCCTTGTCATAATTATAATGTGGCCAATCTCTTTGGTACTCTTGGAATCATTCCCATGCCTCATACAGGTTTTATCTATAGGCTTCTTCATCAATCCATTTATCTTTTACTTATTTCTTAGGGTCTTCTCCACCGAGTAGAACATGGTGAGAAAAGCATCTGCTAAATGTCCCCAACCATTAATCTTCTTGTCAAGTAAATAAAGGTACCATGAGATGGCTTTGTCTCTTAATGATAAGTTAAACCCTTTGCAATATATTACTTCTTGTGGAACTCCACCCATCTTGATGATGTCATAGATATTCTTCTAGGCATCAAGATTATGGTAGGGGTTCTCATCTCTAGAAGTTACACTAAAAGACTTGTTTTGAATCATGGCAATGACAACTAATTTTAGTACAAAGTTGTATGCATCAAAACTTAGAATGACAATAGGGCATCTTGACTCATTCACCCTCGTGGCGTCCAAATAACAAAGGGACGGTCCTCTGTCATCATCTTCATCTTCACTCTCATGGTTGTTTTTATTATCTTCATTGTCATGGTTGTTCCTTTATTCCTTCTCAGCAAACAATGATTTTCTTATTTATGGTGTCATTCCTCATGCTCCTCTTCATGTTGATGTGGATCTAGAATACCTCCAAGAGGTGGATCTTCATGTCCCGCTAGATTAGAGTGGTATTATTCATTCTCAAACTTAGTCTCTAGTGGAGGTCGAGGTTGTTCAACCACTCTTGGGTTTTGACCTCCTTGGTGTGCTCCTCTATGAGGTGTCATGTCAGTGGACATGTAAGGTAAGGTGATGTTCACAACCTTCTTCTCTCTGAGCTACCTAAACAATTTGCACAGTCGAGTTAGAAAACTAAACATGTAAAACAAAACATTCTAGGAAGTTAGATATAGTTGATTAGAACTAGTCTAGTCAAGTCTATTGCTAGACCTGAGGCACTGGCGTATAGTGAGCAGGTTCAGGTTCTTAACAATTCCGTTTACCTTGTACCCAGAAAAAGTGCCAAAAGGTTGACTGGACTAAATCCAACATCCAAAAAGGAGAGGATCTAAAGTAATTAGACTCTAAAATTTATAACCCAACACTGAGTCCCCCACAACTATTATACAGGGTCCAATGCAGAAGGTCAAGATCAAACCACAAGGACAAGTAATGATAAGTGTGACGAATGTAAGACCTTGGCTCAGATACACCAAGCAAAATGGGTAAATTAATTATTTTGTTCCTTATAAAATGATGTTGCCCAAAGACACAAGTAAATCAAAAGAAGTAAATGAATGAGAACAAACAAACAGTGTTGTAAGAAAGATGGATGGAAACTTGGATTAGGTTTCACCATCTAAGTTATCTCCTAACATGCAATACTTACACCTTTTGTGTACCCTTAGAAAGATTTGAGCAATCTCCATGTATTTCCATTCTGTCCTCTCTCAAGCATAGGATAGATCTAGATTATAAGGTTGTGTCTCTCTCAAAATGGAAAACAAATAATAAAAAATATAACCCTATGACCATTAGCTAAAGCATTCCAACATTCACATGCATTCGTGCAACTCCATAAATACATAGATGGGGTTAGAACTACTCATTTGAGGCACTAACAATCAAACATCACAAGATGGTACCTAATCATTCAAGTGAAGAATTAAACACAAGTGTATGGAGATAACCATTTCTAAGAGCATATATATCATAATGGATGTAAGTATATACATATTGGGAGAGTCTTAGTGACTACTCCCAACACAAGTTATATGTTTAGCCACACATGGTGATGTGTAGCATTACGGATTTACAAATGTGGCAAGACATAATGGACAACAGTGAAGTAGATGTAGAGGGATGAAATATATCTAGAAGGGAAGAAGGGGGATACACCAACTATGATCACAAACAACCATAGTTGGTGCACGTTGTCTTCAGAACTGGATCAGGAATGAACAATGGTGTGCAAGTTATCTTTGTTTCAAACAACAATATGGGGACGATGGTAGTGGTGGAATCATCCTCCTCTTACTCTTATCTTTGAGATCCAAGATCAACTGGATGAATTATGGGTGAGAATGGAATGCAAAAACACTTCACCATCTCTTGTATATCGTGACCCCTTCCATGAATGAAGTGGGTCTCTATTTATAGGTGTTGGTAACTGAAGTTAGAACCACTTTGGTTGCTATGTTGACTCCTACCTCGATCTCTATGTTGACTTTTGTCTCAGTCACTATGTTGTACTGGGAACATAGATCACATTGCACTGGATGTTCATCGATCATAGAGCATGCAAGAATCATTGGCTACTCAGAAGGGTGGTCCTACAGTTGTAAGGATCGTGTCTCATAGCAATTGTTGAGAAAGAATGACCTCTCATGGTCCATTGGTCACAAGGTCGTAGAAGCTTGATGACCGCAAAGAAAAATATTTAGAAATTGTTAACCTAGTGCTATCTGTAACATACTAAAATGTAGAACCTTACCCTAACCCAAGGATAAGAGGTTAGATACCTTAGATCTTTGGACTTATCCAAACAAGGTTGGGGTTGAACTAAAAGAAGTTAATTGATACCCAATTAAGTTAACGTATGAATAATTCACCCAAAAACACATGGCCTAGTGTTCTCATCTTTAGATCAATAAAGGATACATAAAATATGTCACATGAGGTAAACGATGAATATATATAGGAATTTATTATAACCTCAATTTTTCTTGTATTGTAAATAATTGAAATGCAATCATTATATATTAAGAGACTTGTTTAGAAATTTGGGTGCTTTGTTTTAAAGAATGGATTTCTTTGCAAATTTCCCTGGAATGGATGAATTTCATGAATTCAACTATTTTATTAATGAAATAATGGATACAAGGGAAACATGATAAAAGAAAATCACATATAAAGAATAGAGAGAAAAAATAGATGATAATTATATGTGCTTGAGAGAATTGTATAGAATTCTCTAGAAAGTGGCATGGATGGTGACTAATAATTAGTTTCCATGTGCACATGGTTTCTATTATAATCAATAGCCAAATTTAAAAAAATAAAAAAGAAGAAAGATGGGACCATCTAATGGATGAGTTTTAATCTAATGTTATTGCTAAACGAGTGTAAGACCCATATAGAAGGCTTCCCCACGTTTTTATGGGAAAAAGGAGTTACAAAGAAATGAATGTAATTACTTCTTGACTTTAGGAGTTTTGTCTAAAAAGAAAGGAAATAAGAGACATTAATACCATGCATTAGGGTTCCTCCTTGACAAAGATTCTCAGATCTCTCTCTCATTCCTAGACAACTATATACAGTTCTAAGGAGTCTCGAACTGTAGAGGAGGTGGATCGCATACCACACAAGATGACTACCCAACTGCAGAATCACCCATGCACTCATTTCTCCACCTGAACCTGACGGGTGAGGCAGTGATCCTAGAATTCAGTTTCAAACCATCTGTGATGATACTACGCTACCTGGTGAAACAAATCTTCCCAAGAGAATGCTTATATTCTCTCCCTCTCTCCCTGGTAACCACAGTGAAGACTTTAGACCTACAGTTCCCTCTGCGTCCGTGTATACGACTAGACTAATCACAACCTTGTTTCTCTCTGCCCAGCCTCAGGGACCTGGTAGATAGTTGACTCCCACATAGGTGCTAGAGACTCCCAGACCTTGCATCAGTGGTACAAAGATAGGAGTTGGAGGATGTAGCGCCAGCACTAGCCCATCGGGTGGAATCACGCCTTGCAAAAGGAAGAAGAAGATTGGGAGCCAGAAGAAAGAACAAAACCTCCACTGGGGGGATGTATGAGTTTGGCGTGGACATGCAGAGGTGCAACCCTCCTGATACAGCTTCACGACACTCTGGACATGAGAACTAGGTTGTTGTGGTTGCTTTCGAGGCTAGGAGCAGTCTCCTGCATGAGGAAGGAGATGACCGATGGCCAAAGGACCCAAAACCTCTTGAGGCTATACGTCGCCCACAGGGGTAAAGAGGTAATTCCCACCTCCTAATCTTGATCTATATGGAATCAATAGAAATAAGCTAGTAGCTAGTGTGCCTTCACCTGATTGGATGGATATACATTTAATATTGTGAAAATCGTAGTAAATGATTGGTCGCTCGACATTAGATATGCAATATATGAAAGTTGATCAGAAAAATATTTGGAAAACAATAAAAATAGGTTCAAGACCTAGATCTTCTTCTAATTCTAAAAATGCCTAAAAATTGTCATCTTTAATGTGTTAAATGTATAAAACCCCTATTTCTAGATTTTAATGATCAGATTATGTTCAGTTGACTTTAACCATTAAATATTGACCCTTTTTATAAAAAGGATATCTTAGATCTAATTTGAAGTTAATAACCCATCAGTTGATAAATTAGTGTTTTCTTGAGTTAAAAGTGCATAAAGTGTTAAGATTAGGGTTTGTAAACCAATAAGGCATGAAAAGTGTTACTAGGTTTTAGGAAGCAAAAACCCTAATGTTGACCTAGAAACCCTGACTTGAGAACCAACTCAGTATTAAGGATGATTTGGATAAAAAAATAATGCATGGGTGTGTTGCATTAAATTTTGGGTAGCTTGCTTGGTTGATTGGTTGATTGCTTACTTTTGATTGGACATCTAGACTCCTAATCAAGGTATGTGGATATGCTTATGGCTAATCGCTCTAGTTTCACGATGATTTCTGAGGTTTCACCAATTTGCTTGAAATTAACTGCTTGGATGAACTTTAATTCTTGCAACTATAAAGTGACTATGGTTATCACTATATATATATATATATATATATATATATATATATATATATATATATATATATATATATATATATATATGTGTGTGTGTGTGTGTGTGTGTGTGTGTGTGTGTGTGTGTGTGTGTGAATGACTAGCTCAGATCCTAATCCTCCTCTATATCTTTGTATATATGTGAGAAGGTATTGATCTACCTTGAAGTAGGATCAACAGATTATCATGAGTTGATGTTTGGTCTGCCATTGTGTAGGATCATACAACTATATAGCTGTAAGTCTTGGTCTACCTTTGGGGTAGGACCAAAAAGGGCTATTGAGGATCTACCACATGGGAGAGTTAGTATCCATGTTTTCTGTAGGGACAAAAAAAAGGCTTGGATAGATCATGATTGAGTAGTTATGTTTAAGATGTAAAGTTTGATCTATTAGACAATAATTTTGTTGCAATATGTTGTTACAACTAGATGCAAACTTTTTGTTTCCCCCACATACTAGTATAACATATTATACTGACCGACGATTTGTTTGTTGGAATTTTAGGGTAATATGTTGTTATGTTTACAAGGTTGATGAAAAATGGGTATCCATTAAAAGGTGACATTGAAAAAGAACAAGGCTAATAATGTTTGGAGGAATATAGTTAGATAGTTCTCTCCTTGGGTAAAATTTCGAAATCCCATTTTTGAAAGGTATGTGAAAAGAAAAAAAATTATATCCTTTATATAACTTAGTGGTGGTAGAATTTATTATTTTCCTTACTTGGGGTTTGTAGGGATGTGGGGTCATTACATTTAGTATCATAGCCATATTTTCCATATAAACTCTAATAATGATTTAATTGTATAAATTCCTTAGAGCCAAAAGGGAGTTATTAGAGAATTTTCCAAAGATGGAGGAGTCTAGAAAAGGATCATGATCTAGGGGCTCACAAGATTTTCCTCCATCCCACCAGTCCATTTATGAGGACTCCCATAATCTGTGTGATTTTCGAGCCAAAATCTTAGCATTTGACTTGAAATAAGATACCTCTAGGATTTCTTATCAACTTTCATCACTTCTTTACCCTCTTTCACTAGACAAACTTTATGTGCTTAAGGTTTTCTCCCTCACCAACTCCTCCTAATTTTTGGGGATAAGAGTGTTAAGGATTAAGACATCCTCCATCAAATAATAAAAGTGGACATAATGATAACGAGAAAATGTTTGATGGGTTTCTCCTCTATAATGGTAAACCCTAGATGGACTAGGGCTGGTAACAGAAAACAACCTCAGTGGGTCATGGGAATTATAAAACCTAAGGGGAAGGTTGTAAATGCTAACCTCAACCCAAAACCTTAAGCAGTGGATAGAGAAAGAGAGAACCCAATAAGTTGGATACCTTAGTTTGTCCATGCATGCAAGTACGTAAGTTAGGCACGCATGATATACATGGAGGACTTGAGTATGCATGTAAAGCATAGATAATAAGTGGTTGCATGACCTGTAGTGAAACTTTTGGTTATGATGACCCGACCTAGTATGGGCCATCCCTAAAAAAGAGAGAAGATCTATGAGTGAGATAACTCCCTAAATAAGAAGGTTAGTGGTAGCTCGAAAGGTTTAAACTCCTCCAGGTAAGAATCGTAACAAGTGTGTTCCCATTCAGATACGAGTAGGAGATAGGCATGCACTTATGTGGAAGTAAGCGATATCAAGCCTGGCAATGAGATTAGTTCTAATCCAGAGAGGTAACACATGTTAGACTGTGACATAAGCAACCTGGAGGAAATGAATGAGGAGTTTAGTTTAATGTAATGTGATAATATGGTTTATGATGACCTTAGTTGTATTCAAGAATTTGAACACAATTTTGAAGTTGGACAAAAGATTTGATAATAGAAATATGTGTGCTTCATCATATAAGATAGGCTAGGTGAGAATAAGATGTGTATCTATAGGATCCTCAACCTTGTCTACAAAGAGGGGACCCCCTAGAGTTAGGACTAGTGATAGGTTAAATCATGAGAAGATGGGACCCAGAAAGAGAAGGATGGGAACCTAGATTCCAAGATATGAGGAATCACAAGAGGTATTGTATGATATGTCCTAAACTAGATTACTCCTCAGCGGATGATTTGAGTTGGTTCATGCATGATCCCTAGAGGCTTGTCATACCCTAGATGTATCTGGATGGAACAAATTCGAGAAAAGAGAAAGATGATTCTTATACATATGTGTAGATGATATGAGTACCTACCATCTCGGTGAGGAAAAGAGACTCCCAAGATCCTGGAGATGTAAGTAATAGTAATATGATGTGAAGCCTCAGAATCAGATTGGTAGCCCTTGTGTAGGATTCTAAGGATTTCTCACATGAAAGAAAATGTTAGGAAGAAGATGCCTATCTTATTTTGGTTTGGTAAGTGCTTGGGAGGCTAAGTCATGTAATTTAGATGACTAATGATAAGGAGGTAAGCCCAAGGTTCCCAAATGAAAGAGGGGAAGTGGTAGTATCTAGTACATATAATGCATACAAGATTGATGAGTGAGCTAATAGAGGTTAAGAATGGCACCCCCTCTAATTTTGTGCTGAAGGAAACCCCATCTGGATTGTGATATATAATTGATGAGCCACTCACACAAGTTTTTCTAGCACTACATGTTGTCATAAGTATGTATGAATCTGGTCCAACCTTGGGAGATGAGGAATGGATATGACATAATGGAAAACATATAAATGGATTAATAAGTTCTCAGCTTGCTAGTCACATGCATGGGTAGAATGATAGGAGATATGCCTACATGTGATGTTATTAACTTTGGATTCTAATATGTTTTGTGAACCTTGGTGCTACCAAGCATTAGTTTTATCTTGAATTGGTAAAGAACCCTTCTTAAAGGAGTGAGTTCCAAAATAAGTTTAAGAATTTAGGTAACATTAAAGCCCACTTAAAAGAACTTGAGAGATTGATGGAGCCTCCACTCATGTGGAGTTGCATGCACCACTAAAAATCCTAGAGATAATAAGTCTCTAAGTTTAACCTTGCATGTGCTATAATAAGAACTCCACCCACGTATGCTAAGGTATGTGAAAGTCTTATCGTAGCACAGTTGAGGGTCGAATCCACGAGGCAACGGTCTTGTTAAGGATTTAATAAGATGGAAAATGTTATAATTCTATTTATCTACTTAAGAGTTGATATTTAGATCGAAGAGTTGGGTTGATGATTAAACTAAATTACAAAAGCAAATTAAATGGCATGAAATGTTCTTTGTTGTACACCTTTGTGTGTTTTCTGAGAAGATCGTGTAGTCATTCGACACAATTCTTCACCACTTCTTTCGTGGGTGTCTTTGTTGTAATAACATACTCTCTCTAGATTGGATTGAACTGGATATCAGAACTGTTGTATATGACTATAGTTCCATTGTGTAGGTTTGTTGCCAGCAACATCCAATGCTCAGAGTGAAGGAATGGAAATAGGGATGAACTTTGGAGTCATATGTTGAAGATATGAGATAAGGGCTTCAGTGGTGCCAAAGTTCTTTGAACTAAGTAAATCATCCTTCATGTATGTTGACACCATGTAAACTGTAGGCAGGTCCCGTGCTAGAAGAAATTGGTAGGCAGTCATCACACTCATGGATAATGAACCTTTTACTTGTACGGTTTCACAGAGTGTATCTGCCATTATGAGAATGTACCCATCGAGGAAAACAAGCTCATCATTCTCTGCATAAAGCCGAGACATGATGAGTCTGAGTTAATTATCTGAAAGACTCTTGCATGCAGCAGGGTCAAAGTTTGGGAATGTTGGTTGTATAGCAGATAGAGGCACCATATCTTTGGATGATCTATTGATGGTGGCTCCTGTTAACATATCGATGTCCCCCTTATCTACCGCCATATTTAATGTGTAAGGGTCCCATTGGCATTTTTCTATGACCTTGGCGGTCTGTTGTTGTTTCTCTGACTCCTTTAGAAATTTTCTTAATGGTTGCTTTTGTGTACGTTGGATAGCAGAGACTAAGTAGTGAGGTACATCATCTTACGCCATAGTCAGGACCTTGAAGAACCGTCTGTCGCAGATAAGTTCCATGGTGTAACGTCCCCGTAAAGAATGCATGTCTTTTGTAGCTAGCTCAGTAAAGGGGATATGTCTATTTAGTGTTTCAATGAATCTTATTATACAGAGAGCACAGTCCCCTGAACCTTCTAGCATTTAGAAATCTGGGTTGATGATTTGGAACCAATGTTGGTTCCAACCACGTTGAAGAGATGGGAAGGCATCCCATATTATTTTGAGAAGCTAGAAAGGAATGCATCACGCCTCTCTGACTTCTAAACTACCAAAGTTTATCCGTCCGGCCTTGAGCTCACTGGTGCAGAAATTGTACACCTTGGCATCACGGGCATTGGTGTTGAAAATAATTAGTAGCCAGTGGCTAGAAACGTGGAAAGGCACTGTGATGTAGCATTCCTTCTTTGCGATACCCGTTTGCAGTAGCTCGATGGACTTTGCCTACAAGTCCTTGTTTAATAGGCATAAAGCTAGAGCAGGTGAAGCGTTGAAAATAGGTTGCAGTTTCTTTGGGCTCCGAAATTCCTCTATGGTATTAGCAAGGAGGACACGGAAGATAGCCATCTTCACCACCGATTGTGGTTGTAGGAGAATATGAAAATCTTTGTGTGTCAACGTGCACTTTGTTTTTTTGTTGTTATAGAGGATGTCCCCCCCCCCCCCCCCCCCGCGTCCTTGGCATCATCTACAATAGTGTTCAGGATGAAGATGTCCTAAACATCTATGGTAGAGATGGCCGCCATGTCCAAGTCGTGCATCTTGTGAGGTAGAGGTGGCGGCACGGGAAGGTCTTGTGGTGGAGGAAGGGAAGTCTGCTCATTGTTGTCCAAATCTTGTGGCAGATCTTCATCCTTGTCGGAGTCAGAGTCGAGTCTATCATCGTTGTCGAGACTTACTTTGTCCTCAGAGTCCTCCTACTCTGGGGGGAGGATTGCAGCTTGCTCTGGGGTGGAGTGTTGGAAAGTGATCACTGCTGTGAGTGGGCTAGTGCTGGTTTGAATAATGCATTGTTGAAACTCAGCAAAAGCATCATCTTTAGTAGTATCCCCCAGAGATCCCATAGCTGAGAAATTGAAAAATTGATCTCCATATGACATTGTGACATTATCATTGTTTTCAGGAGCATGGTGGTCTTCAAAAACTTTGTTACCACCCTCCTTGTGATTTCCACCATCGCCCCATTTTTATTGTCTGCTCCTCAGCTGGTGCCCTCTCCAACATTGTCTAGGTCATCTAGATGATCGTATGAATGAGAGATGTCGACATTTGAGTCAGCCAAGGAGTCAGAACCATCATCATCATCTTCGTCATCTTCATCATCCTTATCATCTACCACCTTGTCTTTTGTCTTTTTGATCGACGCTTTCTTGCATCGCCGATGGGTAGTTTGTAGTTCTTCAAGTGCCACCTGCATGTGCCCGTGGGTTTCGAGCAGTTCGTCATGGATTTCCTTGAGATCTGCATATCTAGCTTCAGTAGAGAGGAGTCGTGCTGTTAGATCAGTCACTTGTGCTCACAGATGATTGAGTTCATCTTTTGAGTGCTCCTCGTGGTAGCAAATGAGTTGTGTGAGGGTGGTATTAATCCCGTCCAAGCACGTGCTCAATGCAGTTTGCTACTGCTAAATCTCATGAAGAGTCTCAGGCAAAGGTTGAGTTTGCATGAAGACCCTGTCGACTTGCTGGGCCAATGCTTCTTACTGGCTGTTCATTCCATGTATCAACTCTGGAAGGTTTATTAAGCGGCCATCAACACAGTTGACTTGCTAGGCCTCTATTTCCTACAACTGTTGAATGATTGTAAGGAGGCTTGGCAAGGCATGAGTCCACTCATCGAGATTAGATACCTGTGTAGCCAGTCCCTACACACAAGAAAAAATTGATTATAAGATGTTAGATGGGTCGGTGAGGAGGTTTCAAATAGCGTCAAATTACCATCCGAATTCCTCACCAACTTGTGAAAAAGGGACCCCAGGAGTGGATGGGTGGGATGGTTGGGGTCTAGGTGGAGTGGTGATGGTGTCTTGCGAAAGAGACACTATCGATGGGCCCGCAAATTGCATGGTGATTGTAGAGGGAGTAACCAGTGGTATCGGGGTGGTGGTGGATGAGAAGGGTGGCAGCATCCTGGGTGAAAAAGGTGGAACTGAGAATGTCGAAGTGAAGGTGATATCAGGTGCCGAGGTGAAAAATGGGACACTCAAGGAAAAGAAGAGTGAGGCGGAAGCTGCGGGTGAAGATGAGGTTGTGGAGAAAGGGATTGTGGTGGGTATGATTGTAGAAAATGGTGGAAGAGTGGTGTGGAGTGGATAGGTCATGGATGTCGGGAAAGTGGAAGATGGCGAAGTGAGGGAAAATGGGAGTATGGTTGGGGTGGTTGTAGTGGTGATCCCTGTTGGGTTTTATAGGAGGCAGAGAAGCAGCGGAAACAAAAAAAATTTTCTCCCCAAACCCGGAACAAAAGGAATCGCATCAACATCTATATAATAGGAAATAAGGTTTGTGAATCATACCTTGTCCCGAGGCTTGCTCGGTGACAATACCACGCGCCTTGCGCGGTTTTCACCTCCAGTCTTGGACGGTGTCTGTGCAGCTCCTGGTCGCACCGGGACTGAAGACTCCTCCTCCTACCGGATTGTCGGATGACAGTTGTCCTCCTGAGCGGCAGTGACCTCCCGCCTCTGAAGTAGTCCACACGGACCACCCGGAACTCCACTCTCCTTGTCCCACAAGGAAGTGGAAGGAGTCGCACCCACCTGTTGACGTACTAGTCGTCAACACACTCTCCTGCTGTCGACTGCAACTGCAATTGTCCTTCCCTTGCTGCACCTCCCTTTGCGGGAAGCACTTGCTCGGTCTCTCTCTCGGTTACCAAAACCAGAGAGAACGACAACTTTGCAGAGCAATCAACATGCACTGAGTTGTTTCTTGAGAAGCCCCCAATACCCCTATATATATAGGCGGGTCCTGGGAGAGGGTTATCTGTGCCCGACAATATGGGACTAATGCAGGAGTAGAAGGGTTCGAGAATTTTCCACAAAAGGCAACCGGCTCGCAACTTGAAATGATCGGTTCACAACTGAACCGATCGGTTCGGCCATTGAGCCGATCGGTTGGACCTGAGCCGGTCGTTTGGGGCACTCCAACCGATCGGTTGGTGCCCTGAACCGATCGGTTCATAGTCCTAATCCGGCTCAAAAAGACTTTCCTTGTTTCGTTCCCAATTGGTATCGAATACCAATGTTATTCCCAATCGAATTGGGCAATTTGAAACCAAAGGAAAATTCTTGCCGACATGACTTTTCCCAACTGGTCGGTTGCACCAGTTGAGCCGATCGGTTCAACCCTTGAACCGGTCGTTTCAATCTGGGCTTGAGCCGATCGGCCTGGACACTCCAGCCGACCGGTTCAGCAACCTCAGCCGACCGGTTCATCACATGAACCGATTGGTTGGGAGTACAGGTTGGGAAAAATTAGTCAATTGCAATTTCAATCAATCCGATACTCCAATCAATGCATCCAACACCTTGAACCATACGATATTGAGCCATCGACTGATTGAGTGTTTAATTGAACTACTAAACTCCTTTAGTAATCAATCTAAACATTGCTTGTGGACAAAACTCCTCTTCCAGGTTAAATCCTATGTGTGTGACCCTGCAGGTCCATTTCACGTTGGCAGTGAAAGTCCATAACATTTATGACTTCACAAGCAAAGAGCGGTGTCTAGTCACACATCATTGCTACCCAAGTGAAAGTAGAAAGTTGGAGAACAACTTTCATCCTACAATCTGTGAATGGTGTTACAGTGAATGTATAATTCCTTTGTCACTGATATCCAGAATGAACTCGAGGCATGGAACAGTCATCGTGTCAATGTTCATTCATTTCCTTGATCTCAGAGTAGACTGAGTGAGATGTGTATGACATCATTATCACATATTGATTCACACGTGCATGCGCATGCCTTTCTTAATCCTACTCATCAAGTGGCCAAGGATATCAAACTCCCTTAGGAGGGACAAATCCCATATCTATCACTCACCCCTCAAAAGCACCATGTGTCAAAGCCTCCCAATCATCACCTTTATAACAACCCATGTTTCAGGACTGCGTTTGATGATGTCAAAGTGTACCCAACGACATGTGTTGAGTGTAGTGATTTCAGGTCTAAGAATCACACTCACCACCATCACTGTGAGAGCTGACTGTGACTACCATGTCATGGTTCCATGTGTCACTCTCACGGTGGGTCTGTCCGGTACCTTGTTCTCTAACAAGTACCTATGTGCTTGGTTTGATATCACCATATCATGACTAATGAGATTCTGTCATCAACCAACACACAATCTAGTCTTTAGTGTTATTGATGTCTATGGTTATTTCCACAATAACAACCGACTAGGGACCAAACAAGAAAGAATACTCTTAGCATCCATATGATCTCATCGTTTAGGTCCTCAACCCAAAAGCATACGTCATTGAGTAAAACAATCTTTAGACATCTATCATGTTACACCATCATCTCAGAAATAGTTTAAACATATAGATTGGAAATTGCCTTTATTATTATTCAAATCATTTACAAAGTATCCCATTACAATCATCATATGACTTGCTCTACGGGCATACATACCAACAGACTCCCACTTGCACTTAGAGCCAGTCACCAAGGAAACACAGTCCTTGTGACCTAGCATGATCATCATGCTTCTGCTGAGAAAGGGCCTTAGTCAGTGGATCAGCTATGTTGTCTTCAGTTGGTACTTTGCAAATCTTCACATCTCCTCGCTGTACGATCTCCCGTATGAGATGGAAGCGCCGCAGTATGTGCTTGGACCGCTGATGTGATCTGGGCTCCTTAGCTTGTGCAATAGCTCCATTATTGTCACAATAAAGATCAATTGCATCACAGCTACTGGGAACTACACCAAGTTCAGAAATGAACTTCCTGATCCACACAGCCTCCTTTGCTGCATGCGAAGCAGCAATATACTCGGCCTCTGTAGTAGAATCGGCAACTGTTTCTTGCTTGGAACTCTTCCAGCTCACAGCTCCATTATTAAGGCAAAACACAAATCCTGACTGCGATCTGTAATCATCTTTATCGGTTTGGAAGCTTGCATCGGTGTAACCCTTTACAACCAGCTCTTCCTTGCCGCCGTACACAAGAAACTGATCCTTAGTCCTTCGCAAGTACTTGAGGATGTTCTTCACGACTGTCCAGTGAGCATCCCCGGGATCTGACTGGTACCTGCTCGTCATGCTGAGAGCATACGAGACATCTGGGTGTGTGCACAACATAGCGTACATGATGGATCTGATGGCTGATGTATATGGGATCCCATTCATACGCTCCCTCTCTTCACAAGATTGGGGACATTGAGCTCTAGAGACGGTAACTCCATGTAGCATAGGGACGTTGCCTCTCTTTGAGTTCTCCATGCTGAACCGCTTCAGTAGCTTGTCAATGTATGTGCTCTGACTTAGTCTGAGAAGCCTTCTAGATCTATCTCTATAGATCTTAATTCCTAGAATATAGGATGCTTCTCCTAAGTCATTCATTGAGAAAGTTTTCCCAAGCCAAGTCTTTACCTTCTCTAAGGATAAGACATCATTCCCCATCAAAAGTATGTCATCCACATACAATATGAGGAATGTGGTTGAGCTCCCACTAACCTTCTTGTACACACAAGGTTCATCTTCATTTTGAATAAAGCCAAACACTTTGACTTCTTCATCAAATCGAAGATTCCAACTCCGAGACGCTTGCTTCAATCCATAGATTGACCTTTGCAATTTACAGACTTTATTGGCATTCTTTGGATCTACAAAACCTTCAGGTTGTGTCATGTACACATCCTCATGAATATTCCCGTTAAGGAATGCAGTTTTAACATCCATCTGCCAAATCTCATAGTCATAATAAGCTGCAATAGCAAGCATGATCCTGATGGACTTAATCATGGAAACTGGAGAAAAGGTTTCATCATAGTCAACACCTTGAATTTGTCGAAAACCCTTTGCAACCAATCTACCTTTATAAGTTTGCACATTGCCATCCATGTCGGTCTTTTTCTTGAAGACCCACTTGCACCCTATGGGTTTTACCCCTTTGGGTGGTTCCACCAAAGTCCATACTTTGTTGGAGTACATGGATTCCATCTCGGATCTCATGGCTTCTAGCCATTTCTCAGAATCTGGTCCCTCCATAGCCTCTTCGTAGGTAGTTGGATCATCATCTATGATCAACTCTCCACCTTCCTGAGTTACAAGGTATCCAAACCTCTCAGGTTCAAGGCGAGTCCTACTAGATCTACGAGGTCCTTGTGTTACCTGAGGAGACTGAGATTCCACAACACCTTGTGATTCTACATTTTCCTCTGGTACATCTATCGGTTCAATGTTCTCTTGTTGGGCTTGAACCTCTTCAAGCTCTATATTCCTCCCACTGTTTCCTTTGGAAATAAATTCCTTCTCTAGGAACACAACATCCCTGGCAACAAACACTTTGTTGTCGGTAGGGTGGTATAGATAGTATCCCTTGGTTTCCTTGGGATATCCAACAAAGTAACATTTATCAGATTTGGGTCCAAGCTTATCAGGAAACATTTTCTTGACGTAAGCCCCACAACCCCAAATCTTCATAAAAGACAAATTGGGACGCTTCCCAGTCCATATCTCATATGGTGTCTTTTGAACCGATTTAGATGGTACACGGTTAAGTGTAAACGTGGCGGTTTCAAGAGCATAACCCCAGAAAGAAATTGGAAGATCAGCAAAACTCATCATAGATCGCACCATATCTAACAATGTGCGATTCCTTCTTTCAGACACACCATTGTACTGGGGTGTTCCAGGCGGAGTCCATTGTGATACAATACCACGGGCTCGCAGAAGGTCCTCAAACTCCTGGGTCAAGTATTCTCCACCTCGATCGGAATGAAGTGCCTTAATACTTTTACCAAGCTGGTTCTGTACTTCATTCATGAAATCCTTGAACCTTTCAAGGGTTTCTGACTTATGTTTCATCAGGTACACATAGCCATACCTACTGAAGTCATCAGTAAAGGTAATGAAGTGCTGATACCCACCTCTGGCATTAGTTCTAAAAGGCCCACATACATCAGTATGTATGAGTCCTAATAGATCACTAGCTCTCTCACCTTTACCTGAAAAGGGAGTCTTGGTCATCTTTCCCAACAAACAAGATTCACATGTCTCTATTGATTCATAATCAAAAGAGTCTAGATAACCATCTTTATGGAGTCTAGAAATGCGATTCTCATTTATGTGCCCTAGACGACAATGCCAGAGATATGTTTTGTTTGAGTCGTTGAGTTTTTGCTTTTTGGTGTTTATGTTGTATACACTTGTCTCCAAGTCTATCAAATATAGACCATAAGACATAGGGGCACTGCCATAAAATATCCCATCTTTAGAAATGGAACACTTTCCATTCTTAATAAGAAATTCAAATCCATCTTTGTCCAAACAAGAGACGGAAATGATATTCCTATTTATGGCAGGTACATAATAGCAGTTCTTCAACTCTATTATTAGCCCACTTGGTAGAGTTAACTCATAGGTTCCTACGACACTGGCGGCAACTCTTGCCCCATTAGCAACTCGTAGTTCAACCTCACCTTTCCTCAAAGGCCTACTTCTCTTAAGATCCTTCACATTTGAACAAATGTGAGATCCGCATCCGGTATCAAGTACCCATGACGAAGAAGTAGTAAAGTTAATCTCTATCACGTATACACCAGAAGTAGAGATCTCTATCTCTGACTTCTTCTTCCATTGTTCCTTCCATCCTCTCCATGTAGAAGAAATTGGTTTGGCGAGAGAACACTTCTTTCCCTTACCTATTTTCTTCTTCACCAACGCATTAAGCGTACATAGAGTGGATTCTAAGGCTCCTGGTATATCTGGATTGTGCAGAACACTTCTCACAGTCCTCAACCAGTTATGGAATTTATTCTCAATTAATTTGCCCATTTTAAAAGTTGATTCTTTTGCCATTCTACAAGAGAAAATTTGCATTTGTCAAAACCTTTTTGATTTGATTTGAATAAAATTTGACGATAGTTAATTAGGCCTTTAATTAATTACCGCTCCCACTATTTTGACTCAAATTGATAGCCCTCACCATCAATTCGGAAGATTGCAGCGTACAATCTTCTAGTAGGTCAAGATCCTAGAATCCTCTAAGCCATGGACAACTTTGGCTGTCACCCACAACTCAGATCTTCCGGGTAGGAAACTCTTGCCAATTGCATCATATGAAACTCTTGATGAATGAACATGCGCAACACCTTGCCATGAACATTCCGTGCCTCTGGGCTTAGACACTCTAAGAATCACCAGTTAAGTCTAACCCAAAAGCCGACACGGTAAACATGCACCCTGCTTTGGCAGAACCTACATGTCGACCCTTCACACTTCCACAAGATTGACGGCGCACCACGCTTTGGCGTAACCTACTCTTGGTCGATCAAGTTTGCCATGTGTGTCGCTAATGGAAGGCGTATAAGACTTAATATTTAATGAGGGATTTGGTTTTTATATACATATACATATCCAATCACCACAATATATAGTACATATCATATACATGCTATATCCCACAGAAAACATGCATAAACGATAAAAGCAATGATTATGGCCATCCTATTTGTGATTCCTCGAGCCAAGAGGAATCACGGTCATCTAGGTCTACATCACATGCAACCTTTACAAGATGAAATCTGTGCCTACCTTTCTGGGTTTGATCAGCTCATCTCCATGACTGATCGGCTCGCCATCAGGTTGGTTGCTCGGGTGCCACCAGCCGATCGCCTGGCGCCTCCAGTCGATCGGTTCACCGGTCATCGTGCATCTCCTCAGGTCGCCACCCGCTCATCTCGTTCCTCGAACCGGCCGTCAGGATCACCAACCGATCGGTTCACTCCTTGAACCGATCGTCTTCAGGTTGTCCGCCATTCTTTGACATAGCAGGAAATAAAATCTATCCTATTTACAATTGAATTGAGAAACCCCGAGTTACATTTGGGGGGAGCAAAGGTAGAAAAGAATTCTCGAATTATTTCGAGTTACATCAGGAATATGAGAAAGGGAATCGGTGCGAAGACCGAGATGCAAGCAACCACACAAACAACCACACACAGAAATAGGGTTTTATAGGCCATAATCATGCTATACATCCACCACAAAACTCGTTTAAGGGCGACGCGTATCGAGTGCATTAATATTACATATCATATATGTATATTATGGATTTGTGGATTGGACATGTATAAAGCCGATATTATTCCCATCGCATGCAATAAATAAAGGTGACAAACCAAAATCGATCACATCGATAATCCTAAAATATAGAGCGGTTGACGTGGCTCTGATACCACTGTTGGGTTTTATAGGAGGCAGAGAAGCAGCAGAAACAAAAAAAATTTTCTCCCCAAACCCGGAACAAACGGAATCGCGTCACATCTATATAATAGGAAATAAGGTTTGTGAATCATACCTTGTCCCGAGGCTTGCTCGGTGACAATACCACGCGCCTTGCGCGGTTTTCACCTCCGGTCTTGGACGGTGTCTGTGCAGCTCCTGGTCGCACCGGGACTGAAGACTCCTCCTCCTACCGGACTGTCGGAGGACAGTTGTCCTCCTGAGCGGCAGTGACCTCCCGCCTCTGAAGTAGTCCACACGGACCACCCATAACTCCACTCTCCTTGTCCCACAAGGAAGTGGAAGGAGTCGCACCCTCCTGTTGACGTACTAGTCGTCAACACACTCTCCTGCTGTCGACTGCAACTGCAGTTGTCCTTCCCTTGCTGCACCTCCCTTTGCGGGAAGCACTTGCTCGGGCTCTCTCTCGGTTACCAAAACCAGAGAGAACGACAATTTTGCAGAGCAATCAACATGCACTGAGTTGTTTCTTGAGAAGCCCCCAATACCCCTATATATATAGGCGGGTCATGGGATAGGGTTCTCTCTTCCCGGAAATACGAGACTAATGCAGGAGTAGAAGGGTTCGAGAATTTTCCACAAAAGGCAACCGGTTCGCAACTTGAAATGATCGGTTCACAACTGAACCGATCGGTTGGACCTGAGTCGATCGTTTGGGGCACTCCAACCGATCGGTTGGTGCCCTGAACCGATCGGTTCATAGTCCTAATCCGGCTCAAAAAGACTTTCCTTGTTTCGTTCCCAATTGGTATCGAATACCAATGTTATTCCGAATCGAATTGGGCAATTTGAAACCAAAGGAAAATTCTTGCCGACATGACTTTTCCCAACTTGTCGGTTGCACCAGTTGAGCCGATCGGTTCAACCCTTGAACCGGTCGTTTCAATCTGGGCTTCAGCCGATCGGCCTGGACACTCCAGCCGACCGGTTCAGCAACCTCAGCCGACCGGTTCATCACATGAACCGATCGGTTGGGAGCACAGGTTGGGCAAAATCAGTCAATTGCGATTTCAATCAATCCGATACTCCAATCAATGCGTCCAACACCTTGAACCATACGATATTGAGCCATCGACTGATTGAGTGTTTAATTGAACTACTAAACTCCTTTAGTAATCAATCTAAACATTGCTTGTGGACAAAACTCATCTTCCAGGTTAAATCCTATGTGTGTGACCCTGCAGGTCCATTTCACGTTGGCAGTGAAAGTCCATAACATTTATGACTTCACAAGCAAAGAGCGGTGTCTAGTCACACATCATTGCTACCCAAGTGAAAGTAGAAAGTTGGAGAACAACTTTCATCCTACAATCTGTGAATGGTGTTACAGTGAATGTATAATTCCTTTGTCACTGATATCCAGAATGAACTCGAGGCATGGAACAGTCATCCTGTCAATGTTCATTCATTTCCTTGATCTCAGAGTAGACCGAGTGAGATGTGTATGACATCAATATCACATATTGATTCACACGTGCATGTGCATACCTTTCTTAATCCTACTCATCAAGTGGCCAAGGATATCAAACTCCCTTAGGAGGGACAAATCCCATATCTATCACTCACCCCTCAAAAGCCCCATGTGTCAAAGCCACCCAATCATCACCTTTATAACAACCCATGTTTTAGGACTGCGTTTGATGATGTCAAAGTGTACCCAACGACATGTGTTGAGTGTAGTGATTTCAGGTCTAAGAATCACACTCACCACCATCACTGTGAGAGCTGACTGTGACTACCATGTCATGGTTCCATGTGTCACTCTCACGGTGGGTCTGTCCGGTACCTTGTTCTCTAACAAGTACCTATGTGCTTGGTTTGATATCACCATATCATGACTAATGAGATTCTGTCATCAACCAACACACAATCTAGTCTTTAGTGTTATTGATGTCTATGGTTATTTCCACAATAACAACCGACTAGGGACCAAACAAGAAAGAATACTCTTAGCATCCGTATGATCTCATCGTTTAGGTCCTCAACCCAAAAGCATACGTCATTGAGTAAAACAATCTTTAGACATCTATCATGTTACACCATCATCTCAGAAATAGTGTAAACATATATATTGGAAATTGCCTTTATTATTATTCAAATCATTGACAAAGTATCCCATTACAATCATCATATGACTTGCTCTATGGGCATACATACCAACAATCCCAACATCCAGATCTATGATGAAGGGGTCTGATGTGGGATTGGTGATGTTTTCTTCATTGCGGGGGTGCTCTATCTCAGGGTTCATCTTGGATGTAGGCGTACCAGACTGTTGTTGCTTTTTTGCATGTAGTTTGGTCGGCTGTGTTACAGGTATTTTCTTTGGCCATGTTGCTGGGGCATTGACGCTATGCTCTGTCTGCCCTACTTTTTCTTGTTTCTCCTTTTCTTTTACCAAGGAGAGAAGGTTAGCAAGATCCTCTTCAGTGAAGAGAAGCTTGTCTTTATGATAATCAGCTAGCTCAGGAAGCGGTAGCAACGTCCTGGATGCTTTGACAGTTGGGCATAAGACATAATGGATTTTGGCATCCTTCTCCATTATAATATAGGTGTTCTTTAGGACCTACTCATTTGTTAGAGTGTCACCCATTACCAAAGTACATTTTGGAAGAGGTCCATTGTTACGACCCCACCTCCCGATAACCCCCAATTAAGAGAGACCAAGAGGTTGAGCCACATCCATTAATCCCGGATCAAAGGTTCGACATATAACCATAAACAATTATCAAATTCTAACAGACTATACTGAAAATGGTAATAAAATTTTTCTTTACATACCTTTGAAAACTTGGATCTCTAAACTTTTATCCACACCGATACTAATCTATCTAATCCTCCTTTGTACTTTAATTCCCTTTTAGTATCACATGTGCCACTTTACTATTTGTTCTTTTCATTGTACCTAAAACGCCGACAAACAAAACGTCGGTCAACCGAAGCTGGTATGTGGGGGAAACAGATAATCGTGCAACTATGATAACCATGTAATCATTCAATTGATCATTTAACAACCAAGATTACGTTTTAAGCCAAACTACTCAATCCATCTTTTCCACAACTCTGTGTTGTCCCTATAAGGACTTACATGGTACCTCTATTAAGGTGACTTGATGGACCTGCCCTCTAGGCAGCCAAAGTCATTCATGACCCTACCCTCTAGGCAGTCAAAGTCATTCATGACCCTACCCTCTAGGCAGTCAAAGTCATTCATGACCTGATGTACCTACCCTCTAGGTAGTCTTTTATCAGGTCAGCCATTACGGCACAGGGGGAATCAAGGATTGAGCTAGAAGGCATATACATTATGTGATAGTCATAGTCGCTTTATACTTTGCATGAAAGAAATAAACATTCAACAGTTTAGTTGCATTCAATGCGATTAAACATCCGGGAATCCATCGGAAAACCTAAAATGGTTATTCATAATTGTAACCACATACCTGATTTAATGAGTTATGCAGATTATTCAACATATACTTCATGTACATTCAATCAAGCCAATCAACATATCCAAGCAAGTAATTCAATCATCACGAAATTCCTGAAAAGAATACGTACTCTATTTATTACACACTTCATCAAGAATCTACTTTACTGACTTGGATTCTCTTTCTATGATTTCTAATCTGCATTAAGGCTTCATTAATATTCATTAGGGTTTCTTAGATCTCTTTCTCAAATTTTATCCCTTTTTGGTTATCAAACCCTAAAAATATTCTTTTCCATTTATATAAGCCCTAATTGCTCAAACTATTCAATTAATAGTCTTTTATACTCAGATTGACTTAGCATCATCATATCTCTACTTGTTTATGGATTAAACATTTAAAAGTCATATTTACCTAAATTAGGGTTTTCAAACTCATTAATGCATATTCATGCACGAAACCCTAAATTAAGCTAATTATATAAAAAGATTATCTTTTTAGATCTTATTTTCACTTTTATGAACAATAGGCTTAAATTATCCATTGATCAACATCAAAACCCTCTATTATCAAATCTAAGGATTTTTCATTAATTTAATCATTAGAAATGATAACTTTATGCACTTTTCATATTTCAAACATATTTAACCTAATTACGTGCAAAGATCATCATCTTCGATCTTAAAGTACCTTTTTGCATTTAACAGGTTAACATCAACTCTAATGATCCATTAAACCCCATTAAACGTCTTGATCATATCGGATTAGGGTTTCTTAACTTTTAAATCACTAGAGATGATGATTTACACTACATTTAGAACTATGATCAAATTCAGGCTATGAAACTATTTTTATTGGATTCCTTGTGCTCTTCTGATCAAAATTCATATATTATATATTCTCATCAAAGCTACCAATTAAGAGTTATGATTTTTGGAAGAATTACTTACTTTTGAACCAATCGGATGGCGCCACGTCATCCAGCACATGCAACGCGGCCCGCCTTCAGATTATAACCAAATGTCGATTTTATCCTCCACTTAAGAGGTCCGTCTTCTGTAAGGTCAAGGGTAAAACCGTCCAACGCGTGAACAGGCTTCTTCAACCTTGCGCCCGCCGACTCTGTTGCCCTAGCCGCGAGGTACAACGCCTCCCCTTCCTTCTCTACACCTCGCCGACCTCTGGCGATGGTCCCACTACCTCCGCCCAGCCGTCGCGCACCCATAGGAGGCCGTTTTTCACGGCCAAGGTGGTCGGCTCAGGCGGGCGGCCTGCAACTTAGGGTCGGCGCTGCAGCAGGCTCGGGGAAGGTTTTCTGGTGCGCCCGCTTCCTCCTCACTCGCCCTGCCCCTCACGCACCTGATGGTGCTCGCGATATGCAGCTGGTCGGCCAGAGATGCCCCCAGCAGGTCCGCCGCCATGGCTGACCTGCAGCCATCCTATGACGTCGCCCATGTGCTAGGCTTCAGGGACGGTAGTCGGGCTTCTTTCCTAGAGACCTGGGATCGTCATGCCTCCAACAAACTCCCATCCAAAGCTTTACCTTGCTCCGGGTCTCCCTATCTCCCATAGTTAGGGTTTTACGTGCAAGAAACAAGATGAGAAAGAGAGAATTTCATGGCATTTCTCTGGAACTCGACCCAGAGGTTCTCCCTCTTCTTATAGGGAGGCACACAGGCCCATGAACGTTTGCCCACAAGGGAAACAACACTTTTCCTAAAAGGAAAGGATTCCTTCATTGAAAAGCTAACTCTCTCTCTCTCTTTCTTTAATTAATCCCTCTTCTTTGGATATTGGGATTTCATCATCCCTCTTATTCTCTTTGTTCTTTCTTTTTAAACCATTGGCCACAAGTATATATATATATATATCTTTAGGAAAAATACTTCCTTTTATCAAAATTACATAATTGATGGACCACGTATTCCCATTGTTTCTTTATTTTGTAATTATGTATTTTCTCTTTCTTCTCCCTTATTGGGGCTCCTTGGCACCTGAGAAACTTTAAGAATTCGAAATTCCTATTTAAAGAAATACTCATTATCCTTAAATGCATCAATACATATTATTCCCATTATCTTGCTTATTCGTTATTAAAATAATTCCTTTTTAAGGATTTCTCTTTATTTCTCTTTTATTTTCCTCATTGGTATTCCTTTTATTATTAATAATCTAATGGATACGAAATTTCTCCAAGAAATCTCATTTATGCCTCTTTCCACTCATTTTCCACATTTTATCATTATTTCCAATTTATTTCTTAATAAAGAAATACTTAATTAATCCTTCCTTTTCTCATTGCTTTCTTGTTGCAACTTTGGACTCCTTGGAACCCAAGGAACCCAAGAGGCACGAAATCCTCTTTAGATTTGCCTTCTAGAGGTTTCTACATATTTCTTTTCTTAGAAATTCAATTATCCATTTACTAATTGAATTTCCTTTATTATTTTCCTTTTATTGGGCCCAATAGCCAATAAGGCCCACAACACAAACATCAAGGCTATTGTAAACGAAATCCATTTATTTGAAGCAAATTATATCATTATTTTTTTCAAATATCTTTAATATGAGAAATTAAATTTCTCACCAATTGAACCCAAAAATTGGGGTTATAACATCCTTCCCCTCTTATAGGAATTTTGTCCTCAAAATTCTATGAATCAATCAAACAAACAAACAATTCAGGATAAGACTTCCCATGTCCATCATTGGCCCCTATGTGGCTTTTCCATACTCATGGCGCTTCCATAGAACCTTTATCATCATTTATTCTTTTCCCTGAGTTCTTTCACTCTGGCATCTATAAACTGCACAGGTGACTCAGGTCATTTCAGCCTCCCTTGGGGCTCACTAGGTTCATTGCTCAGCACATGGTCGGGGTACCTCACATAGTGCTCTGAATTGGACACATGGAAAACATCTCACGTTACTCTATCATGAGGGGTAGGGTCAAACCTAACCTTCTCCACCCATCCATCTCTAATGGACCCATGTATCGGGGACTCAGCTCTCTTAGCTATAACTTAGAGGGGTCAGATTTTTATGTCACATTTTCTCCCACAGTAACTTGTATGTCAGTCTACTTTGCATCTGCTCACGACTCTCATCGTCTCTAGGCTCCTTTCAGCCCTTGCACAATCAAAGTGACTTCATCTATACGTACTGGGGTCCCTTTTCTAACCATCATGTGGTCCTTTTCTAACCATCATGTGGCCCTTTTCACCAACATCACCTTACTGAAGTGGTGACCGACACAACCTCCCTTACAGAGCTTCATATAAAACCCGATACTGGCTATGGTGGTCATTGTCACATCTTTCATAGGACAAGAACTGTCTCTAGATATCACCCTGAACGAGCACACATGCCCTCATTAGACCCTTTAGTCTGGATCATACTAACCATAGTTAGCGGTGATAAACTATACTAACATTGAGTTCTTCATGTACCTACTTCCACTTTATGGAAGTGAATCTTTAGGTCAAACTCAAGAACCTTTAAACTCACTTCATGGTGTAGTTGAACCATCCCTCTCATGGGTAATTCAACCAGATTTGTCCCTTGACAAAACTCCTTCCTTCTCATGTCAACTAGGTAAGGCGATCTACCATAACCCATAATGCATCTCGACCTTCCTCGGTCTAGGGAAGACCTATCACAACATCCATGGTGATGAACTCCCATTCCCTCTTAGGGACTCTTTTGTCCTCTATATCGATACACTGGGTTAATAGGATTCGTCCTTTACCTCCTGGCTTGCATGGCCATAAACCACATGCAACTTCATCTTAAGCATCCAAAGTGCTATTGCCATTTACCGCGGTGTATGGTGATCTTCAATCATGATTTCCTATATGTCATGATTCTTCAAGATCGATACCTTTGAAACCCTAAACCACTCTAGTCTGGGTTTCATCACCTTCTTTTCCAAAGAAGTGTATCTGAGGTTCTACCACCATCCTTTTATTGTATCAAGAACTAGGCTGGCTAACCACACAACCATATCTTTTCAATGTATCTTGTTACATCTAAGTGTTATCCAAACACTTCTCCTTTTCAAACTTAGGGTTAGCCAAACAACCTCTTCTAACTTCTAGTCAAACAAGTCTTAACTAGAGCATCCATTACCACTTCACATCCTTAGGTATTAGGTAACATTACACTTCCATGTATTTCACTTATCATGTCACCTCAAACTATATTTTTATCTTCATAAGAACACTCTCTGATTTCATCATCATGTTGACCAAACTCAACCTAGTATAACTTGTAAGCTCCACTTAACTCATTCCAGAAATATCCTCATAAGGTGACTACCTCATTCCTCTTAGGGTTTACAAACCATCCATGTATCATTCACTTTACCAGGGTAGATATCTTCTCTATCCCATTTCTCGTGGCAACGCTTCAACCTACATCATCTCTTATCCTTGGTGTATGGCATGCGTAATGTCCTATCTCTCACTCCCATAACAAGAAGAAATAAGCATTTGGCTGCAGTCCAAATATAGAGTTCTTCCTGTTCCAAGAGTAGAGATGGTACATCCCACCTTGCCAATACACCTTTTAAATTTAAGTTGAAATGTGCCACATGTGTCTCTATATCACAGACATCATGATAACAAATTAATCTTGAACCCACTGAGGTTTATATCCTTAGTCAACTCCTCTAGGTTTATAGGGTACCGACTCTTTTGGGGACATCCCTCTTCCCTCATGCATCAAGAGAGTGCCCTACTCATCTGCCTTTGGGTCCCATGGGTTCATGAAGGTGATCAATCTCCTAACCCATGGCCCTCAGACAATGATAGCTGTTACCTCCCGACCCTATGGTCATGTGCAACTAGGGAATTAGGTAACTCCTACTTTCATCGGTCTTATCCCTACCTGACCCTAGGATAAACTTAGGATTCCCCATCATAGTACATGTTCACTTAGAACCTTACCCAAACCTTCATCATCTCTCTTTCTGCATTCATGGGCTGACTTTCATCCTTTCATCGGGTTCATGGCAACCTGCCTACCTTGGTCAAGCCCCATACCGATTACCTCCATGATAACTCATTCATATGCAATTAGAGATGGATATCTATGGGTCTACAGGTTCATTCTCATACCATGTACTTTTCACTTAACACTCAAGATCCTGTGAGACCTCTTCAGGTTACTTAACCAACAAGACTGTTATACACCTTACAAAAGGGGTCGCTCTCCCAGGATGGGAGGAAAACTATCTCTTTACAACAAGGTCACAAAAGCTCTAGGGTTTACATCCACACGAGCCTACTCAACCCTAACAATCTATTAAGGCATAAGCAGATCACCATGCTAGGTCATTCTTGTCCTCTTTCCTCAAAGTTGGATCAAGATTATTCTTTCCCTTATCATTATCCTAGTTGTGGGGGGTTCATCAAACATACCTTAAACTTAAGGGGCTTCCCTTTTCCTCTATTCATGAGAAGTACCATGCTCGCTTCGACCAGGAACTCAACTCTCACCATGAGCATTAGGTACACTGCTCCCCCTCTTAAACCTAGGACCCTAGGTTCACTTGTAGGTGTCCAACTGCATGCTCTATCTCTTAACTACGAACCAAGCATGCACAAGGCATGACATGTACTTCTTGTCATCCTTCAACTCGAGTAACACCTAGGGTTGGGTCCTCCAACAAGGTACAAGGCCTCATTGACTTGGATTCCCGGATGTTTAATCGCATTGAATGCAACTAAACTGTTGAATGTTTATTTATTTCATGCAAAGTATAAAGCGACTATGACTATCACATAATGTATATGCCTTCTAGCTCAATCCTTGATTCCCCCTGTGTCGTAATGGCTGACCTGATAAAAGACTACCTAGAGGGTAGGTACATCAGGTCATGAATGACTTTGACTGCCTAGAGGGTAGGGTCATGAATGACTTTGACTGCCTAGAGGGTAGGGTCATGAATGACTTTGGCTGCCTAGAGGGCAGGTCCATCAAGTCACCTTAATAGAGGTACCATGTAAGTCCTTATAGGGACAACACAGAGTTGTGGAAAAGATGGATTGAGTAGTTTGGCTTAAAATGTAATCTTGGTTGTTAAATGATTAATTGAATGATTACATGGTTATCATAGTTGCACGATTATCTGTTTCCCCCACATACCAGCTTCGGCTGACCGACGTTTTGTTTGTCGGCGTTTTAGGTACAATGAAAAGAACAAACAGTAAAGTGGCACATGTGATACTAAAAGGGAATTAAAGTACAAAGGAGGATTATATAGATTAGTATCGGTGTGGATAAAAGTTTAGAGATCCAAGTTTTCAAAGGTATGTAAAGAAAAATTTTATTACCATTTTCAGTATAGTCTGTTAGAATTTGATAATTGTTTATGGTTATATGTCGAACCTTTGATCCGGGATTAATGGATGCGGCTCAACCTCTTGGTCTCCCTTAATTGGGGGTTATCGGGAGGTGGGGTCGTAAAAAATGGTATCAGAGCCATAACCCCTCCAGTAGGTGGGGCCCACATGGGCATGTGGCATGCCAGTCTTGAGCCGTGCGGTCCAGGCAAGTTGGAAATGGCTATCCGTAGAGACGAGATGGAGCCGCCCTTGTGCTGGTAGCCGTGGACGGGAGCTGGGTGTCCATGGGCCATTGTGGGTCTGCACTGAAATGGGGTCAGATTATGAGGCCATATAGTTGAGCCTTGACAAGGACGTCAAGAGTCTAAGTGGGGGAGATTGTAACATCCCATGATTTGAGGCCTCAGATAACATGATCTTAAAAGGAATGATTGGACTACCCATATCACCAAGGTGCACCTCCTTTTCCGGGAGCCCATCTCTAAAGAACTCTGCGTTTAAGCGTGCTCAGATCAGAGTAGTACTAGGATGGGTGACCAGTCGGGAAGTTGATCCTGGCTTGCGCGTCAGTGTGGACAAAGTGCGCAGTTAAGGCTAGTGGTGGTATGTGGGGCCAGTCGTCATTCCTGAAACTCTACTAGAGCCTAGGGCAGTGGGCCGGGCATTACATCCATCCATCTTAAGATATTTCAGAATTGATGTTACATGACCACCCATGCAGATTTCCTTTCCGAGGGCATAAGATGTGTGTTTGGGTATCAAATGTCATCCTATGTTGACTGGCTGCCCCTTTACGATGGACCAGAATGTGAAGAGGTCTGAAACGATAACATTCCCACTCTCTGTCCTAGGGAAAAGAGAGCCTATTATTATTTTGTGCAGAGTGTGCACCACACCAGAATGAATGTTTGAGGCTTTGCAGGTCTTTGGTTCATAACTTGGAATTCCCTTCAATGACCTCCAGAAGGTATGCCTGTTGAACTAGGGGTGGTCTAGAGTTTCTGCCTTAGCCTTTTTTAGATGATCTTGGTTGTCGATGAAGATTTCATTCAACATGTTCTTGGTCAAAATGACCTTTCTCCCAACAAGCAAGGTTACTAGCTTGCGGTCACCTCCATCCTTTGGTTAGTCTATTGCGTTCACAGGTTCTTTGGTGAGGTAAGTGAAGAACCCCAGTGTGGGCTCGACATAGGAATTCTCTGCGAAGAAGCAGAGTTTGGAAAAATTTGCATTGTCAAGCAGGGTGAGAACTCTATCACAGATCCCCATTTTCTTCAGTATGTTAGAGCAGACGTACTTGGTTGGTCGCAGGATTTTGTCGCCAAATTGCAATTGTTGAATGTAGAGATCAGCTGGTGCTGCACTTGCCGTGGTGGTGGCAACATGAGTGGCATGTTCTGCTAGGATTTGTTCTCTTGCAGTTGAGGGTCGGACTTGCTTCCGTGCCCGTCTTTTGGTGGGTCTTTCTTTAGTGGCCTCCTGGGCCTTCCTTTTTCCCTTTGACTTTGTAGGTGGGGATTCCTCCTCAGAATTTGGTGTGTAGTCCGAACCTTCATCGGTTGAGGAAAGATCTTCAATTTCTACAACTGGATTTTCTGTTAAACATTTGTTGACTCGCTCAAGGTCATGGATGACCTTGGGCAAGTCAACTGGAGCTTTGCCTATTTTTTTGCACATGTCAAAGATGCGCTGGAGCTTATTTCGGTGCTCCACCAATTTCTACCTGGTCCAGAGGTTGGTGTCAACAACTTCTTTCGCAGGTGATGCCATTTTGAAATTTGAACAAGAAATTATTTAGAAAAGATTGAAATTTTAGTAAAAATGGAATTGAAAGGATTGCAACATTGTGTAAGCTTCATGGTTTTGAAACAAAAACTGTTAAAAATGAACCGTTAAGGGTCACACGATTTCATGACCATTTGGGTCCAAATGGTTTCACAACCGTTTGGGTCCAAACGGTTTCACAAACAGTCGAGTCAAAACTGCTTGGAAGGAAAAACTGTGAGGAAGATTAAGCGACGGCGGCGACGAACGGATTAACAACAGTGAAAATGACGCCAGCAATGAAGGCAACAGTGGCGGTGATAGCAGTGGTAGTTATCAAGACCATTTGAAATAGCTAGGAGCAGGCTGGTGCCGAAACCACAAAGAAGTCAATACGACAGCTGCGATGAGCGAATCGATGGTGATGATGTGTGAAGTGGAAGCAGCAATTGACGACGTCAGTTGTGGTGGAGAGCGGCGGTGACAACAATGGTATCATTGGCAATGATGATGATAGTAAGCGTCATCTATCTAACTATTGTGGTTGCACTGATGGTTGCTGTGGAGAGAGCACCGGAGAGAAGAACTACGCTGCTGCCACGAGCGTGAACGGATATGGTGGGAGAGAGAGAAGAAGCAAGAGCGTGAACAGAGATGGTGACTAGGTTTGGGTTGCATGAGAGAAAAGAAATCAGAAGGAATGGAACATGGTTTGCACGAGAGAAGATTCGGGAGTCGAAGAAATGAAAATGGAGGGGGTCGAGTATTATTTATAGAAAAAAAGGAGGGGCGACTGTACAAATTCTTCTTAGGTCAAATGATCTCGGGACAGTTTGGGTCTGAACGATTTCGAGACCGTTAGGACCAAATGGTTTCAAGACCATTTGGATCCAAATGGTTTTGAGACCGTGAGGACCAATTAGTTTCAAGACCATGTGGGTTCAAATGGTTTCGAGACCGTGAGGACCAAATGGTTTCAAGACCGTTTGGGTCCAAACGGTTTCGAGACCATGAGGACCAAGAGGTTAGGACAAAACTATTTTGGTTAATGATTTGTATATATTTTTTGGTTGCTTATATAAATTTTTATATTTTCTAAACAATGAGAACTAGAAAATTATCAAAAACTATGCAAAATCATAAAGGAAGGTGATACTCAGTTCTTGGGTTGCCTCCCAAGTTGCGCTTTGGTTTTACGTCGCTGGCTCGACGAAGTTCTGACTTGATCAGTTTATAGTTGTGGGATCTTGAATGTTGATAGTTTTTCATGGAGTTTTATCGGCAGGAGTATAATATTTCTTCAGTCTATGGCCATTAACAGTCCATTCTCCTCCATTGTCATCAAAGATGATGACAGCTCAAGTTGGATCGATATGCTTGATAGTGAAGGGCCCAGACCATTTTGTGCAGAGTTTCTCGGGAAACATTTTGAGTTTGGAGTTGAAAAGAAGGACCTTGTCTCCAAAAATGATATCTTTCCTTTTATGTTGGCCATCATGACACATCTTAGTTTGCTCTTTGTAGTTCTTGACACTTTGATAGGCATTCATTCTTAGTTCCTCCAGCTCTTATAATTGAAGTTGTTTGTATTCACTAGCACTTTTGAAATCAAAATTCAATTGTTTGATAGCCCACCATGCTTTGTGTTCTAATTCAACTGGGAGATGGCACGACTTTCCATACACTAAACGAAACGACGTTGTTCCTATTGGTGTTTTGTAAGCAGTACGATATGCCCAGAGAGCATCAAGAAGTTTGGTGGACCAATCCGTGCGGTTTCTGTTGACAATTTTCTCTAAGATAGCTTTCAATTGTTTATTTGAGACTTAAACTTGGCCGCTAGTCTGCGGATGATAAGGAATAGCGACCTTATGTTTTACTCTGTATCTTTGTAGAAGAGCTTCAAAGGTTCTTTCCAAGAAATGTGACCCTCCATCGGATATGACTATTCTAGGGACTCCAAATCTAGGAAAGATCATATCCTTGAATAGCTTAATAAACGGATTAGAGTCACAAGATACATTGGGTATATATTCTACCCATTTGGATATGTAATCCACAACAACCAAAATATAGGAGAATCCATATGATGGGGGAAATGGACCCATATAGTCCACTCCCCATACATCAAAAAGTTTGATCTCTTGCCACAGAGTTAGTGGCATTTCATTTCGTTTTCATGTCCCTCCAGACAGTTGACATTTTTTATAAGATTGTACAAATTCATGGGCATCCTTTGTTATTGTCGGCCAAAAGAAACCTAACTGCATGAATTTAAGATCGGTCTTCCTTGAACTCATGTGCCCCCCAGTGGGGCCAGAATGACAATGTTATAGGACTGGGATAATTTCTTCTTCAGGGAGACAACGACAGAATAATCCGTCTGCGCATAAGCGGAAATGGTATGGTTCATCCCAAAAGTATTGCTTGACGACATGAAGAAATTTCTTTCTATCGTGGTAGGAAGAAACATGGTGGACAATTCATGTAGCTAGATAGTTTGCTATATCGGCGTACCTCGGAAATGTGGTGGTGAATTTCATGAGTTGATCGTTGGGTAGAGAATCTCGGATAGGTATATTATCATCATGCTGAGGCTCAATGCGACTTAAGTGGTCAGCGACAACATTTTCTACACGACTTTTAGCTTTTATTTCCAAATTGAATTCTTGAAGCATAAACTCCGAGCGAATAAGTCTGGGTTTTTTGTCTTGTTTCTGAATGAAATATTTTATTGTGGAGTGATCTGGGTTTTTTGATCTGATAAGATTAGAATGAAATTTTTCAAAAGCATAGATGACTGCCAAGAACTCTTTTTCTGTAGTTGTATAGTTCTTTTGGGCTTCACCAAGCGTTTTTTATGCATAGTATATCACATAGGGTTTCTTATCTATTATCTTCCCTAGTACTGCTCCTATAGCGTAGTCACTGGCGTCACACATTATCTCGAAGGGTGACCAATTAGGGGCTCTTAGTATAGATGCCGAGATCAAGACATTCTTTAGAGTCATGAAGTTGCTTAAGCGTTCATGATCAAAATTGAAATCCGCATCTTTAGTCAATAAGTGTGATAACCTCCAATTTTGTGATGTTATCTTAGTGTTTTTCTTCAATTTTCCACACTCTTTCTTAGATAAATTAGATAGAATCCCTAGCTATCCTCTTTTATTGAAAATATACTACTAGATTAACTTTTCTCCTTTTTACTTACAGAAAAAGACTCAAAAAAATCACAAAAGACTCATACGGTCCCAAGACCGCATGAACTCACACGGTCCCAAAACTGCATGAAGCCAACCAGTCTCAAGATTGTATGGACTCACACGGTCCCAAGACCACATGAAGCCAACCGGTCCCAAGACCGCATGGACTCACACGGTCCCAAGACTGCATGAAGCCAACCAGTCTCAAGAACGCATGTACTCACACGGTCCTAAGACCGCATGAAGCCTACCAGTCCCTAGACCGCATGGACTCACACGGTCCCAAGACCGCATGAAGCCAACTGCTCCCAAGATGGCATGGAGTCAAACAGTCTCAGAGTCCAAACGTACTCAGAGCCCAAACGATCTCAGAGCCCAAACGGTCTTGAAGACCATTTGGACCCAAAACTGACCAAACCATTTGGACTTCACTTAAGGCCTATAAATAAGACCTAAGGGGTCCTCCCAAAGATATCAAGTTCAGACGCCTAGAGGCTGCCTCTACTACTCCAGAGCTATTCCAACCTCCATCCTCCGCCCAAAGGATGCCGGTCTGAGATCCACACTCCATCCTGAAGCTACTTTCTCTCTCCTCACCAAAGAAGGTGGGATGAGGAGACCTCGTCATCGAGCAACCAGTGAAGTGTGAAGATCGTCTCTCTCTCTTTCAAAGGTGTTGACTTTCCTCTCTCCTTTATGGGGATGACATTCTCTCTCTCTCTCTTCTCGCCTCCTTCTTTGTCCTAGCTATGAGTGAGTAGTCTCATTTCACTAGGGTGCGGGGAGTAGCCCCGCTACCCATGTTTCATTTCATGCAATGTAATCCATAGTTTGCAATAGAGAAATGCTTTCTTTTCAGTTCTACATCAATCATTTAATGAATGCTTGTTACTTGATCACCAACTTGTGTTATCTTTTATCTTCTAGTATGAATTGTCTATGTTTGTAATATTAGATTCAAATCGCGATTGAATGTGGGTTCTTAGTGAATGTATCCACCATGCATCCATTTCGGTATCTAGAAGTGCTTTTCAAGAAGTGGGGTAAACTCACTTCCAAAGTTGCACTTTCATACTATGAAATGGAACCAGTTGACGTATGTAAGTGCAACCTTGACAAGTCGAGGAACACACTTTGTGAAGGGAATGATGTAAAGTAGGTGACCATTCATTTGGGGATGGCTGGAATTGCAACATTCCCACGCTTCTCATAGTTAGTTCTTCAAAAGGAAAACTAAATCTAAAAAGATACTAGCTGATTAGACTCTTATTGCAGGTTGTGTTTTTATGTTGCATGTTTTGATCCATGGGTAGTAGTGGTGAAAACCGATCACATCCTAGTGGCTCTGTATCATCATTTAACATCCTTAAATTTACTTACTTGCTTTACTTTACTTGCTCTTAGTTTAACATAACCAAATAAACCTTTGATTTAAATACCAACTATTAAGCAGTTCAGTGAAATTCTAAACGTTTTCCATCTTGTTGCTACCAACAAGACCGTTGTCTTGTGGATTCGACCCTTAACTATACTGCGATAAGACTTCCACGTATCTTAGCATACGTGGGTGGAGTTTTAACATAGTATAAGCAAGGCTAAACCTAAAGACTTACCATCTTTAAGATTTTTAGTGGTGCACGCAATTCCACGCGAGTGGAAGCTCCATAAAAAATTGGCGCCGTTGCCGGGGACAACGGAACATTCTAATTTCATTTACTATCTTCTTAGTTGGCTAGGGTTTTACACTTTCCTTTAACCATTAGTCCATATCTTCTTGAATTCATCATATCTCCTGCACCATCTAAAAGGTGTGTTTCTTTCTCTGCTCAGGTAGAAGATGTGTATGCAACCATCGCATAACCTCGGATTCTCCCATGATCCAGAGTACGACTCTGAGGTAGAGAGAAGTTTCCACCGCCACATCAGACTCAACTGACAAAGAGCCAGGCAAATGCCTAAAGATCAACGCCAAGCGGCGTTAGTAATGGAAAGGGTCAACGCCGCCATAGCCACTCAGAGAGCACAACTCATCGCTGACACCCGTGCTCAAATTCAAGCGGAGATCCGAGCTGAAGAACAAGCCCACATCTGAGCTGAAAACAAAGTAGCTAACCAAGCTGCCCAGCTAGAGCTAAGAAGAAAGCAATTGAGGGACTATGCCGTACCAAAGAACTATGAAGAAAATCATCCAGTTTGGCCACCAATCATCAACATACCTAACATTGAGATCTGGACACAATGAATTCAAATCATGCAAGGCATCTCATTTTCTGGTGGATCTGGAGATGACTGCATGGCTCACTTGAAGAGGTTCAAGGCACTTTGTCGACTTGTCCCGCAAGCTGGAATCACCTTTGATGCGATAATGTTACATCTTTTCCATTTCACTCTGTCCGGAAGGGCTCTCAGTTGGTACAATTCGCTTGATAGGGAGCCAATCATCACCACCTGGGCTCCTTTGGAAGAAAAGTTCTTAGAAAAGTTTTTCCCCCCTTCGTTAAATAATGAAATTAGGGGGCAGATCAACCACTTTGCCCAACTTCCTGGAGAATCACTCGCAGAAGCATGGGAGAGACTCAAGGAGCTTCTATGAAAATGTCCTCATCACGACATCTCCCAAAATCAATTAATATAAACGTTCTATAGGGGGTGAGTGATGACATCAAGCAATTTCTGGATTCCTCATCTGGAGGAAACTTCATGAGGGAGAACTATGAGGATGCTTGGAAAATCATTACGCTTGGAGCTGAAAATCAATCCAATTGGGGATGATCATCCAGTGAGTCCTCAAGGTTTATAAAGATGAGGAATCAATGGAAATGAAGGCTATTGATGAAGCTTTGAAGACTATAGCTCACAAACAACAGGCTCTTGAAACTTCATTTGGAGAATATGATAAGAAGAAAAACCCCCAAGTCGAACAGGTTAAAGCTGCTATAAGGACTTGTGAAGCCTGTCACGCATCCGATCACCCTACTTTGTCATGTGGTCTGCTTTTCAATGTAATGATGGATATGCAACCACCATAGCAGCAGTACAAATCGATCAGCGAACAACCTGAAGATCAGATGCCCAAACAAGTTAATTCCATTCATTCCACACTGGGTCAAGTTTACTCTAATCCAAACCAACCAAGAAACCACCCGGTTTTCAGTATGGGAATCCTGCGGGGACTGCTAACCCGCAACATCAAACACAAGGTGGGACCACCAATAGGTTGCCACCTGGATTCCAAAGTAACTTTAACCAAAATCAAGGGAACCTCAGAAACAACTTCCCAAGAAACAATTACCCTAGAAATCCTTCCGCCTACTATCAATATACCCATCCCCCTCTGCACCCGCAGTTGCACCCTCAGTTGTAGCAACCGCAACAACCCCATTCGACACCACCTCCGCAACAACAACAACTCACTCAGAAAAATGCCCCTTCCCATCCAACAGACGAGATGACTATGATCAGGCAGATGCTTCAGTCACAACAAACCATTCTTTCCAATCAGCAAGCTCAGCAGAAGACAGTGGAATCTCAACTAACACAAATTTCTACCCAACTGAAGCCACCAGCAGACATTTTTGTAGGACAACCTGAGTCAAACCCCAAACACGACCAGAATAGACCAGAGCAATTGAATGTCGTCACTACAAGATCTTGTCATGCCCTTCATGAAACTACGAGAATCACTCAAGACGATGATGATACACCTATCTTTTTCCGAAATGCAAGCCGGAACCTAGGAACTGAGAAGTCCGCAGAAATCACAAAAGGCAAAGATAAAGAACAAGCTTCCAAAGAGTCAGAAATTCTGCAATATAAACCTTGGATACCATATCCGGGAAGATTGAGAGAGACTAAAATGGACACTAGGTTCCAAAGATTTAAGGAGGCGATGAAGAAACTCTATATTGAAATCCCACTCCTTGATGCTCTCTCTGAAGTACCAGCTTGGGCTAAATATCTAAAAACTCTTCTATCAAGGAAATACATTACTAAAGAGCAAGAGACAGCCAAACTGGCTTAGACCACTTCTGATATCATTCTCAACAAGATGCCCAAGAAAAAGAAGGACCCTGGTTCCTTCGGTATTCAGTGATGTATTGGAAATGCTTCGAGCAAAAAGGGATTAGCTGACTTAGGGGATAGCATATCAGTTATGCCCTACTCCATGTGTAAAAGATTAGGCTTCACTGACCTGCTACCCACAACAATGACAATTCAGTTAGCTGATTCCACTATCACTGCACCCTTGGGTATTATTAAAGATATTCCAGTCAGGATAGGCAGAGATGCCTATGTCCCATGCGATTTTGTCATCATGGATATTAAAGAGGATCTAAGGTACCCAATAATATTTGGCAGACCCTTCCTTGACACGGCCAGGGCGCTTATTGATGTTGAAGCTGGCACGATCATCCTAAGACTGGGAAAAGAAGCAATTCAATTCAGAGTTCTCAACAGCATGAAAGGTCCCATAATCCAAGAGAAGGTCTTTCTCTTAGATGCAATACATCAAATGTACCAATTGGAAATATCTGAGCCATCTGACGAGTTAGAGAATGTTCTAACAAATCTAGAAGTGGAATTTTTAGCAAATGAATTAGTCCAACAATATTTGCAACACCTAGAGAAAGCTGAAGAAGCGCCGGCAGCCACCTTTGAGGAGCTCAAATCTGTCACTATTTTAGAAGCAACAGAAACACCCAAGGCTCCTGAGATGAAGACTCTACCAACGGGACTTAAGCACATCTTCTTGGACAAAGAAAAACTATGTCCATTTATCATCAGTTCCACCCTGACAGAAAACTAGGAAGAAATACTTCTCATTGAACTTAAGAAACACAAGAAAGCCATTGGGTACAAAATAACTGACCTGACAGGTATCAACACAGCCTTATGCATGCATAGACTGCCCATGGTCGAAGAATTCAAGCCATCAAGAGAACACTAGAGGAAGCTGAACCCCAATCTCAAAGAAGTGGTTCGCCTTGAAGTCCTCAAATTGCTGAAAGCGGACATAATTTACCCAATTTTAGATTCCCAATGGGTCAGCCCTATCCAAGTGGTCCCCAAAAAGGGAGGAACCACTGTCATGCTAAATGACAAGAATGAGTTAGTACCGACAAGGACTGTGATAGGGTGGAGGATGTGCATCGACTACAGGAAACTAAACAAATCAACGCGAAAAGATCACTACCCTCTGCCCTTTCTTGACGAGGTCCTAGAACGCTTAGCCCATCAAAAGTTCTTTTGTTATCAGGATGGTTATTCTGAGTTCTACCAAATCCCTATACACCCGGAAGACCAAGAGAAGACTACTTTTACCTGCTTCTTTGGGACCTATGCTTTCAGAAGAATGCCATTCGGGCTGTGCAACACACCTGCTACTTTCCAAAGGTGCATGTCTGCCATTTTTGCAGGATTAACGGAGTAATGGAGGTATTCATGGATGATTTCTCAGTTTATGGAGATTCCTTCGATAACTGTCTACTCAACCTTGGACAAGTCTTACAACGATGCGAGGAAACGACCCTCATCCTGAATTGGGAAAATGCCATTTTATGGTAACTGAAGGTGTCGTCCTCAGACATAGAGTAAGTGACAGAGGGATTGAGGTGGACAAGGAAAAAATCGATGTTATTTCAAAATTATCGCCACCAAAAGACATAAAAGGAGTACGAGCATTCTTGGGTCATGCAGGGTTTTACAAAAGATTTATTAATGATTTCTAAAAAATAGCAAAACCCATGACCCAACTGCTAACCAAAGACACCGAATTCAATTTCAATCAAGAATGCTTACAAAGTTTCTCAACTCTAAAAAATGATTTAATCTCCACACCTATACTAAGAGCCCCAGATTGGTCACAACCTTTTGAAATCATGTGTGACACCAACGATTATGCCATAGGGGCCGTGTTAGGGCAAAGAATCGACAAAAACCTTATGTAATTTACTACGCATCCAAAACGCTCTATGAAGCATAGAAGAACTACACCACTACAGAGAAGGAGTTCTTAGCTGTCATCTATGCGTTCGAGAAATTCTGCTCCTACCTGATTGGAGCCAAGGTCATTGTCTACACTGACCACTCCACCATACGATATCTAATCCAGAAGCAAGACGCAAAACCCAGACTTATCCACTAGGTGTTGATGCTTCAGGAATTTGATTTGGAAATCAAAGACAAAAGAGGAGTGGACAACGTCGTTGCCGATCATCTCAGCCGTATCGAAGCCGAGGATGAAGATAAAGTACCTATCCGAGACTCCCTTCCAGATGACCAACTAATGAAAGTTACCAATGGATTCCCTTGGTATGCGGACATTGTTAATTATCTGGCTACAGGAATCATTCACCCTTCCGCCTCTCATCATGACAAAAGGAAATTCCTCCACGATGTAAAGCAATACTATTGGGATGAACCTTACCTTTTTCACCTATGCGCAGACGGACTTTTCCGTTGCTGCTTACCTGAAGAAGAAATTACCCTTGTCTTAGAGCATTGCCATTCCGGCCCCACTGGAGGACACATGAGTGCGAAGAAAACTGCTATAAAAGTTCTGCAATCAGGTTTCTTTTGGCCAACCATAGCAAAATATTCCCATGATTTTGTAAAATCTTGCAACAAATGTCAATTTTCTGGCAGCATATCAAAAAGGAATGAAATGCCCCTCACCATGTGGTAAGAGATTGAATTTTTCGATGTGTGGGGGATAGACTACATGGGCCCCTTTCCTTCTTCATATGATTTCTCCTACATTCTTGTTATAATAGATTATGTCTAAAAATGGGTCGAAGCTATACCCACAGTGTCCAGTGATTCCAAACCTATCATTAAGATGTTTAAAGATATCATTTTTCCCAGATTTGGAGTCCCCCAAACTATCATATTCGACGGAGGGACCCATTTTTTGGAATGAAGCTTTGAAGCCCTCTTAAAGAAATACAGAGTTAACCATAAAGTTGCCACGCCTTACCATCCACAGACCAGTGGTCAGGTTGAAGTTTCAAATACACAATTGAAGGCAATCTTAGAAAAAACAGTAAATAGACACCGTAGTGACTGGTCCACCAAGCTTCCCGATGCCCTATGGGCTTACTGAACAGCTTATAAAACACCAATCAGAACAACCCCATTCTGTTTTGGTATATGGGAAGTCATGTCATCTTCAAGTAGAACTGGAACACAAGGCTTGGTGGGCCATTAAACAACTGAATTTTGATTTCAAAAATGTCAGAGAAAATAGACAACTCCAACTACAAGAGCTAGAGGAGCTCCGAATGACCGCTTATCAAAGTGCCAGGATTTATAAAGAACAAACCAAGATGTGGCACGACGGTCATCTAAAAAGGAAATACAGCACCATGGGTGATAAAGTACTCCTTTTCAACTCCAAGCTCAAAGTGTTCCCCAGAAAACTTCGCACCAAGTGGTCTGGGCCCTTCACCATCAAACATATATACCCGACTGGAGCTATCATAATTGTTGATGACAATGGAGGTGAAAGGACAGTCAATGGACATCGATTGAAAAAATACTACACTCCAGCCGATAAAAATGCCGAGATAGACTATTGAGATCAGAGACGCCAGAACATCATCATAACAACATCAAAACCTCGTCGAGCCAGCAACGTAAAACCCAGGCTCTACTTGGGAGGCAACCCAAGATCTGAGTACCACCGTTTGTCTTTTATCTTTATTTTCTGTTCCTTTCGTTAGCTTAGGTTTATCATCTAAAAAATATAAAAATTCACATAACCAAAACAAACATAAAAATATAAAACTCAAAATAACCTTAGCCTTCCTAAACGGTCTTCAAACCGTCTGGAGCAAAAAGGTCCTGAAACCGTTTGGAGCCAAACGGTCTCGAAACCGTTTGGAGCAAAACGGTCTCGAAACCGTTTGGAGCCCAAACGATCTCTAAACCGTTTGGAGTCTAAATGGTCTCAAAACCGTTTGACCTGGGTAATTTGTAGGGTCAACCCCCGATTCCTATAAATATACCCCACCCTCTCCTTCTTCCTTCTTTCGACTCTCGAGCTTTCTAAAACCCTCAGTACAATGTTCCATCTCTACTCCCGTTCCCGCACAACCTGCAACGCTGGTTCTCTTCACCGCCGTCCTTCCCAGTTCCGTGTGTCCTCACAGTGGTCACACCTCAGTCACTACCTCTCCACGCATCACCATCGTCTTCTCCGGCCGTCGTTGCAAGGTAGCCCAGAGCACCACATCATCAGCGCTTCCGTCCGTGCACCGTCGTCATTTTCGACGGCTCTGCGGCTTCATTTTCTACCACCACCATCGTCCTTATCTTCGTCATCACCGCCGACTTTGCCTCTACCAATGCCTGCTGTTCCTCCGACGTTTCACCTTCCAAACAGTCTTCAAACCGTTTGGAGCCAAACGGTCCTAAAACCGTTTGGAGCCAAATGGTCCTGAAACCATTTGGAGACAAACAGTCTTCGAACCATTTGGAACCATGATGGAGCTTCCACTTACATGGAATTGCGTGCACCAACTAAAAATCCTAAAGATAGTAAGTCTTTAGGTTTAGCCTTGCGTATACTAGATAGAGAACTCCACCCACGTATGCTAGGATACGTGGAAGTCTTATCACAGTATAGTTAAGGGTCGAATCCTCAGGACAACAGTCTTGTTGCAAGCAACAAGATAGAAAACGTTGGAATTTCACTTAGTCACTTAATAGCAGGCACTTAAATCAAAAGTTTGGTTTTGTTGTTTTAAACGAAGAACATGCAAAGTAAAGAAAGCAAGTAAATCTGAGGAGTTAAACTATGATAAAAGTCACTAGGGTGTGATCGGTTTTTCACCGCCACTACACATGGATCAACACATGCAAAGCAAAACATAACCTGCAAAAAGAGTCTAGTCAGTTAGTATCTTTGTAGGCTTAGCTTCCTTTCAGAGAGCTAACTACGAGAAGTGCGGGAATGTTACAACGCCAGCCATTCCCGAACAAATGGTCACTTACTTTGTATCATTCCCCTCACGAAGTATGTTCCTCGACTGACCAAGGTAGCACTTTCATACGTCAACTAATTCCATTTCATAGTATGAAAGTGCAACAAATGATAGTGAGTTTACTCCACTTCTTGAGATACACTTCTAGATACCAAAATAGATGCATGGTGGATACATGCACCAAGAACCAACATACAAATGAGTTTCAAATCTAATAGTACAAACGTAGACAATTCATACTAAAAGATAAAGGATAACACAAGTTGGTGATCAAGCAACAAACATTCATTAAACATTTGATGTTGAACTGAGAAGGTAAAAACTCTATATTGCAAACTATGGATTACATTTACATGATACGAAAGCATGGGTAGCGGGGCTACTCCCCGCACCCTAGTGAGAGACTACTCGCTCATGACTAGGACAAAGAAGGAGGCGAGAAGAAAGAGAGAGAGCATCATCCCCATAAAAGGAAAGAGGAAAGTCAACCCCTTGGAGAGAGAGAAACGATCCACCAGCTTCACAGGTTGCTTGATGACGAGATCTCCCTCTTCCCACCTTCTTTGGCGGAGGGAGAGAAAGCAGCTTCGAGATGGAGTGTGGGTCTCATACCGGCAGCTCCTGGACGGAGGATGAAGTCGAATTTTGCTCTAGAGTAATTGAGAAAGCCTTTGGACGTCTGAAAACTTCTTTTTTTTGGTTGAGGACCCTTGGGGTCTTATTTATAGGCCTTGAGTGAAGTCCAAACAGTTTGGAGACCGTTTGGACCTCAAGACCATTTGGACCTCAGGACCGTTTGGACTTCAAACTGTTTGGAACTTAGGACCGTTTGGATTCATGCGGTCTCGAGACTGTGTGACTCCATGCGGTCTCGGGACCGGTTGGCTTCATGCGGTCTTGGGACCGTTTGACCCCATGCGGTCTCGGGACCGGTTGGCTTCATGCGGTCTTGAGACCGTGTGACTCCATGCGGTCTCGGGACCGGTTGGCTTCATGCGGTATTGAGACCGTGTAACTCCATGCGGTCTCGGGATTGGTTGGCTTCATGCGGTCTTGAGACCGTGTGACTCCATGCGGTCTCGGGACCGGTTGGCTTCATGCGGTCTTGAGACAGTGCGACTCCAAACGGTCTCAAGACCGTTTGACTCCATGCGGTCTTGGGACCGTTTGACTCCATGCGGTCTTGGGACCGTTTGGCTTCATGCGGTCTGAGGACCATTTGAGTCCATGCGGTCTTGAGGCTGAGTTAGTCTTTTATGATATTTTTTTGTGTTTTTCTGCATATATAAATGGGAAAAGTTAGTCTGATAGTAAATTTATAATAAGAGGGAAAATTTAGGGATTATGTATATATTTAATTTAAAAATAGTATGGAAAACTATAGAAAAAGACTAAGATAATCATCAAAATTGGAGGTTATCACCCCCCCTAACATAGAGTCTAGCTTGTCCTCAAGTTAGATAGAGCTGAGACATGTAATGGCGGGGTGATTTTATTTAGTTAGAATTCCCATACTCTTGCTTCAATTCTTAACATGAGTTCTCCTAAAGTCATATCTGGTCTTATTGCTTGCCTTGGCTCTTTCAGGTTTTGAGAGTTTCTTGGGTTTCAGGTACCTTCCGTATCTCGTAGCTCGCATCGGAACCACCTTTATTTTGTGCATGTTGTTGACTCCAATCAGCTTTATACCTCTCTGAAAGACCTATTGGAAGCTAGAGTGGGTATGAGGGTTGGCTAAAGGCTTGAAGTGTAACTCCCCCTTCAAGTGGGTGAGGGGTTGTCTATGCTTTTAGGATCTCACTACCGGGCACGAAACATCTGCCTTTGTGAGGGCAGTTGAATGTACCGACCGGGTGAGTCCTTTATAAGCCTTTCATATATTTGGATACCTTAGGGTTTCACTACCGGGCACGACACATCTGCCTTTGTGAGGGCAGCTAAATGTGCCGGCCGGGTGAGACCTTCATCAGTTCTTTATATAGATCCTTATTTCAAGGCACAACTCAAATAATTTTATTTGACTATCTGGCTTTTATTCAAAGACTCGCAGGCTTGGGTTTTGGGGTTTTGTTTTGGGAATTTATTTTGGGCAGCCAAGCCTCTTTTATTTTGAAGAGAGGAAAGATGTTCTTAGAGTTTTTCAACATGCATTTATTTGGTTTGTGGTCCACTTGTAGAGCTTCTTGATTTGGAGGTTGCCTGATGCCCCTCTCACCCTTGAGAGCCTGGCTTATTTCTGCCTTGATATTGACCTGTGGAGAGTCAGATGAAGAAGTGAAACAAAAGCATGAAAATCAATAGTGGAGGGACGTTATTGAATCACCATAAAATGTCTAAGTGCTATTTACTTTTGGGGACTAACAGGATTCTAAAGTTAAGAGGGTTATTTTAAAAAGAAAGTTAAAGAGGAAAAAGAAGAAAAGAAGATATGTACAAACAGAGAAGGGAGAAAAAGGGGATGGAGAAAATGGTACCTCACCCTTGTCTAATGTACCCCCCCCTAACTTATCACTCACTCTGTCCTCAGAGTGTCAAAGTGATAGGTTGAGAAGTAATTAGGACAAGGGCTGCAGGTTAAGTCAATTCTTCATTTGCCCCCGGGGAATGAAGTAGATTTGCTGCAAACTATCCTCGTAGAGCGTGGTAATCCATGTCAGTCATTCTTCTACTGGTCTTTGGAGAACGATGATTGTGTACATCCAGTAGAGGACATGGAAGCCGTAGTCATTTGATTCCCGGATTTGCTGGGGGCATTTGTGGCAGAAGGAAGGGCAGTGAAAATGCTCTTTGTCGTACGCCCTTGTATGCTGACTCAGAAAAGTGATTAACTTGTCGGCGCACTCCTTTGCCACTACCTCAGTTGGCGTCCTTGGTGTCACGACATAGTTCTTCTGTCGTGGATTGTACTGGCTATCAGAATTGTTATATATTGTAGTTGTTCCTTCTGGGAGATTTGTGGCCAGGAGCATCCAGTGCTCATGATAGAGGAAGGGTAACATGATGAACGTCGGCGTTGTGTGTTGTAGATAGGAGATTAGCGTGTCAGTTGTGCCAAAGTTCTTGAGCTTTAGAAGATCATCCTTCATGTATGGGGACGCCATATATGTGGTGGGGTTATTTTGGCCGAGTAGGAACTGGTAAGAGGCCATAAGGCTTACAGAGAGGGATCCTTTAACCTGTAAAGTCTCTCGGAGCGTGTCTGCCATAACTAAAATGTCTCTAGACATGAATACGAGTTCATCCTTCTCGGATGAGAGCCACGACATAATGAGACGTAGTTCAATGTCAGAGAGACATTTGCAAGAACTGTGATCGAAGTCAAGAAAAGTTGGTTCTATGGTAGACAAAGGATCGATGTCTCCTTTACTTTGCTCGGTAGCTTCGACTGGCACTGTGGTTTTCTCCGACTCCTTCAGAGTTTGTCGGAAGGGTCACCGCTGCGGTCATTGGATAGCTGAGAAGAGGTAGCGAGGGACGTCATCTGGTGCCATAGTCGGGTCCTTGAAGAAACGTCTATCACAGATGAGCTCCATGGCATAACGCCCGCGCAAGGAATGAAAATCTTCAGCAACCAGATCAGTAAATGGGATTTCCTGGTTCAGCACTTGGATGTGACGTATGGTGTAGAAAGTGCAATCCCCAGATCCCTCGGTGGCTTGAACTTGAGGGTTTATGATTTTGAACCAAGGATGGCTCCAATCTCGGTGGAGAGATGGGCGTGCAACCCAAATTAACTTAAGCAGCCGGAAGGGTATACACCTTGCTTCTCCTGCTGGTTCACTGACGAAGTTTATTATGCCGACTGGTAGCTCGGCAACGCAGAAATTATATACCTTGGCATCCCGAGCCTCGGTATCCACGATCATAAAAAGCCAGTGGTCCGAAACTTGGAAGGGCACGGTAAGACAATGTGCCCGACGTGCTAAACCAGCACGCAGCCTCTCGATCGACTTTGCTCTTATGTCTTTGTATAAAAGGCCAACAGACAGAGCAGGCGAGACATTGAAAACTAGTTGTTTCCTCTTATGACTTCTATATATTTTGATGCTATTGGCAAGAAGGACACGGAAGATCTCCATAGGTATCGTGGACCGAGGTCGCAGGATGGTACAAAAATCTTCTCGTGTCATCTTGCATCTAGTTTTGTTGTTATTATAGATGATGTCTTCCCCTGCCTTCGCATCATCCACAATAGTGTTCACTATAAAAATGTCCTGAGCATCTAGTGTGGAGATGGCTGCCATGTCCCGGTCATGCATTTTATGCGGTAGAGGTGGTGGCGGGGGAAGTTCCTGAGGAGTGGGGGAAGAAGGGTGATCCAGGACTTTAGTATAGGTCTGTAGATCGTCATAGGAATCGGAGGCAGAGTCGAGTTCTTCATCAGTATCTAAACTCACTCGCTCTGCCTCGTCCTGGTCACGGGGGGAGGGCATAGATGTTCCAGGTGCGGAGAGAGTTGGAGCGGATGTTGTGGGTGGGCTGACGCTGGTTCCTAATAGACATTGTTGGAGCTCAACGAAAGTCGCGTCTTTAGTGGTTTCCTCAATTGACCCTAGAGAGGAATAATCAATGAATTGATCCCCATATGACATGTTAACATTATCATTGTGTGGGGACTTGGGGTGATGTTCATTGTTATGTTGATCTTTGTCAGAGCCTTTGTGAGGAGGTTCGGCTGCATTGCCTGGGTCCTCTCCATCATCTGATTTGCCACCAGAAGAGGTGGTATCGTTGTTCAAATCCGCAGATGAGTCGGAGTCTTCATCTTCATCTTCTTCACTATCGCCATCGTTGTCGTCCGCCGCCTTGTCTGCTGGCTTATTGCTTGCGGTCTTGTTGCACTGCCGATGGGTGGCTTGTAACTCATCGTAAGCCACTTGCAGATGCTCATGTGTTTCGAGAAGTGCATCATGGGATTCTTTGAGGTCATTATATCGGCCCTCGACGGAGAGGAGACGTGCTGTTAGATCTATAACTTGAGCACGCAACTACTGGATGTCATTGTTAGTTGATTCCTCTTGGCGATTATGTAGCTGTGTGAGGGTGCTGTTGATGTTGTCCAAGCACGTGCTCAGGAGTGATTGTTTTTGCTGGAGCTCGCAGAGAGTCTCTGGCAGAGGTTGAGTCTGCGTAGAGATCTCATCGACTTGCTTTGCTGTTGCTTCTTGCTGGCGCTTTGCTCCGAGAACCAGGTCCGGCAAGTTGTTGTAGTGGTTGTTGATGTGCTCAACTTGCTTAGCCACCTCATCTTGTCATTGCTGGAAGCCTTGGAGGATGGTGGGCAAGGCTCGGTGTTGTTCGTTGATCGTGGCCACCTGTCGTGATAAACCCTGCACACAAGAAAAAATAGAATGTAAGATGTTAGAAGGATCGGTGAGGAGGTTTCGGACAACGTCAAATTGACGGCCGAATTCCTCACCGATATTGGAAAAAGGGACCCCAGAGGCAGAAAGGTGGGGTGGATGGGGTCTATGTGGGAGGGTGGTAGTTCCTTGCAGGAGAGACACTGATGATGCCCCGAACTGCGTGGTGACTGTGGATGGAGTCACCAGCGGTGTCGGGGTGGTGGTGGATGTGAAGGGTGGTGGTATCTCAGGTGAAAGCGGTGGGAGTGATAGAGATGGGGTAGAAATTGTGGAGGGGAATAGGAAAGTGGTAAAGTCGGGCATAGGGTTGGAGAAGGGAGAGCCCGAAGGAAAAAGGGGTGAAGAAGCAGATGTGAATGGTTGCATGGATGTGGTGAACAGAGGAGGAGTGGTAGATATTGGACAGGTGGAAGGTGGAGTGGTGGTGGTGGTTAGCTGGTCATGCAGATTCTGAATGAAAGAGTCGATTGATGAGGTAGTTAAGACATCTTCATGGAGGGTCTCAGCCTCTGGATTTGGCTTTGATGTTGGTGTCCCCGACAGCTGTTGTGCCTGCAACTTCCTTCTGGAAGGTCGTTTGACAGGTATTTTGGATGGACGAGCTGTCGGGGCTGTGATGCTCAGCTCCATTTGTCCCGCTTGTGCTTTCTTTTCGGTTATTTAACCGAAGCTAAGAGTTGTGAAAGCTCCTCGTCAGTGAAGAGGAGCTTTTCATTGTCGTAATTTGCGAGCTCCGGAAGCAGGAGGAGAGTTCTGGATGACTTGACTGTAGGGCAGAAGACGTAGTATAGTTTCTCATCCTTTTCCTTAATAATGAAGGAGTTCTTCAAGGTTTGTTCATTGGTAAGGATGTCGCCCTTTATCTTCGTGCAGCGCGATAGGGGTCTGTCCATCTTGAGGTATTTTATGATGGAGGTGACATGACCTCCCATGCAAATTTCCTTTCCTATGGCATAGTTGGAGAACTTTTGTATCAAAAGCCGTCTGATGTTGACAGACTTTCCGTGCAGAATAGAACATAAGATGAAAAGATCGGCAATGATAATGTTTCCTCCCTCTGATCTGGGGAGTATTGCACCGGTAATGATTTTGTGAAGCGTGTGCACGAACCCTGAGTGTATGTTGGAGGCTTTACATGTTTTTGGCTCGTAGGTTGGGATCCCCGTTAGTGACTTCCAGAAGGTATGTTTGTTGAACGGGTCGGTCTCTGTTCCTGCAACTCCGGCCTTTTTGAGCTGCTCAGGATTGTCGATGAAGATTGCATTTAGAAGATTTTATGTTATCACAACGTCATTTCCAAAGAGATTGGTGACCAACCAGCGATCACCACCATCCCGTGCTCTGTGTGTAATTTCCACCATTTCTTTAGTAAGATGGGTAAAGAATTCTGTGGTGGGCTCGACATATGAGATTTTGGGGAAGAAACAGAGTCTGGATAGGTTGGCATTGTCAAGCATAGTGAGGACTCTGTCATAGATCCCCATCTTCAGTAGTACGCTTGAGCAGACGTACTTTGTTGGTTTCAGGATTTTGTCGATGGATGGGATGGTGTAGATGTAAAGGTTTTCAGGTGGGGGTGCGGTGGTGGTGACAGGAAGGAAGGTGGGGGTGGTAACAGGGATGGTGGTGGTAGGTTTTGCAAAGGGTTGGTCCATAGCAGAGGCAGGGCGAACTTGTTTTGTTGCCCGTTTCTTGGAGGGCTGTCCGGTTGTAGCCTCCTGGACCTTGCGTTTCCCTTTTTGTTCCTCGGCTGGGGAATCCTCCTCAGGATTTGGTGTGTACTCTGAGCCTTCGTCGTCGGAGGAGGAGATTTCTTCTACTTATTCGTCAGTTGCCTCTACTAGGCATCTGGTGAGGCGGTCAATCTCACACAAGACATCCATCATCTTGGTCTTTGGTGGGATCTCCCTAGTCTTATTGAAGACATCCCTGATCTTCTGGAGCCTGGCCAACTCTTCCATCATCTGCTCCCTTGTCTGAGAAGGAGCAGCTCCAGATCTGATGGCCTTCTTTGCTGGTGATTCCATATCTGCAAAGTGGGATATCATGAGTTAGAACAATATGTTTAGAAACAAATTATATTTTATTTGTATTTATGTGTTTTTGTGGTTTTATGGAAATTAAAGCAATGTGGAAGGCCAAACAGTTTGAAGACCATTTGGTTCAAACGGTTTGAAGACCGTTTGGTTCCAAATGGTTTCAAGACCGTTTGGTCCCAAATGGTTTCAAGACCGTTTGGCCCCAAACGGTTTCAAGACCATTTGGTCCCAAACGGTTTCAAGACCGTTTGGTCCCAAACGGTTTGGGAACTGTTTGGAAGGCGGAACGACAGATAACAAGCCGGTGAAGGTGAAGATGAAGGCGAAGCGGCGCAGCGATGGTGGATGCGTTGGCGACGACGGAGAAAATGGCGGTGAACATCGGTGATATAAGCGACGGTGAAGACGATGAGGCAGCTTCGTCGGCAGAGAAGAGGAAGTGCTGCGGCAGCGCCACAGATGATGATGGCGGTGAGGAAGGTTTGCGGAAGAGGAAAAGGTTGGCCGTACTACCGTGGTTGCTGGATTACCTTGCAGTTGGTGGTAACGTCGACGGCGAGGACGATGATGGCGGTGGTAGGGAGGTATGGTTGCCGTTCGAGACCGTTTGGTTCCAAACGGTTTCAAGGCCGTTTGTTTTAGTTATGTGAATTTTTTTGTATATTTTCATTTTGCTATTTTTATCTTTGTTTTGTTTATATAATTTTTTTTTGTATTTTCATAAGATAAACCTAAAGTAAATAGAACATGAAATAAAGAAAGAAACTGAAATCTTGGGTTGCCTCCCAAGTAGCGCTTTGGTTTTACGTCGTTGGTTCGACGAAGCTGAGACGTTGTTATGCTGACGGCGTGGCATCTTTGATTTCTATGGTTTGTCTTGGCATTTTGTCTGTCGGGGAGTAGTATCTTTTCAAACGATGACTGTTGACTGTCCTTTCTCCTCCGTTATTGTCGATAATTATCACAGCTCCAGTTGGATAAATATGCTTTATGGTGAAGGGCCCGGACCATTTTGTTCGAAGTTTTCTGGGGAACAACTTGAGCTTGGAGTTGAAAAGGAGTACGTTGTCGCCGACGGCGATGTCTTTCCTTTTGATATGACCGTCGTGCCACATTTTTGGCTGCTCCTTATATATTCTGGCGTTTTGATAGGCGGTCATTCAGAGCTCTTCTAGCTCCTGCAATTGGAGTTGTCTATTCTCTTCTGCACTTTTGAGATCGAAATTTAATTGTTTGATGGCCCACCAGGCTTTGAATCCAGCTCTACTGGAAGATGACATGACTTCCCGTACACCAAATGGAATGGGGTTGTTCCGATTGGTGTTTTATATGCAGTTCGGTATGCCCAAAGGGCATCAGGAAGTTTGGTGGACCAATCAGTGCAATTTCTGTTCACCATTTTTTCAAGAATTGCCTTTAATTGTCTATTTGATATCTCAACCTGTCCACTACGCTGTGGATGGTAGGGCGTAGTGACTTTGTGATTAACTCCGTACTTTTTCAGTAAGGCTTCAAAACTTCATTCCAAGAAATGGGTCCTGCCATCTGATATGACAGTTCTTGGAACTCCAAATCTTTGGAAAATAATATCTTTGAACAATTTAATAACAGACTTGGAATCGGTGGACACAGTGGGTATAGCTTCGACCCACTTTGAGACGTAGTCCACTGCAACCAAGATGTAACAGAAGCCATAGGATGTAGTGAAAGGGCCCATGTAGTCTACCCCCCACACATCAAAAAGCTCAATTTCCTGCCACATAGTGAGGGGCATTTCATCTCTTTTAGATATGTTGCCAGAAAATTGGCATTTGTTACAAGCTTTCACAAAATTGTATGAATCCTTTGATATGGTGGGCCAGAAGAAACCAGATTGTAAGACTTTTATAGCTGTTTTCTTAGCACTCATGTGCCCCCCCCGTGGGTCCTGAATGGCAATGCTCTAGGACCGGGGTTATTTCTTCTTCTGGCAAACAATGACGGAAAAGTCCGTCAGCACAAAGGTGAAATAGGTAGGGTTCATCCCAATAATATTGTTTTATGTCATGAAAGAACTTCCTTTTGTCATGGTAGGAAGCAGAGGGGTGGATAATCACTGTGGCTAGATAATTGACGATATCCGCATACCAAGGGAATTCATGGGTGGACTTCATAAGCTGGTCATCTGGAAGAGAATCCCAGATAGGGATTTTGTCTTCTTCTTCTACCTCAATACGGCTGAGATGGTCAGCTACAACGTTCTCCACTCCACTTTTATCTTTAATTTCCAAGTCGAATTCCTGAAGCATCAGCACCCAATGGATGAGCCTAGGTTTGGCATCTTGCTTTTGAATCAGGTATCAAATGTCGGAGTGGTCGGTATAAACAATGACCTTAGAACCAATCAGATACGAGCGAAATTTTTCGAACGCATAGATGACAGCCAGAAACTCTTTTTCTGTGGTAGTATAGTTTTTCTATGCTTCATCTAGCGTTTTGGATGTGTAGTAGATGATGTAAGGTTTCTTATCAATTCGATGTCCTAAAACAGCCCCTATAGCATAATCACTTGCGTCATACATGATTTCAAAAGGCTGCGACCAATTTGGGGCTCTTAGAATAGGCGCGGAGATTAAAGCATTCTTGAGGGTGGAGAAGCTTTGCATGCATTCTTGATTGAATATGAAGTCAGTATCTTTAGTCAGAAGCTGGGTCATGGGCTTTGCTATCTTAGAAAAATCTTTGATGAATCTTCTGTAGAACCCTGCATGACCCAAGAAAGCTCTTACTCCCTTTATATCTTTCGGTGGTGATAGTTTTGGAATAACATCGATTTTTGCTTTATCCACCTCGATCCCCCTGTCGCTCACCCTGTGCCCGAGGACGACACCTTCCGTTACCGTGAAATGACATTTCTCCCAATTCAGGATAAGGTTCGTTTCCTTACAGCATTGCAGAACTTGTCCAAGATTGATTAAACAGTTATCGAAGGAATCTCCGTAGACTGAGAAATCGTCCATAAACACTTCCATGACGGATTCAGTTAAACCGGAGAAGATGGCAGACATACAGTGTTGGAAAGTGGCGGGTGCGTTACACAACCCGAACGACATTCTTCTAAAGGCATATGTCCCGAAAGGATAGGTGAAGGTAGTTTTTTCCTAGTCTTTTGGGTGTATGGGTATTTGGTAAAACCCAGAATAACCATCAAGATAGCAAAAATATTTCTGATCAGCCAGGCGTTCTAGGACTTCATCAAGGAAGGGCAGAGGGTAGTGGTCTTTCCTCGTGGCTTTGTTCAGCTTCCTATAGTCAATACACATCCGCCACCCTGTTACAGTCCTGGTGGGCACTAACTCATTTTTGTCATTAAGCACTACGGTAGTGCCTCCCTTTTTTGGAACAACCTGGACAGGGCTGACCCACTGAGAGTCAGAGATAGGGTAGATTGTGCCAGCTTTGAGTAATTTGAGGACCTCCAGGCGAACCACCTCCTTAAGATTAGGGTTCAGTTTTCTTTGGTGTTCACGGGATGGCTTGAATTCTTCAGCCATTGGAAGTATGTGCATACACAGGGATGGATTTATGCCCGTTAGGTCAGTTATCTTATATCCAATGACCTTTTTATGCTTCTTCAGCTCATCCATAAGCTTTTATTCCTGATCTTCTGTAAGGGTAGAGCTGATGATGACCGTGCATAGTTTTTCCTTATCCAAGAAAACATGTTTAAGTCCCGTGGATAAAGTCTTCATTTCAGGGGCTTTTGGTGGCTCAGCTGCTTCTATAATGGTAACAGCTTTAAGTTCTTCAAAAGTGGCCGTTGATGCTTCTTCGACCATTTCTAAATGTTGCAGACACTGTTGAACTAGTTCGTTCGCAGAGAATTCAACATCCGGATTGATTAGGACATTTTCTAGTTCGTCAGCTGGCTCGAATATTTCTAACTGAGACATTTGTTGTATTGCGTCAATAAGAAAAACCACCTCTTGGATACTAGGGCCTTTCATGCTATTAAGGACTTGGAATTGAATTGCTTCTTTTCCAAGCCTAAGAATGATGGTGCCAGCTTCGACGTCGATAAGTTCCCTGGCAGTAGCGAGGAAAGGTCTGCCGAAAATAATCGGGTATCTCAAGTCTTCTTTAATATCCATGATAATGAAGTCGCACGGGACGTAGGCATCCTTGCCTATCCTTACTGGGATATCTTCAATGATCCCCAGAGGTGCGGTTATGGTGGAATTAGCTAATTGAATAGTCATTGCCGTAGGCTGCAATTCGGTGAAACCCAGACGCTTGCACATAGAATAAGGCATGGTGGATATACTGGCTCCTAGGTCAGCTAATCCTTTTTTAGTAGATGCATTTCCAATGCAACATTGGATTCCGAAGGAGCCTGGGTCCTTCTTCTCTTTGGGCATCTTGTTTAAGATGATGTCAGAAGTGGTCTGAGCAAGCTTAACAGTTTCTTGCTCCTCGGTGATGTACTTCCTTGATAGTAAGGTCTTGAGGTATTTTGCCCAAGCTGGCACCTCGGAAAGAGCATCAAGGAGCGGGATATCAATATATAGTTTCTTCATTGCCTCCTTGAACTTTTGAAACCTGGTATCCATCTTCATTTCTCGCAGTCTACCTGGATACGGGATTCTTGGTTTATATTGCAAAACTTCAGGTTTTGCGGACACTTGGTCTTTATCTTTACCCTTTGTGTCCTTTGAGGGCTTCTCCATTCCTTGTTGTGGGCTCTCATTCGTCATAAAAGCAGGGGTATCATCATTATCCGGGTCGATCTTGGTAGTCTCATGAAGAGTGCGTCCCGATCTCATGGTGACAGCATTCAACTGCTCATGTTTGTTCTGTCCATGCTTAGGATTTGATTCGGGCTGCCCTGCAAATGTGCCTGCCGGAGGCTTCAATTGTGCATCAATATGGGCAAGCTGGGCTTCTACTGCTTTTTGCTGTGCTTGCTGGTTAGCGAGCATAGTCTGTTGGGATTGCAGCATCTGCCTTATCAAGGATATTTCATCTTCCGATTGAGAAGGAGTGTTTTTCAGAGGACTTTGTTGTTGGGCTTGTTGAGATTGTTGTGGTGGCAACGCCAGCTGAGGTTACTGAGTATGCAACTGTGGATGGAGCGGGGGATGAGTGTACTGATAGTAGGCCGATTGGTTCCTTGGGTAGTTAGCCCTAGGGAAGTTATTCCTGGAATTCCCTTGATTTTGGTTGAAATTGTTTGAGAATCTAGGTGGTAACCTACTAGAGGATCCCCCCTGTGTCTGATGCTGCAGATTAGCGGTCCCAGCAGGGTTTCCATACTGAAATCCTGGATGATTCCTTGTTTGATTAGGGTTGTAATAGACTTGTCCAGGGATAGAATGGATAGAGTTGACTTGTTCCGGTAGTTGTTCTTTAGACTGGTCGGTAATGGGTTCATATGGTTGTGGGGGTGGATGCAGATCCATCATCACATTATAAAGCATACCGTAGGAAAGGGTCGGATGGTCAGAAGCATGACAGGCCTCACAGGTCCCTGTGGCGGCCTTGACTTCTTGAACTAGAGGATTTTTCTTCTTATCAAACTCTCCAAGAGAAGTCTCGAGAGCTTGTTGTTTATGAACTATGGTTTTTAGGGCTTCAGCTATGTCCTTCATCTCCATTGATTCTTTAGCTTTGTAGACCTTGAGGAAACCTTTACCGGCTGACCGTCCCCAGTTAGACTGGTTTTCAGCTCCGAGAGTAACAATATTCCAGGCGTCCTCATAATTTTTTCTCATGAAGTTTCCTCCAGATGAGGAGTCCAAAAACTGTTTAATATCATCGCTCACTCCCCGGCCGATAGAAGGTTTCTATCAATTGGTTCTGGGAGATTCCATGATGGGGGCACTTTCGCAAAAGTTCTTTAAACCTTTCCCATGCTTCAGCGAGGGTTTCTCCGGGTAGTTGACAGAAGTGATTGATCTGCCCTCTGATCTCATAAGTCAGTGAGGGGGGAAAGAACTTCTCTATGAACTTTTCTTCTAGGGGAGCCCAAGTGGTTATTATAGGTTCCCTGTCAAGTGAGTTATACCAACTTAGAGCTCTCCCAGACAGGGTGAAGTGAACAAAATGAAGCATTGCTGCATCAAAAGTGACTCCGGCTTGCGGGACCAGGCGACAAAGTGCCTTAAAACTCTTCAAATGATCCATGCAATCATCTCCAGAACCTCCAGAAAATGAGATGCCTTGCATGATCTGGATCCACTGGGTCCAAATATCGAAGTTGGGAATATTAATAATCGGAGGTCGGACCGGATGGTTATCCTCATAGTTCTTTAGGATAGCGTAGTTCCTCAGCTACTTGTTCCTTAATTCCAACTGAGCATCTTGGGTTGCTGGTTCATTTTCAGCTCTAATACGGGCCTGTTCTTCCACACAAATCTCTTCTTGAATCTGGGCACGAGTATCAACGATGAGTTGTTCCCTTTGAGCGGCGATGGCGGCGTTGACCCTCTCCATCACCAAAGCATCCTGGCGTTGATCTTCAGCCGTTTGCCTGGCCCTTTGGCGATTGAGTCGAATGCAACGGTGGAAACTTCTCTCTACCTCAGAGTCGTACTCTGGATCAGGGGAGAATCTGAGGTTATGCATAGGTTGCATACACATTTTCTACCTGAGTAGAGAGAAGAAAACACTTTTTAGATGATGGCGGAGATATAATGAATCTAAGAAGATATGGTTTAATGATTAAAAGAAAGTGTAAAACCCTAACCAACTAGCAAGATACTAAATGAAATTAAAATGTTCCGTTGTCCCCGGCAACGACGCCAATTTTTGATGGAGCTTCCACTTACATGGAATTGCGTGCACCAACTAAAAATCCTAAAGATAGTAAGTCTTTAGGTTTAGCCTTGCGTATACTAGATAGATAACTCCACCCACGTATGCTAGGATACATGGAAGTCTTATTGTAGTATAGTTAAGGGTCGAATCCTCAGGACAACAGTCTTGTTGCAAGCAACAAGATGGAAAACGTTAGAATTTCACTTAGTCACTTAATAGTAGGCACTTAAATCGAAAGTTTGGTTTTGTTGTTTTAAACTAATAAAAATGCAAAGTAAAGAAAGCAAGTAAATCTGAGGAGTTAAACTATGATAAAAGTCACTAGGGTGTGATCGGTTTTTCACTGCCACTACACATGGATCAACACATGCAAAGCAAAACATAACCTGCAAAACGAGTCTAGTCAGTTAATATCTTTGTAGGCTTAGCTTCCTTTTGGAGAGCTAACTATGAGAAGTGCGGGAATGTTACAACGCCATCCATTCCCGAACAAATGGTCACTTACTTTGCATCATTCCCCTCGCGAAGTATGTTCCTCGACTTACCAAGGTTGCACTTTCATACGTCAACTGATTCCATTTCATAGTATGAAAGTGCAACAAATGATAGTGAGTTTACTCCACTTCTTGAGATACACTTCTAGATACCGAAACAGATGCATGGTGGATACATGCACCAAGAACCAACATACAAACGAGTTTCAAATCTAATAGTACAAACGTAGACAATTCATACTAAAAGATAAAGGATAACACAAGTTGGTGATCAAGCAACAAGCATTCATTAAACGTTTGATGTTGAACTGAGAAGGTAAAAACTCAATATTGCAAACTATGGATTACATTTACATGATATGAAAGCATCGGTAGCGGGGCTACTCCCCGCACCCTAGTGAGAGAGACTACTCACTCATGACTAGGACAAAGAAGGAGGCGAGAAGAGAGAGAGAGAGTGTCATCCCCACAAAAGGAAAGAGGAAAGTCAACCCCTTGGAGAGAGAGAAACGATCCACCAGCTTCACAGGTTGCTTGATGACGAGATCTCCCTCTTCCCACCTTCTTTGGCGGAGAGAGAGAAAGCAGCTTCGAGATGGAGTGTGGGTCTCAGACGTGCAGCCCCTGGACGGAGGATGGAAGTCAGATTTTGCTCTAAAGTGATTAAGGCAGCCTTTGGACGTCAGAAAACTTCTTTTTTTTGGTTGAGGACCCTTGGGGTCTTATTTATAGGCCTTGAGTGAAGTCCAAACGGTTTGGAGACCGTTTGGACCTCAATACCGTTTGGACCTCAAGACCGTTTGGACTTCAAACCGTTTGGAACTTAGGACCGTTTGGATTCATGAGGTCTCGAGACCGTGTGACTCCATGCGGTCTCGGGACCGGTTGGCTTCATGCGGTCTTGGGACCATTTGACTCCATGTGGTCTTGGGACCGTTTGACCCCATGCGGTCTCGGGACCGGTTGGCTTCATGCGGTCTTGAGACCGTGTGAATCCATGCGGTCTCGAGACCGGTTGGCTTCATGCGGTCTTGAGACCGTGTGACTCCATGCGGTCTCGGGAGCGGTTGGCTTCATGCGGTCTTGAGACCGTGTGACTCCATGCGGTCTCGGGACCGGTTGGCTTCATGCGGTCTTGAGACCGTGTGACTCCAAACGGTCTCGAGACTGTTTGACTCCATGCGGTCATGGGACCGTTTGACTCCATGCGGTCTTGGGACCATTTGGCTTCATGCGATATGAGGACCGTTTGAGTCCATGTCGTCTTGAGGCTGAGTTAGTCTTTTATGATATTTTTTTGGGTTTTTCTGCATATATAAATGGGAAAAGTTAGTCTGATAGTATATTTATAATAAGAGGGAAAATTTAGGGATTATGTATATATTTAATTTAAAAAGAGTATGGAAAACTAAAGAAGAAGACTAAGATAATCATCAAAGTTGGAGGTTATCAAACCAAACGGTCCCGAAATCATTTGGAGGCAAACGGTCCTGAAACCGTTTGGAGGCAAACGGTCCCGAAACCGTTTGGAACCATACGTTCCCGAAACCATTTGGGACGAAATGATCCTCAAACCGTTTGGAACCATACGATCTTGAAACCGTTTGGAACCATACGGTCTTGAAACCGCTTGGGACCAAACAGTCTTCAAACCGTTTGGAACCATACGGTCTTGAAACTGTTTGGGACCAAACGGTCCTCAAACCGTTTGGAACCATACGATCTTGAAACCATTTGGGACCAAACGATCTTGAAACCATTTGGGACCAAATGGTCTTCAAACCATTTGTAATCAAACGGTCCTCAAACCGTTTGGAACCATACGATCTTGAAACCGTTTGGGACCAAACGGTCTTCAAACCATTTGGAACCAAATGGTCCTCATACCGTTTGTCTATTTAAAACCGCTTACTTTTTGTTAAAACATAAATACACATAAACTCATACAAAATCAAATCTTTCTAACACATGATTTTCCATTTCAGAAATGGCTTCACCAGCAAAGCAACCCACTAGAACCGACGACGCTCCCTTCTGGACAAGGGAGCAACTGATAAAGGACCGAGCCAGGCTCCAAAAGATCGTCGATAACTACAATGAGACTGGAAAGGCCCCACCAAAGGTCAGCATCATAGCGGCCCTATGCGAAATTGACCGCATCAACAAATGCGTAGCTGAGGAGCCCGATGAAGAAGTGGAAGAAATCTCTTCCAGTGATGAGGGCTCAGAATATGAGCCAACTCCTGAGGCGGAATCCCCCACCATAAAGAGCAAGGGGAAAAGGAAGGCCCAGGAAGCCAGTATAACTCAACAAACAAAGAAACGGGCAAGGAAGCAGGTTCATCCCGCCACTGTAAGGGAACAAACCCTGGCAGGATACATTCCACCAACCACCACCTCTGCTGCCACTTCCGCCACCATCACCGTTCCTATTTTCCCTCTCATCACCACGAAAACACCACCACCAAAAAACCTATACATCCACACCCTACCATCCATTAATCAATCCCTAAAACCTACAAAGTACGTCTGCCCTAACGTACTGATGAAGATGGGGATTTACGACAGAATCCTCACATTTCTCGATAATGCAAATCTTTCACGGTTGTGTTTCATCCCTGAGACCTCCTACGCCGAACCTACAACTGGATTCTTTACTCATCTTAACAAAGAAGTTGTCGACATTATGGATAGATCAAGGCATGGAGGTGACCGTAGGCTGGTCACCAAGCTCTTCGGCAGCAAGGTTGTCATCACAGAAAACATGCTGAATGAAATTTTTATAGACAACCAGGAGAAGCTCAAGAAAGACAAAGTTGTTGGAACAGAGAATGCCCAATTCAACAGACATAACTTCTGGAAATCCCAGACAGGGATCGCCACATACGAGGCAAAGACATGCAAGGCCTCGAACATACAATCTGGATTAGTGCGCACACTGCATAAAATTCTCACCTTTGCACTCTTCCCCAGGACAGAAGGCAGGAATGTCATCATTTCAGATCTATTTGTTCTCTGGTCAGTCCTACATGGGATGCTAGTTAACATTGGACGTCACATGATCCAGAAGCTATCCGCTTATGCCATGGGGAAGGAAATTTGCATGGGGGGTATATCGCATCTATTATAAAATATCTCAAAATGGACATACCTCTACCCAGATGCAAGCAGATAAAGGGCGACATCCTTACCAACGAACAAACATTTAAAAACTCCTACATCATCAAAGAAAAGGATGCAAAGTTATATTACATTTTCTACCCTACAGTCAAATCATCAAGAACTTTGCTACCGCTCCCGGAGCTTGCAGATTATGACACGGAAAAACTCCTCTTCGCCGACTTGGAGCTTACAAAACTCATAGCTTTAGTTAAAGAAACCGACAAAAAAGCAAAGTTGGGGCAGACTGAGCTCAGTATCACAGCCCGGCAGATCGTATAACAAAAATTCCAGTGAAACGACCTTCCAAAAGACTTTCGTAGAAACAACAGCTGTCAGGGACACTGACATCAAAACCACATCCAGAGCCAGAACCCCCTCTCCCCGAAGAACAAATCACCACCTCATCTCTAGACTCCTTCATTATGAGTCTAAATGTTGAAATTACTTCCACCACCACCCCACCACCCTCCACCTTTCCACAATCGACCACTCTTCCATAATTTTCCACAATGATGTCCATCACATCCTCTTTCCCTACAATTACACCACCACCCGCATCCTCCACTTCACCCTTTTCCTCTTTGAGCATCCCCTTCTCCACTCCTACGTATGACATCACCACCTTCGCCTCCATCCCCACCGTTTTTCCCCCAACACTATAGATCCCACCATTCACACCAGGAATATCACCACCTTTCCCATCCACCACCACCCCGACATCGCTGGTGACCCCATCTACAGTCACCACGCAGTTCGCGGAACCATCAACATTGTCTCTTCCACAAGACACTACAACCTTTCCACCATGACCCCAACCACCCCACTCTTCCATAACTGGGGTCCCTTTTACAAATTTTGGCGAGGAATTCAGACGTCAGTTTGACACCATCCAAAACCTCCTCACCGACCCTTCTAACATATTGTATTCTATTTTTTCTTATGTGCAGGGAATATCTAAACAGGTCGCCAAGATCGAAGAGCAGAACCATGCCTTTCCAAGCATCCTTCAAGGTATTCAGCAATGACAAGATGTAGTGGCCAAGCAAGTTGATCACATCGACAACCGCTGCAACAACTTGCCCGAGCTGGTCCTTGAAATAAAAAGCCAGCAAGAAGCGATGGCCAAGCAAGTTGATAGGATCTCTACGCAGACTAAACCTCTGCCTGAGACCCTCCTCAAGCTCAAGCAGCAACAAACAGCTCTTAGCATGCGCTTGGATGACATCAACAACACTCTCACACAGCTCAACAATCGCCAAGAGGAGTTGGCAAACAATGAAATCCAACAATTACGAGCTAAAGTAACAGATCTTACAGTGCGACTCCTCTCTACCGAGGGACGATACTCAGATCTCAAGGAAACACATGACGCACTGCTCGAAACACACGAGCATGTGCAAGTGGCGTTTGACGAGCTACAAACCACCCATCGGCAGTGCAAAAAGACAACACAAAAGAAACTATCAGACAAAGCAGTAGCTGAAAAACATGACAATGATGAAGAAGAAGATGACTCCGAATCCTCAGGAGATTCCAACGACGACACCACCTCCTCAGATGACAAACCCGATGACCCAGACGATGCTGGGGAGGGCCCAAGCCAAGGAGTAGAACCATCTCAGAAAGTATATAACAAACACCACCAAGAAGGTGGACATGATCCCAAGTCCTCCACCCACAACGAAAATGTGAATATATCATATGGGGATCAATTCCTCGATTACTCTGCCTTGGGATCCTTGGGGGAGGCTGCAAAAGATGCGGCTTTTGCTGAGTTCCATCAATGTATATTAGAAACTAGCACAAGCCCACCAGCTACAACCACTCAACTTTTCTCCGCTCTTGACCAATCAGTGCCCTTTCCCCCAGAACAGGAAGAATCAAAATGAGTACATTTAGATACAGATGAAGAATTCAATTCTATTTCTATTTTAGATGAAGATCTACAAAGTTTTATAAAAGATTTGGAACAAACTTCTCCACCCCCTCCGCTGGAGCTTCCCTCGCCACCACCTCTACCTCATAAGATGCATGACTTAGATATGGCGGCCATCTCTACACTAGATTCTCGGGACATCTTCATCGTGAACACTATTGTCGATGATGTCAAAGAGGGGGGAGACATCATTTACCACAATACAAAGACTAAGCACAAGTTGACACGTGAAGATTTCCACAACATCCTGCGACCATGGTTAACAATGTTGCTCGCAATTTTCTGGGTCCTGCTCGCCAACTGCATAGAAGTTTATAGAAGCTCAAAGAGGCAGCAACCAGTTTTTAACACCTCACCTGTCCTATCTATAGGCTTTCTATACAAAGAAATATGAGCAAAGTTAATAGAGTGGTTGCGTGCTGGTTTAGCACGGAGGGCACAATATCTAACCATGCCATTTCAAGTTTCCGGCCATTGGTTGTTTATGATTGTGGACACCGAGGCTCGTGACGCCAAGGTGTACAATTTTTGCAGCAGCGAGTTACCAGCCGAAACGATAAATTTTGTTGGAGAAGAAGCCGGAGAGGCAAGATGTATACCTTTAAGACTTCTTAAATTAATTTGGGTTGCACACCCGTCCCTCCTCCAGGATTGGAGCCAACCCTGGTTCCAAATCATAAAAACACAAGTCCAAACTACCGAGGGATCTGGGGATTGTGCTTTTTTCACTATCCATCACATTCAAGCCCTAAACCAAGAAATCCCCTTCACCGAAATAGTTGCCGAGGACTTTCACTCACTGCGAGGGCGTTACGCCATGGAACTTATTTGTGACAGACGGTTCTTCAAGGACCCGACAATGGCACCAAACGACGTCCCTCACTACCTCTTTTCAGCAATCCAACATCTACAAAAGCGTCCTTTCAGACAAACTTTAAAGGAGTTGGAGAAAAACAAACACCCCACCATAGTCCCCAAGGAAAGAAAATGAGACCCTTCCAACTTCGATCTGGAGCAGGATAAAGGGGACATAGATCTGTTATCAGGGGCAACCATCAGGATATCCTCATCACAAATGGTGCCCCTATCTGCCATAGAACCAACTTTTCTAGATTTCGACCTCGCAGCTTGCAAGAGTCTCTCTGACAATGAACTCCGTCTCATCATGTCAAGGCTTTATGCTGAGAAGGATGACCTCATTTTCATGTCCGGTGACATTCTGGTCATGGAAGACGTGCTATGGGAAACTGTACAGCTAAAAGGGTCTCTCTCCGTAATCTTAATGGCCGCCTATCAATTTCTTCTCAGACAGAATCACCCTACAACCTATATGGCATCTCCCTACATGAAGGATGATTTATTAAAGCTAAAGAACTTCGGCACAACTGAGGCACTCATCTCCTTCTTACAACATACGACCCCGAAGTTCATCATGATCGCCTTCCTTCATTCAAAACACTGGATGTTGTTGGCAACAAATCTCCATGAAGGAACAACAATCATATATAACAGTTCTGACAGCCAGTACAATCCAGATCAACAACATTACACTACAACACCAAGAATGCTGACGAAAGAGATGGCAAAGGAGTGTTCCGACCAACTTCATGTCCTCCTCAGCAAGCACACAAGGGCATACAACACAGAACACTTTCATAGCCCCGCCATCAGCCACAAGTGCCCTCAGCAGATACGCGAGTCGAACGATTGTGGTTTCCACGTCCTCTACTAGATATACACCATCATAGCACTTGGCAAACCAGTAGAAGACATGACATAAGTGGATTATCACACATTACGAGGGAAGTTCACCGCTAATCTCCTCCGTACACATGGCACCAATAAAGGACTAACAGAAGCCTGATGCCCTTGTCCTTGTACTTCTCAACCTATCACTTTGACACTCTGCGGATAGAGTGAGTGATAAGTTAGGGGGGAGTACACTTACAAGGGTGATGTATCATTTTCAAAACCCTTCCCTCTCTACATTTTCTTTCAATCTTGTATAAAATTTTACAATTTTCATTACGCATTTAATTTTTGTTTTAAAAGCTTTTTCCTGTTAAAATAAACTTCACACATAAAGAAGAACATCTCTTTTGGAACAAAAGTAACCCTCAACTAACTTTAGAATCATGTTAGTCCTCAAAAGTAATAACAAGAATAGCACTTAGACATATAATGGCGACTTAATAATGTCTCTCCACTACGGATTTCCATACTTTTGTTTCTCTTCTACATCTGACTCTCCACAGGTCAATATCAAGGAAAAAATAAGCCAAGTTCTCAAGGATGAGAGGGGCATCAGGCGACATCCAAATCTAGAAGTCTTGCAAGTGGACCATTAAAAATCAACCAAATAAGTGCATGTTGAAAAACTCTAAGAACAACTTTCCTCTCTTCAAATAAAAGAGGCCTGGCCACCCAAAATAAATTCCCTAAACACCCCAAATCCTAAGCTTGTGAGTCTACGAATAAAAGCCAGAGAGTTGAATAAAACTATGAGAGTTGTGCCATAAACAAGGATCTATATAAAGAACCAATGAAGGTCTCACCCAGTCGGTACATTCAGCTGCCCTCACGAAGGCAGATGTGTCATGCCCGGTAGTGGAACCCTAAGGTATCTAAATATATGAAAGGCTTATAAAGGACTCGCCCGACTGATACATTCAGCTGCCCTCACGAAGGCAGATGTGTCGTGCCCGGTAGTGAGATCCTAAAAGCATACACAACCCCTCCCCCACTTGAAGGGGGAGTTACACATCAAGCCTTTAGCCAACCCTCATACTCACTCTAGCTTCCAGTAGGTTTTTTTAGAGAGGTATAAATCTGATTAGAGTCAACAACATGCACAAAATAAAAAGTGGTCCCAATGCAGGCTACGAGATACGGAAGAAACCTGAGACCCAAGCAACTCTCAATACCTGAAAGAGTTAAAGCAAGCAATAAGACCTGATACGACCTTAGGAGAGCTCGGGTTTATAATTGAAGCAAGATTATGGAAATCTTAACTAAATAAAATCACCTCGCCATTACATGCCTCAACTGTATCAAACTTGAGGACAAGCTAGACTCTAATTTAGGGGGGGTGATAACCTCCAATTTTGTGATGTTATCTTAGTGTTTTTCTTCAATTTTCCACACTCTTTCTTAGATAAATTAGATAGAATCCCTATCTATCTTCTTTTATTGCAAATATACTGCTAGATTAACTTTTCTCCTTTTTTACTTACAGAAAAAGACACAAAAAATCACAAAAGACTCATATGGTCCCAAGACCGCATGAACTCACATGGTCCCAAGACCGCATGAAGCCAACCTGTCTCAAGACCGCATGGACTCACACGGTCCCAAGACTGCATGAAGCCAACCGGTCCCAAGACCGCATGGACTCACACGGTCCCAAGACCGCATGAAGCCAACCGGTCTCGAGACCACATGAAGCCAACCGGTCCCAAGACCGCATGGACTCACACGGTCCCAAGACCGCATGAAGCCAACCGGTCCCAAGACCGCATGGAGTCAAACAGTCTTAGAGTCCAAACGGTCTCAGAGCCCAAATAGTTTCAGAGCCCAAACGGTCTTGAAGACCGTTTGGACCCAAAACTGACCAAATCGTTTGGACTTCACTTAAGGCCTATAAATAAGACCCAAGGGGTCCTCCCAAAGATATCAAGTTCAGACGCTCAGAGGCTGCCTCTACTACTCCAGAGCTATTCCAACCTCCATCCTCCGCCCAAAGGCTGCCAGTCTGAGATCCACACTCCATCCTGAAGCTACTTTCTCTCTCCTCGCCAAAGAAGGTGGGAAGAGGAGACCTCATCATCGAGCAACTTGTGAAGTGTGAAGATCGTCTCTCTCTCTTTCAAAGGGGTTGACTTTCCTCTCTCCTTTGTGGGGATAACATTCTCTCTCTCTCTTCTCGCCTCCTTCTTTGTCCTAGCTATGAGCGAGTAGTCTCATTTCACTAGGGTGCGGGGAGTAGCCCCGCTACCCATGTTTCATTTCATGCAATGTAATCCATAGTTTGCAATAGAGATATGCTTTCTTTTCAGTTCTACATCAATCGTTTAATGAATGCTTGTTGCTTGATCACCAACTTATGTTATCTTTTATCTTCTAGTATGAATTGTCTATGTTTGTGCTATTAGATTCGAATCTTGATTGAATGTGGGTTCTTGGTGCATGTATCCACCATGCATCTGTTTCGGTATCTAGAAGTGCTTTTCAAGAAGTGGGGTAAACTCACTTCCAAAGTTGCACTTTCATACTATGAAATGGAACCAATTGACGTATGAAAGTGCAACCTTGAAAAGTCTAGGAACACACTTTGTGAAGGGAATGATGTAAAGTAGGTGACCATTCATTCGGGGATGGCTGGCATTGCAACATTCCCACGCTTCTCATAGTTAGTTCTCTGAAAGGAAAACTAAATCTAAAAAGATACTAGCTGATTAGACTCTTATTGCAGGTTGTGTTTTTATGTTGTGTGTTTTGATCGATGTGTAGTGGTGGTGAAAACCGATCACATCCTAGTGGCTCCTTATCATCGTTTAACATCCTTAAATTTACTTACTTGCTTTACTTTACTTGCTCTTAGTTTAACATAACCAAATCAACCTTTGATTTAAATACCAACTATTAAGGAGTTAAGTGAAATTCTAAACATTTTCCATCTTGTTCCTACCAACAAGACCGTTGTCCTGTGGATTCGACCCTTAACTATACTGCAATAAGACTTCCACATATCTTAGCATACATGGGTGGAGTTTTAACATAGTATAAGCAAGGATAAATCTAAGGACTTACCATCTTTAGGATTTTTAGTGGTGCACACAATTCCATGCGAGTGGAAGCTTCATCAAAAATTGGCACCGTTGCCGGTGATAACCTCCAATTTTGTGATGTTATCTTAGTGTTTTTCTTCAATTTTCCACACTCTTTCTTAGATAAATTAGATAGAATCCCTAGCTATCATCTTTTATTGCAAATATACTACTAGATTAACTTTTGTCCTTTTTACTTATAGAAAAAGAGTCATGAAGCTGCTTAAGCATTCATGATCAAAATTGAAATCCGCATCTTTAGTCAATAAGTGCGACATGGGCTTTGCTATTTTTGAAAAGTCTTTGATGAATCTTTGATAAAATCCGGCGTGTCCCAAAAAGGCTCATACTCCCCTAATGTCTTTTGGTGGTTTCAATTTTGAAATGACATCTATCTTTGCTTTGTCCACTTCAATCCCTCTTTCGCTCACTTGATGCCCAAGGACAACTCCTTCTGTCACCATAAAATGACATTTTTTCCAATTAAGGATCAGATTTGTTGTAACGCCCCTCCAAGCTCATACATGGCAATGGAAGAAAACCCAATGTTTTCCATTACATGGTTCATTTGGCTTGGAGGAACATTACAAAACATGATACTCAAAAGCAATGCGATAAATGAAACACTTTGCATTAACTCAAAAATAGATTCATACATTGTTCATAAAAAGGGGAAATATAAGTTGTCACATCTTGATCTCAAGCCTAATACATGTAAACTAAGCAAAAATAAAACATGGAAGGATAAACTAAACTAAAGGATCTGCTAAGTGGTAGATGGCACCCCACCACGCTAAAGCTTCTTAGTCTTTCCTCGAGATGTATGTTCCTTGCTTAAGCTCCTTCCTTATTCTTTCCTCCTGTGGACATCACGTCCCCAGCCATGCACAAATAAAAATGGTAAGTCGAATTGAACATATTATATCTTAAAGAAAACATGTAAACTGGAAATAAACTTTAAACATTTAAACATAAAAAAAGACAATTGCATAAATTTTTTTTTAAAAAAGACAATTGATTTTAAATTATGTCTTTTATCTTGACCAATATAAGGATCCTTGGGTTTTGCACCGAAGTGCCTCTTCTCTTATGCACAGAAGTGCCTCTTGGGTTGCACCAGAGTGCCTCTTCTCTTATGCACCTAAGTGCCTCTTGGTTTTGCTCCAAGGGGCCTCTTGGTGAGGACCTTATATAAGTTATCTTTTAACATTATCTTTCTCTTGAAAACTCTTACTTTACTCTTAAAACATAACTTTAAATTTACTCTTAATGTGCATGAAAATGATACAATAATATTGACATTAAACATGGCATTCAGTTTCATATAAATTCATTGACTTCTAACAATTGAAATAGTAAATATTACATTCATAACATTCATTATGCATGCATATATACAATCAATCAAATATTTATGTACAAAGTGCATGGACCACTTACCTTTATTGGAGAAAACCTAATTTTAGTCTCCCTGATCCTGAGTCGAGTTCTAGGTTCCTGAAATTAATCATGGTTTGCATCATTATTAATTTAATTACACCCTAAACCCTAATTTGGGTACTTTAGGGAAACTTGGTTAGAGATGACTAAATTAGGGTTTGAAAACCTAAAAATCAACTTCCTTATTGAAAAATCTTTCCAACGACTATTTTTGCATAATTTTCTGACCAATGGTTGATTTACTGTGAATTTCCAAAAATATGGACCAATTAGAAATTATGATTTTTCATAGATCGGCCAATCAGAATTAAAAGAAAATTCAAAATTGCTGACACTTGGTTGATGAGTTGGACCAACCACTGCCAGCCATGCAAACAAGGGCCCCTATTATTCATTTTCAACCCAGTAAAGAACACCATGAAAGAATAGAGGAAATGAGAGTTGGGAAATGGCAGATTCATGGTTACATTCGAGCAACTGAACCTACCAATGCGTTCTCAGGGCTGTGGCAATCTTAGCGAGCCTGGCCATGACAAGTTTCATGAACAGTAGCTCCAAGGAGCTCTGCCACCATGGCCATGGAAGAGCTGGTACCCAATGATTGAAATCTAAACAACAAAATAGGTTCGGGGATGATCTTCCCCAACTAAGACACCCACAAGAACCGTATGGAGCCAAGAGGATGGACCAAATCGGGATTGCTTGTGCATCCAAGGAGCTCAACAGAGAGCAGCCGAAAATAGAGGGCCAAGTCGGCAACAGAAGAAAGGGGAAAAACCAAACAAAAACTGCAGATGAACTCACTGTGACAAGCACCACACCATCCCAAGTGTGAGACGACACCCTTGCGCATGATTCTGTGGTCGAGACAGCCAAGGGAGTCAGGACGGAAACCTGGCAGTGCACACTGCACAGCCTCCTACAAGGTACAAAGATTGGAGAGGATCTAGGGAAAACCAACATTGTAGAAATTAAACAAGAGGGTTCGGGATGCTTACGGGGCAGTGAATTAGTCTGGAGCCATATCTAAAGGGTAGGGCGAGGCCTGAATCACCGAAAATGAAGGTCGAGTAGGCAGCGCTGGCCTAGGGCACGAGGGATTGAATTGGACATATTTTTTGATTCTATGGGGTTCTTTATTTGTTTCTAGACCCTTATTAATGGGTTCGAAGGCCGACGAAAGCATCTAAAACTTTGGAGCAGCAATGGGATTCCATGCCCAATTGGGTGTTTCGTATTAGGGCATGAAATCCCTTCGAACAAGGGATCAATGGAACTGTGGCTTGCTCCTAGTTCCATTGGCAATGAAATTGAACAAATCCGTGGTCGGTGGAGGGAGAACCGGGCCGAAGAAGTTTGCGCCAGAGACCTGCTCTATAGGGTCTCCTACCCTAGGTAGGAGACGGGTCCAGAGCCATCGGATCATCATCTGACGGTCAGAAAGGAAGCTGAAATCATTGATCTTAAATCATCTGTGTGACATTAAAATGAAACCAAAACCATATGAAATCAATGAGATTAAATCAAAATCATTAGATTTTAGGGTTTTAAACTATAGTGAAGCTTCCCAAAAAGATTGAGGGGTCAAACAAAGTCTGATTAGGCTCAAATTTTGACCATAAGCTAATTAGAGGGTCTAGAACCTCCCTATCCAATTGGATTTGTGTTCTTTTGCTCTTTTGTTCATAAATTTTGTGTAGGTTGCTAATTTAATACATGCAGTATATAAATGTGACATTGATAGAATTATAGTTTACTAAATGAGCTATTTAAGCCAAAGCTAGGTTTATGAGATTATTTCATCATATTTTGGACTAAGAGGTCCCATTGAATTCCATTTTGTTAGATAAAAGCTTAAACTTGCAAGCTAGGGTTTCACATTAAGGTACTTTAATAGATCTAGGATTTTGAGGATGTTACAATTCTACCCACCTTAAATAAATTTTGTCCTCGAAATTTTCTCATGCTACCCACCTTAGGGTTTCACTTATTTTGTCTACACTAATCATATTAAAGTCTCATTCTCATGGTAGAACACTATCTTGACCTCCATGTGGGTATATTACTCATGATCCTATTTGACATCATCATTTGCATCTCTAAACTCTTCTCTAGGGTTTCAAATTTTACCAGGGATCTTATTTGCTTATCTATGTCAAATATCTACGCCCCCTACTCATGATTGGTCTTACTATGTATCTTGACCAGGTTTAGGTGACTATATGTCTTAAACTTTTAACACAAACTCTTCTTTTATTAGTCATCTTTGGATACATGCCGACCGGTCATATATTCAAAGTTGACTTATTTTATCACACTCATCTTAGTACCTTCCCCATGCACATGTCCCATACCACATGCAATTGGAAGGATAAGATAAGCATGATTATGCATATAACATTCTCTCTACAAAACCCCATGAGGCATTGTCCCATACTACAGACACGTGAGAAAAAGAGAGAGTATGCTATATACAGTTCAAGAGTAAACATAAAAATCCAAAACATCTAGGCACATAACCCTAATCATTATCTTAACTTATGTCTTCTGACTAGATTTCTACTTTGGTTTCTAATATCCTTCACCTACTTCTTTTATATCTAGGGTTAGAACATATGAATCTTTAGCTAAGTGGCCATCTACTCATTGCTCTGATACCATATTGTAATGCCCCTCTAAGCACATATATGGAAACGGAAGCAAACCCAATGTTGTCCATAACATGGGTCACTTGGCTCAGAGGAACATTACAAAACATGATACTCAAAAGAAATAAGATAAATGAAACACTTTGCATTAACTCAAAAATAGATTCATACATTGTTCATAAAAAGGGGAAACATAAGTTGTCACATCTTGATCTCAAGCCTAATACATGTAAACTTAGCAAAACTAAAACATTGAAAGATAAACACATAGTTGTGGTAGAATTTATTAATTAGTTTTTATTATTTCTAAAACCATATGATCTTGTTTGGGATGTGGCTCTAGCTTGTTGGCCTTCCTAAATGGGAGGTTCCCGAGAGGTGGGGTCATTATAGATTTCATGCAGAATAGTCATACATAACTATTTTGGTGGTAATATAATGTTATGAAACACAATTGGATGAATAATAGTGATAATGATGAAATAATATAATAATGGGCCACAAATATTAATTGTGACATACCTCCTAAAAGGAAATATCTAAAGTCAAATATAAGTAAAGAATCATGTTCCTTGGGTCCCAATTATCTTGGGAGTTAAGTTTCATCTTATTTTCAAATAATAATTATCCTAATTTGTTTTAGAAAAGAAATATGCATTTTTCTTCAAATTAGCAAATAAATCATTACATGTCTTACAAAGTGAAAATAAATATAAAATTCGAAATCTATATTATAAAACAAGCCTAAGTGTGAATTTTCAACTAATTTGGACAATCATTAAATGTGTTTAGGAGAGAGAAAGTGAAAATAAAGCCCAAAATATTAAATAATGTTTTAAATAATACTAATAGAGAAAATTATTGGCAAATTTGTGTTTCACAAGTTTATGGTTGCTTGTGGGTGAAGCTTCACTTAAATTGGTGGTTTCTAGATGCATCAAATTCATTAAGGAAAGAGAATATACGTGATAATCTAAAATAATTAAATAGTTTGCAAAATCTCTTCAAAAGTGAAATGTAATTCCAAAATTGGAATCTACACATCTTAATTAGTCAGGTGTAAAATTTTACTTCATTTGTACTTTGTTTTCACCCTCAATTTGAGTTGTAAACAAAGAACCTAAGTATTTAACATCACTTTAATCATTTACCAATTTGGATAAGGTTTTGGATTAATCAGCTGTCATTTGTTTTTTTTACTGTGTTGATTTAGTAAGTATTATTGTTGGTCATTGATTTTTGATCTAACGACCCCAACCTTTTCTCCTACTCCCATTCCTTCCTTCTCCTCGTGATTTATGACTCACAAAAACTAATTCCTCTCCCTAATTTCTCTTCTCAATTGCCTCTCTTTCCTTTCCGTCTTTGACTATATTTCCTTCTCCCCAACCTTCCTTGTTCCTCTACAAATCCATTGACCCTATAAATATTAGGGTTTCGTGGCCTCTTATCCAGTCGGCACCCGACTCCTTATCTCCTTTGTTTCTCCCATGCTTCCCCCCTTCCTTCCCATCTCTAAGTGAACTGGGAGAATCAAACACCATATAGATATTCCCTTTAACGTCGCCTCCCCTTCTAGTGTCATGGAACAAGATTCTTTTCTTCTCCTTGCTCTCAAGTGCATATAATGGCATCTCCTTCTTGCTACTCATCGTCGGTGTCGAAACAAGGGGGTGCTGGTCCTTGTGGGGGGCTGAGCGGATTGACACCTTTCCCTTGAGCAGGGGTGAAGTTGTTGGCACCTTCCTTTCTTCCTAGCACAATGTGATTTCCTATTTTGCTCCCCTAATCATTTACCTATTGTTTTATTGGACAATTTTGGGTGTTTCATGTTTTAATCTATTTTCACACTATGTTTTTTCTATGACCTTTGGTGGGTCTTTGAGAACTCACTACCTCTATTCATTCCCATTGTGATGGTTCTGGGATTGCTTGCCTACAACCTCCTTATTATCCCATGGTGAAAGTCGCCCTAGACACCCTAGATCGTCACAAAATCTTTGCCCTACCTCGTGAGGTTCAGTGAGAGGCAAGGAAGGAGAGATCATCAACTTTTCTTCAATCTCATAGTATTTTCATATTTTGATCCTCAGACTGAAGCTTCAATAGATCTGTGATATCATCATATAGGTTGTGCGGCAGAGGAAGATCATTCCCCGCATTTTCTCCATTTTGGCCCTGACCCAGTTTTATTTAGTCACAATTTTCTTGGGAAATTTGGTTTTTTCTTCCGAATCTACTGTGCGCCAGCTTTGTCTCTAACCCCGCCCAGTTCGCCAACAATCATAGGGCCACATCAGCAATGCGGATTTTGGTTTCTAGGTCATTTTGGTGATGTGGATTTTCCAAGCTTTCTGATTGGTCAGAAACCAAAAATACATAATAAATTATTAAAGATCATAAAAATAAAATAAAATATGTTTTGGAATAAAAAATATCCTCTACGCCTTGGTACTAGTTTCATCACCTAATTCTAATAAAAGAAATATATGATTTTTATGGCATTTTCTAATTGGTTGGATTCTCCAAAAATCATAACTAACAATATGTCAGTCTAAAAAATAAAATAAAATATGATATAAACTTAGGAAAAAATAATATATAATTAAGTATGGTTTTCATAACGTAATTCATCAATAAAAAAGGTGAATTTACGGTCTATGAAATTAATGTAAACCTAACCCCAATTCTACATATATTCTTAATAGGTGCTTTGGACACCTACGCTTGTACCTAGGAGTAACTGAGGACTTGTTTAGTGTCTGAACCATATTATTCCTTAGAGAAATTAACATACTTTCTTCTCTCTCTTGGTCCTATGGACAAATATCCTACACAATATCTCTTTCTATGGAAATATATTTCATGTGAAATACTTTATTTGTTTCTGATATTGGGATCATCCTATCTTCTATGGATACTCTTTTGACTCTATAATTATACTTTGTTCATTATGGAACTCTACATGGTAACATGAGTTACTTTTTCCCACTTATGTGTTGGATATTTATATTGTCCATTTGTGTGATGGAAATCTTTTTTAATCTAACTATATTTTTTACTTACTTCTACATTAAGTATGTTACGTGATTTAGTAGACCTAGAGTGGTGTAAGTACATTGGTATTGGGTTTTGTGCCCATGTTATTATTTCTGGGATGGATGTTATGTGCCCCATACTTAGGCTTTTGTGCCCATACTTTATATATTGGGGAGTTTGGTTATGTGCCATTATTTCTCAGGTTTCAAGTTTATTAGGCTTGGTCACCGTTGTCTTTATATTGTTCTAGTTCTATGATTATCTCATATGCACACAAGTTGTTATTATGATGATTTTTGTGCCCCAGATCTTTATGTTCTTGTGTAGCACAACTTTTAATAAGTTTAATGGCAAGTATCACTTTTGTTATGTTATGTTGCAATTCATTTCTCTTGATACCCACCTGGGTGGTTCTTTCCTTTTCTTTGGTAGCATTTTATTATGATGTCCTTTACTTCATAATGTTGCTCAATCTATATTTAGTATGCACATACCAGCTTTTGTTGATGTCATCTACATTTTCTCCTCTTATTGGGGTATGCCTCCAACCCCATGTGTAGGACATGGAGGACATGACATGCTAATATGGACCTAGCTTAAGGAGTTGATACTTGGAGACTTTCTTGATAAGCTTTTGATTTCTCTCTACTAGATCCTTATGACATAATATTCATTTAAACCAATATGGGAGATGATGACATACTTTTGTAAAATTTATTATACTCATATTTTATATTCCCCTGCGATACTTTGGTCTTTTGTATACCATCATGTGAGATTTGAAACTTTTACACCTATTCTAGCATACCTTTTGTGTGTAATTGGAATGGATGCTTTATTCCTCAAATTTTAGTAGGGAGTGGAACCCCTACCAGGTCCCACTCCTTACTCTATCTTCATCAGTCACTAAGGTAGCCTTAGATGTAGCGACTGATAATGTGTATTTTCTGCAAATCCAGAGAACGGGGTGAGTTATCAGCTCATGCTAAAAACAATTAGGGTTATCTAGATAAAACAAGAAAGAGATGACATTACGGAGAAAAAATAGGCATTCATATATCCTCAAATTTGGATGTTATCAAAAGATCTCCTAAAAAGCAAATAACAATATTTCTTATTCACTCACTTCCATTAAACTAACTTTCATATCACTTTTTTACATTATCTTTCATATTACTTTGTTTAACCAAATTATAATAAAATCTCTTGTTATTATTCTCTCTTATTCATCTCCAAAGATATCAACTTTGTCAAAGTTGAAGCAAAAGTATTCTTAACTTTGATTGGTTGAGCCTTATTATAGACTTGATTCAAGTATTTTGTATTCATCAAATTTTTTTAAAAAGATGCAATGAAACCATATTTGATTCTTATTGTATGACATGTTTGATTTACAAGTTTGAAAATTGTGTCATTAAGAAAAGGCATGTTACTTAATATACATGTATGTTATCATGTTTCTTCTTTTTCTAATATATCATTTTTATTTATTATTCATAGTTTTAACTTATTCATATCATTTTTCTCTTTTGATTTGGTACAAAGATTTTATCATTATATTTATAAAGACAATAAAATAATTTTGTAGTTTCATTTATTATTTATTTTGAAATACAAACAATGGCTAGTCACTTTAAACCAACTTGATGAGCAATTGATTCAAAGACCTAAAGAAATAAATATCATGTCTAAAAGGTAAAAATATATACTAGTTTCAAAACATTTATGTTAACTTTAAAATTATATGTTGTTTTTTGGATATTTTTCTATTATTTAAAGTTCACTTTTACTTATGACTAAAATAAAAGAGAAAATATATCCAATTTCAGTTTAACTAGACCTAATAGACTTCAACTCTATATTATACTCCTCCAACCCAAATTTTTGGTCAAGATCCACCACTGCAGTTAGATCCTTAATGTAAGGGACGAAGTTCTAGTAGTTAGATAAGGATGATGACTCATAGCTTTTAAATCACTTATGTAATGTATATGACATCAAGGCTCTAGATTTTATATTTGGATTGTGAAAACAAAGTTTGTGTTGGTTTTTATCTATGTGGTATCCAAAAACAAGAAAGGTTTGTCAGTTGTATAGTTTCACTTGAAGACACATTAAACAAAATTGAAACATGTAGACACCCTCCAATATCAATATAATATTCCATTTGAGACTGTAATTGTAGTTTGTGAGTCATGTAGTGTTATTATAAATTTAAGATGATTTCCAATTTTAAACATGCTCATTGTTACAAATGATTAAAACATGAAGGTTAACTATTTTTTACATTGTGCCTATGGGTCCTAGTAAAATTACTCAACTCCGAATTGGTCTAACTATTTGCCTGACTTATAAGCATATAAATACACCCAATTTTGTATTATTTAACTTGAACTTAAGTTACATGTTTTTAAGTATGAATTCATTAAAAATGGATGATGACAGTCCCTATCACGAATCCATTCATACCCTAATCCCAATCCGATTGTCCAAATGGGCAGTGTTAAATGGATTAGAGTACCCATCCCTGAGTGGCCCGCAGATCACGAACAAATACTATGAAAAAAGGAAATAACTTTCTTCTTTTATTGAAATGAAGTAAAGTGTTTATTACATAAGGCCCATATACAACAAGGAAAGAAAAGTAGATAAGAAAACTACCAACAACTACATCCCTTTTAGAATTTAGCATCCCATGTAGAGTCTAGATTTAATGTAGCAGTCTTTGTTTCAATAGATGATAGAAGAGTAGATAGCATGTTCATAATCTCTAGTTCCTTGCATTACCTAAAATCAACAAAAACAAGACACAATCAATGCAATTGCACGGTATGCTATCCAAAAACAAGTAAAATAGTTATAACAAAATAGTACACTTGGTAGGACTTATATTCAAAAAGTATAATAGATTTTTGAAAACCAATATTTGTTCAACAAGAATTTTACTACAAATTTCCCATTATGCTGATATCGAGAAGCATGCTTATATTTTATTTGGCTCTGTTGCCCCAACAAGATGGGACAGATCACCAGGCTCCTTCTCTCCATATGAGTTAGGAGGTCAATGTGCATGTTCCACCCTCCAAATGAGGAGGTCACTTGTACTCAATATCAACCTTATCAACATTATCATCATCATAATATAGGCAGTCATAATGGGTGATGTCATTTATGTTTTCAAGTTTTTCTCAGAATATAATATAGGAAAAACCATAGACTAATCAATAGGGAACAATAGATCGATAAGTATATAGACAAGTATACAATCAAGAGGTACATAAAAGGGTTCTTCCATATAATCAAGGAGGAGATATAATAGTGTACCTTTTGGTGGTTATTCAGAGTATGGAATCCAAAACATTGTAGATCAACCCGTTGAGTTAGATCCTAGATCAATAAGATTGAATCAAGGGTTAAGGTCTTAATGCTTAGAAGGTAATAATTCATCATTCTAGATTAGGGTTACACTTTCCTATTTCAACCTTAGGGTTGGTTCATCCACTTATAATCACCAATATTTCAAAATGTTCAACATTATTCAAGTGTTAAGAATGTGTTCAAGTATGAATGAACCCCTTAGGTCTTTTAGGAACATATGTCAACCCTAATTATTATCATCATTATTCAAGTTATCATCAAATCTCTAGATCATCATCAAGATGAATTAAATTATAATTCAAGATTAGATCAAGTAGAGTCATGGGTTAGATATATGATTCAGGGTTTTGCAATATTAAGATTAATCTTCATCATATCAAGATTGATCCTTAATTCAAGGTGAATGATTCATATTCTAGGCTATACGAGTCAAAATATTAGATGCCAATTCTTATTTAGTCATGTTTGATCTTTAGTGTTTCAAGATGATCAAGAATTAGGGTTTCTCAAGACTAAACTCAAAATAGAGTCATTAACTAAAATATTATGAAGAAGAGGGAAAATCTAGGGATATTGGTGAGATCCATTAAGAATTAGACTACACAAGTATTTTTAATAAATTCCTAGAATTTTTATGATCACGATCGACTATTTACTCATAATATTTAGATCTAGGATGCATTTTTAAGATTAAAACAAGATCCGGCTACTCAAGCAGAGAGGAGAAGAAAAATACCCAAAAAAGTAAAAGTCGAGAAATCTATGGGTTGTTGATCGGCAGGTGACCTTTGAGAACAACCAAGATCTTGCGGTTAAGAATGTGTGGCGTCCCAAGCACGTGCGAGTGATGGAAGTAGAGAGGGAGTGGTGAACAAATGCTTCACATCCGTTGATCCATGGTCACGATCACATGTTGACTATGATCCAATGATCACGATTCATGCTCTTAGCCAAAAGGGCTCGCAACCCGCATGGTGGAGATGTAGCAGAGAAGTGGCTGGAATAAAAGGGGAAAAGTGGACGAGACTGAGAGGGAGATTGTAGATGTGCTGCCAAGCTTTGTGGGAGTGATACGAAGCACTAGGTCGTGTTTTTATATGGTATTAGACTAGGGTTAGCGTTAATCCTAGGGGTCACACTGACCATTGAAGTGGTCATGAAAGAAGATCTTGATCATTCTCGAAACGCATTGACTCGAGGGGGAAAAAGAGCTAAGTTCACTAAGTTTGGTGAGGCAAACAATTTTGCTCACTTTGATTTTCAAAATGGGGTCAAGACGTGCCAATTGCATTTTTAGTGTCCTTGCTCTCCTCCCCGCTGATTGTGGGAGGTATGGGATGACACCCTGACTGTAGGATTAGGCCACAATTTGCGGATGCCTGATCCAAGGGTCGAGGCTTTCCTCCCGCTAGAGAAAGGATTATTGCATGGAAATGGTCATAAAAAAGCAAAGAAAATGTGCTTTTGGCATATAACCTCCAAAATTCATAGAAATTAGTAGGAATGTCCACATGGGGTGAAATTTGGATCCTACCTTCACATAAATGTGATGAATATTTAGAAAGCGTTTGAGGACAAGATGATGAAGTTTGATGGACATTTTATATCTTTGGGTAAAGTGTTACATTAATCAAATTTGTAATGGCATAATATGTATACAAGTCACATTAGTCACCATATTTCGAATTTGAATGCCCATTTTGATTATATAGCCAAGAAAAATGAATTGGGGTCATGAGTGAACAAAATGGGTAAAATTGGAATGGAATAAAAGTAAAGGTAAAACTCACTTTATTACATCTGCCCCTCCTTATTAGGATTTTTTTCTTCAAAATTTAGACTTACTTGAAAAGGTTAGGAAATCTTTCCTCCATGTCTAAATTTAACTCCCAAGTAGCATCATCACTATCATGGTGCTTCCACTACACCTTTACCATCTCGATCTTCTTATTTCTAACCTCCTTGGTGCAAGTATAAAGTATCTTGACTGGAACTTCTTAGTATACAAGGGTATCCTATAATTCAATTGGTTTGTGATTGAGGACAAGGCTAGGGTCCTTGACATACCGCTTCAGGTATGACACATGAAAGACATTGTGCATCATGTTATATTGTGGAGGCAAAGCCAATCTGTATGCATATTCCCCAATTCGGTCTAAAATTTCAAATGAACCTAGGTATTTGGGGCTAAGTTTTCCTTTGTTATTTACAATGGCTCAAATTGGTCGAATATTTAGGAAAACATGGTCACCTACCAAGAATTGAGTATCAATCCTATGTGCATCAACATAAGACTTCTGACGATTATGTGCCCTTTTCATCCTTTGCTTGATTAGGTTAACATTATCAGAATAAAGTTGTAATTCCTCAAAATTCAGAATCTATCTTTCGCCTACTTCATCCCAGTAAAGTGGAGACCTATACGGTCTTCCATATAAAGCTTAATAGCGAGGCATTCCTATACTCAACTGGTAGCTATTTTTATAGGTGAACTCAGCAATATGAAGGTAGTGGTCCCATGAACCACCCCAATCAGGGACACATGATCTCAACAAGCTTAGGCACATATGTGAAAATTCACTGGTGGTCCAACTACTCTCGTTTCCATGTCTCCATCCAACCATAGGAGTGAATTTCTCCCATAGTAGGGAGTTATAGAACTTGGATTGTCCTCTCAAACTGTCTGTCAATTTGTGGATGATATGCAGTACTCAAGTTTAGTCGAGTCCCCAGTTCTTCCTGTACTTGTCACCATAAGTGAGAAGTGAATTTTGCATCATGTTCTGATACAATAGATATAGGGATCCCATGCAATTTTACTATCTCACAAATATACAACTCTGCTAACTTTGGGACTTTGGTTGTTGTCTTGATCAAAATAAAATGGGATGATTTAGTCAGATGATTGACTACAACCCAAATGGCGTCACACTCTTTCTAGATCATGGGTAGATCCACCACAAAATCCATGGTGATGTTTTCCCATTTCGACTAGGGGATAGGTAGGGGTTGTAGAAGACCTCCTGGACATTGATGTTCAACCTTGATCTACTAGCAGGTAAACACCAAGAGATGAAAGCAATAATATCAGTCTTCATATTCCTCCACCAAAAATGCCTTTGTAGATCCTTGTACATTTTGATCGATCCAGGATGCACTATATATTTTGACCTGTGAGCTTCTCATAACACCCTTTCTGTCATATCTAAATCCTTTGGGATCCATATGAATTGTTTGCACCAGATTCTAACATCCAAGCCGACTATCAGCTGTATCTAGGGTTTCTCTAGCAACTTAGTCATCTTATCAAGACTCTTGTGATTCTTCTGGGTCAACAAAATATTGGACTGGAGGTCTGGTTTTACATGGATGTTGTCCAATCTGAGAATATTTCCCATATTCCTCGGGGCCCAAGGTGACATGACTTCCATGTTCTTCTATTTGGTGGTGAAAACGGTACCACATTTAGCATGCTTCCTATTGAGTGCATAAGACACTACATTTGCCTTACCAGGGTGGTAGGCAACTGTGAAGTCATAATATTTGAGATACTCACGGCATTGTCTTTGTCTGAGGTTAAGTTCCTTCTATGTCAAGATGCACTTCAGACTCTTATGGTCGGTGAGGTTGTAAGGTGGCACCATACAAGTAGTGACACCATATATTCAAAGCATATATGATGGCGGGAAGCTCAAGGTCGTGGGTTGGGTAGTTGACCTCGTTTGGCTTCAATTGTCAAGAGGCATAAGAAACTACCTTTCTTTCTTGCATGAGGACACAACCAAGACCAAATATTGATGCGTCAGTGAAGATGACAAATCCATTATTTCCCGAGGGAAATGTCAAGACAAGTGCAGTCGTTAGCTTTGTCTTCAACTCTTGAAAACTAGACTCACACTCTTTTGACCAGAAAAACTGCTGTCCTTTCCTTGTGAGCTTTGTGAGGGGCCAGGATGTCTTGCTAAAGTGTTGAATGAAACATCAGTAATAACCAGCAAGACCCATAAAACTTCAAATTTCAAAAACATTTTTGGGGTCTTGCTACTCAAGAATAGTCGAGACTTTGGCGGGGTCAATAGAAATTTTCCCACCAGAAATTATGTGACCCAAGAACATGACTTTAGAAATCCAAAATTCACATTTTGACAATTTAGCATAGAACTTTTGGGATTGGATAATATCAAGAACTTGACAAAGATGAGTACGATGTGACTCAGTGTCATTTGAATAAATCAGGGTGTCATCAATGAAGACCACTACAAACTCATCAAGGAAAGGTTGGAAGACATTATTCATCAAGTTCATAAACACACCATGGGAATTGGTCAACCCAAATGGCATGACCAGAAATTCATAATGCCCAGACCAAGTTCGAAAGGTAGTTTTTGGGATGTCTTCTTCCTTAACCTTGTTGGAGGTAACCAGAACAAAGATCAATTTTTGAAAAGACATGGGCAGAACAAAGTTGATCAAAGAGATCGTCAATTTTGGATAGCCGATACTTATTTTTCAAAGTAGCTTGATTGATCATATGATATTAAATGCAGATGTGAACGGATCCATCCTTTTTCTTGACAAATAGAATGGGTGCTCCCCAAGGAGAGGTACTAGGGCAGATGAAACCCTTGTCTGGAAAATCCTGCAACTACTTTTTTAGTTCAGACAATCCAGCATGAGCCATCTGATAGGGTGCCTGAGAAATGGGTGCGATACCAGGTGCCAAATCAATAAAGAATTCAATGTCATGATCAGGGGGTAGCCTAGGGATCTCCTCATGAAAAACACTTGGGTACTCATGCACTATATCAATGTTTTCTAGGGCACTCATATCAGGATTGAATATGGTTACAATTGCTAAGTATGTTTTGCACCCTTGGATATCAAGTTTTGGGCTTTAATTAGAGAAATAACAACATTTCAATTTTGTTCTTTTCTTCCAAGAATTGCAAGAACGGGGAGGTTGGGCTTGGAAATAATGACTTTCTTGGCATGACAATCTATCATACCATGATTTTTATGGATCCAATCTATCCCCAAAATGAGGTCAAAGTCTTCCATGTCTAAGATTATGGAGTCTGACTTAAGATTACGACCAACATAAAATAGAGGGACTTTTTCTACTATATAGTAGGAGACTTTCATTTTCCCACTTGGGGTAGTTACATCAAGTATGTACCCTAATTCCCTTATTTCAATATTGAGCATAGAGGACAGACTCATAGACATGAAGGTGTTTTTTGACCCAGAGTCAAATAGAGTAACAAAAGAATGGTCGTAGATTTACATCATACCTAGGTATATAGATACTTTGTGTAAGGAGTTTGTAGAAGATAATCATGATACAGTGTTCAAGAAATAATTTTAATTTAAATGGTATCTTCCATGAGTTTGTTTCTAGTGGCATTCACCTCAGCTGCATTTACTGCAAACACACATGCCTATCGATGTTCACCCTTCTTGGACCATGATGGAAGAGGGTGAGGGCAGTTGTCTCTAAAGGGTCCCTCCTTTTTGTAGAAGTGACAGACATGGGACAAATACCTGCACTGGCCAGAATGGAAGTGACCGCAATTGTGGCAATGAGGAACATTGGGATTCTGGCCTTGACCTCTATTTTGGCCAGGATTCTGGTTCTATGCAAGGCCACAGTTGTAGTTTTGGTTCTGGCCTTGATTGTAATTCTGAGCAGGAAGATTTATGTGATTCTAATGTTGGTTTCTATTCTTATTTCCACCATTATGGGGTTTTCCCTTCTGTTCGAGTTTTGCAGGTACAACCTCAGTAAGGCCTAGCTAGGTAAGAGTGGGTAGTCGCTTCCCGTATCCCATCCCCAAGGTTCTTTTTGTGGACAAGGAATGGTCATAGGAATCTTTAAAATTAATGTTTTTGGATGAGGACACAAAAGTTTTTAGGGTGAGGAAGAGCCCATCACTGTTACAGTCAAGTTTCTGCTCTTTAGTGAGGTTGGTGACATGTCTCTCTAGGATTCAAAACTATTGGCTGTACTCAACCACGATGTTGGTTCCTTGGGTAAGGGTGAGAAATTAATTGTTTTGTTTCTCTTTTCTCTCATAGGTGGGATGGAAATGATTGGTGAAAATAGGTTTGAAGGCTTCCCAGTTGATAGGAATTACCTGTTGTGACTATACGTAGTTCTTCCACCACAACTTGGCCACCCCTTTCAGCTAGTAGGCTGCAAAACCAACTTTTTCTTGTTCAGGGCACCTTAAAACCCTAAAGGTGTTCTCCATGGATACTTACTAAGTATAATCTTTATCTAGGACATCATCCTTATCTTCCCCATAGAAGGTTTATGGGATGAGTTTTAGGAATTCTTGGATGGTAATGGGTTTTCGGTGGTGGTAGGGTACTATAGATTCTATCTAGATAGCAAGGTTATGAACGTAATTTATAATGGATTTCTATTTAATTTCCCACTCCCTCATATCGGTGCACTTATTGGCAAAACTGACATCCTCATCAACATTCATGTGAGGCTCTTTTCCCTTGTCTTTGGCACCATAGGTTCCTTAACCATCCCTATTGTTCCTGATTTTTGGGGCCATCTGCAAGTGTTAAAATGATATAAGTTTTATCATTTAGAATTTTCAAATCAAGGATATGATAGATCATGGAAATATTGCAACAAGTTTTCTCAAACTATTTTCAAATTTTAGTTCTTCCCATCCTTAGACTACCCAAAATAGAGAGAGTATATAGATCAAGTCATCACACCTTAATGACAGTGAGAAGATGAGAAGTCATCCTACTTCCTTGTAGTGCGTGGCTTGGGTAAGCCATAAAGAAGAGATGAGATGCTAGAATACTCTCTAGGGTTACAAGAAGTCCTTCCATTCATTTCTAGATCCACTAAGGATAGGTGGAGCTGGAGGAACCCCAGCCACCGTGAAAATATATAGGAGGAATTATGTCAAAAACCCCTTTGTGCTCCTTCTGGACACCTCAATTTCACCATAGTAAATTTTAGGGCTTCCTTGGTTCAGTGATTAAGAGCATCATGTCATTAATGCATATGAAGTGTTTTATGGCTCTGATACCAACTGTGAAGGAACCATTCTTATACTAATCCCAATCCCGCTTACCAAATGGGTAGTGTTAAAGGGATTAGAGCATCCGTCACTGAGTGGCCCTAAGAACACACATAAACAATATGCAAAAAGGGAATAACATTCTTCTATTATTGAAAAAACCAAAGTGTTTATTACATAAGGTCCGTAGGAAACATGGAAATAAAAGTAGATAAGAAAACTAGCCAACAACTACATCCTATTTAGAATTTAGCATCCCATGTAGAGTCCAGATTTGATGTATCAGTCTTTGTTTCAGTAGATGATAAAAGAGTAGATAGCATGTGCATAGTCTCTAGTTCCTTGCATTATCTAAAATTAAGAAAATCAAGTCACAATCAATGTAATTGCATGCTACACTATCTAGAAACAAGTAAAATAGTTTATAGAAAAATAGTACACTTGGGAGGACTTATATTCTAGAATTTTATTACATATTTCCCATATGTTGATATCGAGAAGTATGCTTATATTTTATTTGGCTTAGTCGCCCCACCAAGATGGGGGAGATCACTAGGTGATAACACCCATTTTATGGCTGTCAGAGCTCGTATTCCATCGTTAAATTAGCCTCCAAACTTGACTTACTCTCCTTTATGTTCTATTTATCATGAAAAATCATGGCCGCTGCATTCTAACAATGTTTCCCATCTTTTGAAGAGCTTTCTTATTTTTCTACAAGAAAAGAAGGAAAAATGGGCTCAATAAGCCCACTAGAAAAGGATTTCATTTCCCATGTCCTTACTACCCGACGCGTTGTAAGAAACCATCACGTGGGCTCAACCATTCACAATGAACGGGACAACTCACAACCTGCTATGGCTTTTACCTGTCATAGTGTCAACCCATCACGGTTGCAACCCGATATGGTGAGCAATTGGACATGATCACCCAGCGGTACGTAGCTCGATATGACTCTAGCTCGCCACAACCAAACATGCACATTCCCGCTATGTAATACAACTTCAGCCTGTCACATGCCGTAGCTCGATATGCCCTGATAACCGGCACCACAATATACCAACATGGTCATTGTCCTATTGACTACTAGCAAATACAATCCAACATAGCATATCGGGTGACAACCCGTGACAGCCTCATTCAAAGCTCTAGCTAAAGTCATTACTTCCCAAACACGTGGACCAATAAAGCTTCAACCTCCACCTACCTGCTGCCCTATAAATAGAAGCTACATGCCAACGATGGGAGGGCTACCAGATCTGAGGGGGAGCTAGTGCAGCAAATTCCCAAGAGCTAACAAGTGATAGTCACACTCCCATCCCTCTCGGGATGGAAGGAGTTCACTTAGAGATCGTTTTGGTAGCAGCAGGCAATGCCTGATGATCCTTGAAGATTCTATGAGCATGTCGGGTTTCTGTATGAGCTCAAACCCGAGACAGTCCACCTAGACAGAACAACCCGACATGAAGAACTCGAGATCCAGGATAGTACCAACCCGATACGGACATAAACCAGATACAGTCCATACACCCGTCATGGTTGCAACCCGACACGGTTGCAGCCCGACATGACTGCATCATGTGGAAGTCATATCTCGATACGATCGCCACCCATTACGGTTGGAACCTTAGATGGTCAACAACGTGACATGATCATATACCGATATGACTACAAGCCGATATCGGGTTAGCACTGTCCTGAGCATCATCTGTTGTGCATATCAGTTTCCTAGATCAAGGAGACTGATACCTATCTTCCTTTTTACAACATTTACTTTCATTCAGTATAGCATTGTTACCAAACTATTATATGATAATTGGAATCCGTGAAGCAATTCTCATATCATTTTGTGTATGGATATATTCTATTGAATGATCTCTTACTAGAATCTGAACTCTAGTTCCCTACTTCTGTTGCATGTTTTTGACTAGCTATCGAATCATGTTTCATGTGTTGACCTCTTCGAGAGAGGGGAGTCATCAACTTCAATAACTCAGTCTGGTTCAGGTGTATGAGAGTACTCAGGACCAGAGCTGCATCCAGCCTATTTCCTGTGTGAATCTGCATCTCGCCCCTTCGAGAGAGGTTTCCAGTACATGATTCATTGGCACTTTCTTTGAGAGAAGAAAGCGTCTAGTGTAGACCACTACCGCTTGTTTTGATAAAAGTCTTCTTTCATTGTGCTTGCCCGAATGATTGTTCTCTGTCTTTAGTTTTCTTGTATGCAAAACTACCCTAAAAATGCTAAACCCCAAAATACCTAAGCCCTTATCTTCCTGGTAACTCCCCTCAGAGATTGATTTAGTTTAATTCTTTAAACTCTTTCCATTTGTGCTTTCTTACAACAAATCTTATCCCTTGTCCTTTAGACGACTTAGACAAGTAAAACATAGGTTCTGAAGCGTTATTCCTTCTCATCCTTGTTTTTGACCCTGAACTGTTACTTCGACCCCATGCTAGTGGCGGTCATCTTAAACATTCGAGTATTATAAATTATAAATGTATGATGTCCTAGACCTGCTTCCTTCTCCTTTTTGGACTCATACTTAAGGCCGATCAACTTTTTGGCACCATTTCCAGGGACCAAGAAATGAATACCGTTATACGAACTCTAGTTTCACTTGCACTTTGTCAAACACTTTGTATAGATTTATATAAAACTACAGATACATATTGCACATATCTACCATGCCACCCTTATCTTTCTATATTTCTTCCTTTCAGGTACTTACACCCCTTTCCTCTCGCAGGCATGGCTGACCAGGCTCTCGAGGATAGATCCCTTTGATCTTTTGTTCAAGTGAGGGCAAATGATGAAAAAAACTCAGTGGTGGAGCAACCACTCAATGTAGCAAACTTTGAGATAATACTAGGTTTTCTCCAGTTATTGCAACACAATCACTTTGGAGGAAACAATAGTGAAGAGAACCCTTACAATCATCTCATGATGTTCAAAAGGTACTGTAAGACTTTTAAGACTAACTGGGTCCTAATAACCTATATCTACACCAAGTGCTTCCCTTTTTCTCTAAAGGACAAGGCATTGGAATGGTACTCAAGCCTCCAGGATGAGAGCATCCCAAACTGGGAGCATCTCGCTAATGCCTTCATAGCTAAGTTCATCCCTATTGAGAGGACTATAAAATGTTAGAACAAGATTAGTTGATTCTCATAGAAGGTTTCAGAGAATCTACATGAGACGTGGGATTGATTCCAAGGATACCAACGTGAATGTCCACACCACGACTTTTCTGAGCCAAGCGTGATTACCACCTTATACAATGGCATGTGTGTCGAAAAAAGGAAATCCTTGAATGCTATAGTAGGCAGTGATTTTTTGGGGCTCAATGCTCAGAGAGCCAGGGAGATCATCGACAACATGGTTACAAATCAATAAGACAATGAGTTCGATAGAGAATCAACAAGTCACTCTACCCATGGAGAATCAAAGGTGATGGAAGCACTTTCAGCCAAGCTAGACAAGATAGTGACCGATGTTCAAACCTTGAAGTAGTAGAGCTAATAAAGCAAGACCCACCAATAAATGGTCAGGAGCTGTGTCACGTGTGGAGAGTATGATCATCTTTCTGACTATTGCCCACACACAACTGTATAGGGTGACCCTGATGAAGAAAGTATGAAAAATATAAGTTATGTTCAGTATCGACGCCCCGACCACCCATGGTTCTCCTATGGGAACACTAGTTTTGTGGAAAATTCACACCAGCTAATCAGCAGGACCTCTTCTTGTGGTCTACAGAATCAACAATGCTAAGCTAACTTCCAAATACACAGCAAAATCAACATCAACGACCATCAATGATGACCGAGTTAATGTCTTTAACTAAAAAATAGAACAAATTTAATGAGAAGCTACACAAGAGTTTGGTGGATAGCACAACATTGCTCAATCTCATGTAACAACAGTTGGGAGGTTTCTCAGCCCAGATCGGGGAGCTCCAACAACATAACAAATAGATAGATCGGCAATTGGCGAGTCTGGCTAAGAGCATCATCCATCAGGTGGGATGATTTCCTTCTAATATTGAGGCAAATCTTAGAGGAAATGAAACTGCAAAGATGGCCATCCTGAGATCAGGAATGGTGTTTCATTCTACTGATGAAAAAACAGCAAAAGCCAAACATACCATAGTACTGGTAAAAGATGTAACACCTGAGGAGGTTGCAGAAGTATCTACCAAGCAAAGGAAAGTAGGAGATAAGGGAAGTAGTGAAGAGGCATCTGAAGAACATCTAGATAGATACACACCTCAAATACCTTTTCCACACTAGTTATTGAAGGCCCAGTTAAAGAAGAGATATGAGAATGTTATATCTATAATAAAAAAATAACACCTCGACATACCTTTCTTGGATGCCATTGAAGAGATACCCACCTATGCCAAGTTTTTCAATGATTTGATTTCAAAGAAAAGGAGAGGTGATGACATCAAAATGGTGATGTAAGCCTAGATATCTAGCTCTTTTGTGAAGGCAAGCATGCCTACTAAGAAAAAGGACCCTGGTGCTTTTGTAATCCCTTTCCAATTTGGAGATAATGTCACCAAAAAGGACTATCTGATTTGGGGGTGAGCATTAGTCCCATGCCTCTCTATCTTGCAAGAATATTGGGGCTTACTGATATAGTAAGCACCAACATGTGGATCTAGCTGGTAGATCATACCTTTACAAAACCAGTCAGAATGGTAGAAGATGTACCAATCAGGGTTGGACGTTTCTTTATACCATGTGATATCATCCTCATCGACACCTTGGAAGATCCTAGATTCCCAATGATCTTTGGGAGACCCTTCCTAGTGACTGGGAGTTCACTCATTGATGTGGAGGTAGGGATGATAACCATCATAGTTGGAAGAGAACACATCAATTTCAACATATGTGACTGCACGAAAACGCCCTAATTCCTTGAATCATCTTACTTTGTTGAGAGATACCAACAATTCTATGATGAGGTAAGAAAGGAGAAGGATATGATGGACCCGTTGATGTGTGCTTTGGTTAGTGATGTAAAAGTTATCAAGGACCCAAAAGTGAAAGAGCTCCTAGATCTTCTAGATGAAACAAAGCCTATCGAATTCGACGGTCTAGTTGAAACTGCAATGTATGTCACACTACAGAGTAGTACCACCGAGGAGCCAGAGAAGAAGACTCCACCCCGGTTAAAAGATCTACCGAAGGGTCTGGAATATCAATTCTTAGATGAGGAGAGAATAAACCCAGTCATTATCAATTCTGATTTGACTGATGCACAAAAAGAGCAGTAGCTAGTCGAGTTGAGGTCATAGAAGAAAGCTTTGGGTTATTCCATTGAAGACCTGAGGGGCATAAGTCCCTCTGTGTGCATGCACATAATACACCTTGAAGAGGGGTCCAAACCTTATGCACAACCGTAGAGGAAGTTTAATGAGAAGTTGTGGGAGGTAGTCAACAAAGAAGTTGTCAAGCTTCGTGATGCTGGCATCATCTACTCTATATGCGATAGCACTTGTGTAAACCTATCTAGGTTGTTCCCAAGAAAGGAGGAATCACAGTGGTCAAGGGAGACAATGGCATTGAAGTCACAACAAAAACTATCACATGATGGTAGATGTGTATTGATTATAGAAAGTTAAATGTTGCCACCAAAAAAGACCATTTCCCACTCCCTATCATCGATCAGATGCTTGAGTGTTTAACACACCACTTGTATTTTTGTTGGTTAGACGGGTACTCATGATTTTATCAAATCCCAATCCACCCAGACGACTAAGTGAAAATGACGTTCACTTGCATCTATGAAACCTACGCTTTTCGAAGAATGCCTTTCAGGCTCTGCAACGCACCTGCATCCTTTCAAAGATGTATGAAAGCCATCTTCACTAATTTCTTGGAGCATAAAATGGAAGTTTTCATGGACGACTTCAGTGTCTATGGAAGCTCCTTCGACGACTACTTGCAGAATCTATCCCTCATGATGAAGAGATGTGAAAAAAAAACATGACCCTCAACTGGGAAAAATGTCATTTTATGGTACAAGAAGGCATCGTGTTGGGACATAAGATATCAAACAGAGAAATCAAAGTCTACCAGTCAAATGTTGAAGCTATTGCAAAACTCCCCCCATCCACATCTGTGATGTGAGTTCAAAGCTTCTTGGGACATGTCGGGTATTATCGTAGATTCATTAACGATTTCTTGAAGATAGAAAAACCTTTCCAAACTCTTAATTAAAGATGTAAGGTTTGAGTTCACCAAAGAATGCCTCATGGTGTTCTCTATGTTGAAGGACACACTGGTCTACGCCCCCATAATCAAGTCACCCGACTGGAATCTCCCGTTCGAGTTGATGTGTGACGCCAGTAATTATGCGATAGGCGCAGTCCTCAGACAGAAGAAGGATATGAAGAACCACATAATCTATTACGCTAGAAAAATGTTAGATGAAGCTCAGATCAACAATACCACAACAGAAAAAGAAATACTAGCCATCATCTATGCATTCGATAAGTTCCGTTCATATTTCGTGGGCTCTAAGGTGACTGTCTACACAAACCACAGATCCATCAAATATCTAATGCAAAAGAAAGATGTCAAGCCTAGGATGCTACGTTGGGCATTACTGCTTTAAGAGTTCGATCATGAAATCGTGGATAAGAGGGGTATTGAGAATGTGGTTGCTAATCATCTCTCTAGAGTTAAGATGAAGGATGACCATCCACTATCAGTGAATGAGAGATACAATGATGAGTCAATCTACTCTTCTAGAGTAGATAGCCCAGAAGGACCGTGGTATGTGGATATTTGCAATTATCTAGCTTGTAAACAGCTTCCCCCGAAAATTACTTATAATCAAAAGAAGAAATTCTTCTCTGATTTGAAGTACTATTACTGGGACGACCCTTTGTTGTTTAGGAAATGTGTTGATAACCTCTATAGGACATGTATACCTGAAGATGAAGCCCCAAAGATTCTATATGACTATCACTCCTCTCCTTATGGAGAACATTTGGCAGCAAAAATAATAGTGACCAAGGTCCTACAATCTGGTTTTTACTGACCCGCTGTATTTAAGGATGCTAATGCCTATGTTAAGGCTTGCAGTGAATACCAGCGGACTGGAACTATTTCCCACAGGAATGAGATGCCTTTTTCTGACTAGATAGAAGTTGAGATTTTTGACATCTAGGGGATTGACTACATGGGACCTTTCTAGTCATCATATGGTTTTTAGTATATCCTAGTTGCAGTGGACTATGTCTCAATGTGGATGGAAGTTGTGGTCACCACCACTTGTGATGCTAAATCTGTAATAAAGCTCTTTACAAAGGTTATCTTCCCAAGATATGGGGTCCCCATAATTGTGATTAGTGGCGGAGGATCACATTTCACCGAAAAGCAATTTGAGTTCTTGCTGTAGAAGTACCAGGTTATACATAAAGTTTCCACCCCTTATCATCCCCAGAGTTTTGGATAGGTAGAGGTCTTGAATAGACATATTAAGCAAATCCTGGAAAAGACTATTGGGAAATCCCACAAGGACTGGTCTACAAAGTTAGATGACGCCCTATGGGCTTATAGGACAGCCTTCAAGACATCAATCAGCACCACGCCATATCATTTGATTTATGGGAAAATTTTTTATTTCCCCTTCGAGCTAGAACATAAAACTTTTTGGCCATCAAACATCTGAATATGGACCCAACCCTGGCCGAAAAGAAAAGATTCTTGCAAATCGAGGAGCTCAAGGAACTTAGGCTTCATGCCTATGATAATGTGAGGATCTATAAGCAAAGGACTAAAGTCTGGCATGATTCTCACCTTAAGAAGAAGGACGTCAAAGAAAGTGACAAGGTCCTACTTTTTAAATCTTCCATTCAACTTTTCCCAAAAAAATTGCAAACTCATTGATCAGGACAGTTTGTGGTAGCAAAGATATACCTATACGGAATGATGGAGCTGTTTGACAAGGATGACCCCAAAAAAATATTCCTGATCAATGGACACCATGTGAAAATATTCTATTAAGATGAAGCTTTCATAAGACGCTATGAATTGGCCCTAACTGTTGTTGAAGCCGCACCCGAAGAAGAAGCCTGAACAAGATTGGAGATGTAAAGCTAATGACAAAAATCATAGCTCTCTTTGGGAGGTATCCCATGTTTACTTTCTCAGAATAAGACTGTTATTTCCTTTCCTTACGAAAAACATTCTGAACACTATTTTAATAATAAGGCCTGAGTCTGTGCATGCGCCACGTGCACTGACTCTCATGTTTTCTGGGCCACCGACTTTGTTTTCTTTGCCTTTATCTATAATACTAGCTGAGGCTGGAGATCTATGAATTAGGCCAGTGATGTCTTAAAAATCAGGAGCTTTCTACTTCCTTGCTCGAGTAATCACCATAGTCCTAGACGATCAAGGTGAGGTGGTGCCTAAAAGAGGCTCCATATCAATTTTTACGCATATCGAGTAATGTATCGCGTTGCCCGTGAGTGTGCCGCACACATAGGCATATGGGGGACTTCCTCCAAGTCATCCTATCACCCAGTTCTTGCACGATATCAAATGCTTAGTCAAGTGCTCAAGTCGATACGAGTGTTGTGCGATATCGGTCAGTTATGTCGGGCAGCAGGATATACCACCCTTCTTACGTATCACTTATACGTGTGTCAGTTTGTAAACCTTTATGTGCCCATGTCGTATAAATGTGTCTCGCCCATCGGTATCAGGTTTCGCGTATTGGGTAATGTGTCACTCTCTCGGCCTTGCGACGGGACATGTTCATTCCGGTTTTACCTTGCTTAGGAAGGCGATTTACGTAGTTATGTGACACGTGCCCCCGTCTCTCTACTTGCATTGTCCTTTGCGGTAGCTATATAAGCCTTGAGATGTTAACCATGATGGGTTACCATCTTTCACTCTCCTATCATGCAAGCTCACATATTTCCCAGAGCAACCTCCTCTCCCGTATCGGGTTCCTGACTACTCTCCTTCGCATGACATGTTCAAACTTCTTTTCCCGATAAGGTAAAACCCAAGATCACACAATATTGGTCGTATCACATTCCATATCATGCAACACCTTGATGTGCCACATCTTGGCCTATCAGTTTGCATCTACGTCACACCCAACTGTGACGGGCTACATGATATCGGATTTTGGCTACTCTAAATCACCGATATCGAGCAAGCCATGCGTATCAAGTTTTGATAGTATCGCGTCAACCATATCAGGTAGGACTAAGCTCACTTTCCGCACAATCCTCCGTATCACGTTGCCATATCATGCATACACATAATTGACTTAATGCTAACCAGCATCATTCTTTCTTTCACAAACTGATACCAGTTTACCCATATCTCCCAAGCCGTATTGGGTTGGCTATTTCATATTGGTTTTTACCTTTGTCGCCTTCACGTGTCGGGTTGGCCTACTTTTAAACACCTAACCCGATACATGATACAAAATGCCACTTAAATGTTTGATTTCTTTATTTTTTAGATAATGGCATGCACCAAGGAGACTGTTGTCCATATCGACCAGCACAACAATAGGATCCCCTCTAAAGTCACCACATGGGCCACTTTAGGGTAGAAGCTACCTAACCCAACAACAACTCAACCTCCCACTACTGACAAGAGGCCCCACATCGAAGTAGAAATGACGGTTCATGACGCACCAGCAGAACCCAAAGTCTTGACCCACTCCCTAGGTTGCTTCACTCCAAGAGACGTAGAGCATCGTTGCTAATACACTGAACTGGCGGTGAAGGTCTACCGCCTGACAAGGTTCTGCCATGAAGCCTCTTTCCAGTAGATTGATATTTTTGAGAGACTGAAGAATGTCCTCGGTGCCGCTGGGCTCTATGACATTTGTTCCCATTTCTCCAACTCCTACATTGAGTTGACTAAACAATTCATATCCTCCCTTCGAAGGGTGCCAAAAAAACCCAAAGAGTGCAAGAGATTTAATGGAGCGACCGAGTGTAGGCCCGATTATACAATATGAAATATGAGATGACCGAAAAACTGCTCAACAAGATCTTCTCCAAGAATGAAGACGAGCATAAATTACTTGATTAGGGTGCCAAGATAAGAGAGGATGACAACTTTGACCCAGTGAAGCTTTGGAAGGAGCTGATAGGTGAGTCTGCTTTCAAGCCCGACAGTACAGTGGTTGCAGTCCACTCCTTCTTCTAGATGATCGTCTACAAGATAGTGACCAGCCTCCTCTTCAGCAAGTTCAAGACCAGAAACCTCTATACTGAAGAGCTATACATGATCTGGTACATAAATGCAGGAAAGCCAATAAATTTGGGGTGCTTCCTCATCAACAGACTCCATCCAATCAAGGATGCCACCAAAGAGTACAACATGGGAGGCATTGTAAACCTGATCACGGTAGGGCTCGGATATCCAAAGGAACCACAAAGTTTATTGCAAACTCAAGGTGAGGACAAGATAGATATCAAGTTCCTCACAAGAGCCAACATTCTAAATAAAGAAGGATCTCAACTCTTCTATAGGTTCGCAAGAACCAACACTCCGATCCTGCTGCCATGTTGTGTCAACTATGACGCACATAAGTTGGTATTTATGCCAATAGATATCGAGGCTCTAGAGGTCGATGCAGCCTACATAGCCCCGCCCACTACCCACAAAAGGTAGATGCAAATAAGAAGGGGCCTCCAAGGCTACTCACCAACAAAGGTCCCTAGTGGCCATCACTAATGACCACCTGGAGGTCGAAGCAGCTATGGCAAATGAACCAGTTGCACCAACTGAAGTAGCTACTCCAACCGAAGTAGATGTGCCAGCGAGCACAGTCGTGCCAGTAGAAACAACTACAGTCACAACAACATTTGCACCCAATGTAACTATCATACCGGTCATATCGACGACGACTAAAGCTCCCATAGTGCACCGTGACACCTCTCACAATAGTGAGGAGGCCCTCATCCAGCTCCCTGAATAACGAGCTCCAGTCCACTCAACAAACTCCCACCCTAGCAGTAACGGTGGAGATCGCTTTGTTGGAGGATGAGGCTGAGATTCATGTGGCCAATCACGACCCCCAAACTCCACTACTTCCACCCATCCCCATGCTGAAGCGGAAGCTACCACAACAAGGGTACCTACACCATGCCCGAAGGCCATGCCTTCACACACTGTCATGCTAGAATTGCCTCCATCTAAAGGCGTACCTTCCACAGGCCATGCTGCCAGAACTGCGAGCCGCTATTGAAGCCAGCCATTCACCTACTCCTTCTTTGGGGCATGCCTTTGAATATGATTTCGATAGCATGAGGGAGGTAACCCGTAATCATTGCACTACTTTCTAATCCCTCACCCACAAATTTCAGGCTTTCCAGTAGTGACTGGGAGCACAGGAGCGTCAGCTGCAAACTCTGGTCGGTCTACCCAACCGGCTAGACATAATGAACCAAACAATGGAGGCCATGCTCTAGCGCTTTTCCGATATGGAGCATAGGATCAAGAAAAGGAGAAGACACCTCCACTCAAAATGGTCCTAAAGATCACCATCGGTGCCACTGTCTTCAACATCACTATCATCTTCTTCTTTGTCTTCGCCATCTTCCAACTCTAGTGGGCCCTCCAAAGTTTTAGAAACACCCAAGGAGGAGGTGACCAAGAAGATCATCGGCGGTTCCCCCAAAGAGAAAAGAAACAGCCATGACGTCGACAACACAGCTCATAGAGACACCACAATAGGGGTAATGGGTGAAGCTCACGAATTCACAGAAATGAGCAACCAAAAGTGGGGCCTACATCAGATCTTAGAGATCCCAAAGGGTTTTGACCTCCACACCGATGCCTTTCCAGATATACATGAGTGGATCATCTAATAGGGAGCGAGCCAGTGATGGCTGATATGACAACTCTACTATACCAACTCGAGCCAACTGAGGCCACATAAGACCTCTCCGGTAGTTTGACAGACGATCGCTCTAAAGGAGAAGGAGGTGATCTATACAGCTCGTTAGCAGCACATCCCCCTCAATGGAAGAATTTAGTAGCTGAGCACTTTTCTGAGCCGTCTGAAATACCAATGTTTGAGATGCCTGACTTCAAAAGATGTGTTATAGGCTATCTGACTACCTGTTACCAACACTTTCTGAACATGGTGCTTAGACAGTACCTAGATGAGAAGACCATCATCTGGAATAATGACTACTTCTCCCTACAATGTTGAGCACTTAAAGGAATATTCCACTCAGTGGGTGTAGTAGGAAACATCCTCTTTCAAATCATGAAAGGCACAATGATAGAAAATATCATGCTGAATACATGTCGGCAGCCAATCTACAATGCCACTCCCACCCTGGCCAGGTGGCTGCTAGTAGGAGCATACAAATCACAATCAATGGTCAACATGTTGAAGCATATTGAAGAACACACCCCTGGACTAGTGCTAGCCCCCATAAGCACAGGCATCATCATTTCCTTTGTGTCACAGACCTACACTCCCATGACCACACACTCTTCAACTATTGTGTAGGGGAGATTCCTCACCTGGATCATGACTTCATTCATCCCGAGGACAAGCTCCTAAAGCTCATGCCACTCTGTCTTCACTGGGTCAACAAAGAAAGCATCAAACGCCACATCGGCGTTTGGAATTTCTATGTGATAAGAGACTTCCATGTCCAACAAGACCTGAGAAGCGGTAACATCACCTTCATCATGCTTCATGTCATGGAGTTTCTAAATATTTTTAGATACAAGTTGCAGCTCCAAGACATGAATTTCTACTGGCTGAGGAGCATCTACGTGTTGTTGGTAATTAAAGACAGGAACTACTTAGATCCTGAGCTTCCCAAAGACTTCCTAGAAGCAGAATTGGATGCCCACTCTTCGCAACTAGGTAGCCAACCAAGGGAAGAGACCACACTCTCACATGAACAGTATCGTGGCAGGCCGGGCAAACAACTATGGGACTTGCACATCCTGGGACAACCTGACGTGATTTCCATTTCTACCACCGCAGTCCACATCAACTCCCTCTATCAAATGACTGTGGAATATACATGCTCCACTGGATATACAATGTGTAAGCACTAAAATAAGGACTTGAAACACTTCATGGCATGGACTACCACAACAGTGAGGACGATATCAGTTGAAGACGCACGCATCCGCTGAACCCTCACTGACCTATAACTACTCTTTCGTATTCATCTCACTACTCTGGGATAGAGTGTGTGATGAGTTTGGGGGGGACTTTATAGCATCAGTGAGGGAGGTATTCTAAAAATCTTTTTCATCCTTTCCTTTCCTTCTATTCCTTTAGCATAATCCATGTATACATTGTATGTAAATGTTTGATAGTAAGAAATATATACACAAACCCCGTCTGTTGTTCAAAGTTGTAAAGTTACTTTATCTTAAATACTTGGTACAACTTCCAATTTGTTCTCTCCGTGCCTAAGGTTGTGTACATTTTTTCTATGCTCTCTTGAAAATGTAGTCTTAAACAACAAAGACTATAACATTTCTATGCCAACCTTGAAAAATAATTTCCTTCCGGCTAAGAGATGTGCATGAGAAGGAAAGAGCTACTCAAATAGTAAACTCCCTTTTTCCCCCACCCACCAAAATCCCAAAAGAGAGAAAAAACTTATGAGACTGAACAAAAGCATGACAGTTGTGCCAAAAAAAAACACTTGTCTTCCCAAAGGTACCCATCTTTAGGCATGGTAGATCCGAAGCAGTGGTACGTAGGATGTGAAATCACTTCTCTAAAGCCAATTGGCTTGGACTACAGGGACCACTTGCCTGTAAACACACCCATACCTAGATGACCCGATGAGAAGCAAGAAAAACCCAACAGCCTTAAGCCTTCCTGAAAACCCCACTTCCTACCTCAAATATTCAAAAGTTTGGTGTGAAAGCTAACTTCAAATAACATACACAAAAAATCTCACAAAAGTTGGGAGAGATTTATGTTCAATTAAGGCAAGGGAAACGTCAATTTTCTCATGGTCAGACGTAAGTTTCCTCAAGACATTTCAAAAATCTACTTAACCTTTGCCTGAAGACCACCCCTGGCAGTTACAAGTACTGCAAATGAAAGTTCTAAAATCAGTTTAGTTGATTGAGGACAATCAAATTGCTATGTTTGTAGAAGGTTGATAACACCAATTTTATGGTTGTCAGAGCTCATATTCCATCGCTAAGTTAGCCTCCAAACTTTACTTCCTCTCCTTTATGTTATATTTATCATGAAAAATCATGTCCGCTGCTTTCTGACAATGTTTCCCATCTTTTGAAGGTCTTTTTATTTTTCTACAAGAAAAGAAGGACAAATGGGCTCAATAAGCCCACCAACAAAGGATATCGGTTTCAATGTCCTTACTGCCTGACACGCTATAAGAAACCGTCATGTGGGTTCAACCATTCGCAAAGAACATAACAAGTCACAAACCGCTATGACTTTTACCCGTCATGGTGTCAACCTGACATGGTTGTAACCAGATACAGTCAGTAACTCGACATGATCGCCCAGCGGTACCATAGCTCGATATGACTCCATCTCACCACAACCAAACATCGACATTACCACTACTCAATACAACTTCATCCTGTCATGTGTCGTAGCCTGATATGCTCTGATAGCCGACACCACAACAACCTGACATAGTCGCTATCCTATTGACTACCAGCAAAGACAACCCGACACAGCATATCAGGTGACAACCCGTGATAGCCTCATTCAAAGCTCCAGCTAAAGTCATTACATCCCAGATATGTGGACCAATAAAGCTTCAACCTCCACCTACCTTCTTCCCTATAAATAGCATCTATTGGCCTACGATAGGAGGCCCGTCGGATCTAAGGGGACGGTAGTGCACCGAATTCCCAGGAGCTAAGATGTGATAGTTAGGTGAGCATACTCCCATCCCGAGAGGGATGGGAGGAGTTCACTTAGAGATTGTTCTAGTAGCAGCATGCAATGCCTGATGATCCTTGAAGCTTGTTTGAGCATGTCTAGTTTCTGGCTTAGCTCAAACCCAAGACGGTATTCCTAGATAGAACAACCTGACACGAAGAACCTGAGAGTTGGGATAGTAACCAACCCAATATAGACATAAACCTGATCCAGCCCACTCGCCCAGCACGCTTGCAACCTGACACGGTTGGAGCTTGATACGATAGTATCACGTGGAAGTCATATCCCGATATTATAGCCACCCATCACATTTAGAACCCGATATGGTCAACAACACGACATGATTGTATCCCGATATGACTGCAACCCGGTATCAGGTTAGCACTATCTCGGGCATCAATTGTTGTGCATATAAGTTTCCTAGATCAAGGAGACTGATACCTATCTTCCTTTTTACGTTATTTACTTTCATTCAGTATAGCATTGTAAGCAAACTATTATATGATTATTGGAATCTATGGAGAAATTCTCATATCATTCTGTGTATGGATTTATTCCATTGAATGATCTCATTCTAGCATCTGAACTCTAGTTCCCTAGTTCCATTGCACATTTTTAACTTGCTATCGAATTGTGTTTCCTGTGTTGACCTCTTCAAGAGAGGGGATTCATGAACTTCTGGATCTCGATCTGATTTAGGTGTACAAGAGTACTCGGGACCAGAGCTACATCCAGTCTATTTCCCGCACGAATTTGCATCTGGCCCCCTTGAGAGAGGTTTCAGTATACAGTTCGTTGGCACTTTCTTTGAGAGAAGAAAGCATCAGGTGTAGACTGCTGCCACTTGTTTTGATAAAAGTCTTATTTCTTTGTTCTTTCCCAGATGATTGTTCTCTCTCTATAGTGTTCCTGCATGAAAAACTACCCTAAAAACTACTAAACCCCAAAATACCTAAGCCCTTATCTTCCTGGTAACTCCCCTTGGAGATAGATTTTAGTTTAATTCTTTCAACTCTTTCCATTTATGCTTTCTTACAACAAACCTTATCCCTTCGATTTTCGATGACTTAGACCAGTACAACTTAGGTTCTAAAGTGCTATTCCTCCTCATCCATGCATTCAACCCTGAACTGCTACTTCAACCCCGTGCTAGTTGCGGGCATCTTAAATATTCGGGTATTATAAAATATAAAAGTTTGATGACCTAGACTTGCTTCCTTCTCCTTGTTCGAACCATGTTTAAGGTCGATCACCAGGCTCCTTCTCTCCATATGAGTTAGGAGGTCAATGTACAAGTCCCACCCTCCAAATGAGGAGGTCGCTTGTACTCAATATCAATATTATCAACATTATCATCATCATAATATGGGTAGTCATAATGATTGATGTCATTTATGTTTTCAAGTTGTTTTCAAAATATTACATAGAAAAAATAGAATATTAACAAATAAGGAACAATAACTCAACCAGGTATATACCCAAGTATACAAATAAGAGGTACATAAAAGGTATCTTCAATACAATTAAGGAGGAGATATAATAGCATACCTTTCGGTGGTTATTCAATGAATGGAATTCAAGAAATAGTAGATCTACCCCTTGAGTCAAATCCTAGACCAACAAGATTGGATATGTTGGATCTAGGGCTCTATAGGGGGGAGAATAGAGCTTCCAAATTCTCACAAGATAAGATAGACCTTCAAATTATATCAATAAAAACCAATAGCTAAAGAGCAATTTGAAGTCCTAACTAAGTAATCATAAAAAGGATGAGAGAAATTGAAACATGCACTTAGACAAGGTGGTTTAGAGTGGTTCCACTCTCCAAACTAGCAAAGAGTCAATCAACTACCTAGAGAGGTCAACCTCTAGGACATTGAAATCTGTGTATACTTATATTCATTCATAACAGATACAAGGAGACCACCATACATCCAAGGACTTACCTTTCAAGATAAGAGTCTTCCACCTAAACAAGGACTTACCCACTTGATCAAGATGTCTTCAACCTTCAACAAGGACTTACCCACACTTGTATCAAGTCTTTGTCCTTGAAGGAATTTTTCCACCCTTCTTGAATCATATCCTTGTACTTCTCCTTCACCTAGAAAATATATTCACCTCTTTTTCAACCTTGAAGAAGAAAAACAACAACTTCACCTGCACTCAGTGTAGCTTCCTTCAACCTTTTCTTCTTTAAGAAAGGGGGTAGGGAAGATGGAAAGGAATGAGAGATTTACAAGAACAAGAAGGTAACTCTCTTACAACTGGAATAACTCACTTATAATCACATAATGCTTTGTAAATGAGAGAGAGAATGAGTCTCAAGGAGTTGTAACACACTCAACTATAGCAAGGACTTAGAATAACATGAATGAGCAAACTTGAAATGAACTCCAAGGGTTCCCATTTATTGATGGGGGTGTTCCCTTGAGTATGGGATCACTTAAGGGTGAAATATAGCCATTTTCCAAGTTATAACATATCTATTCTCACTAAAAAAAAAACCTCCAAAGGTTATAATAACTTTTTCTACATTTTTTGTACAGTACATTCAGTTGAGTTTCAATAAAGATAACTCAAACGATCCACTAAGTGACAAAGACAATTTTCAAACTATCGGTTGAGTGTTTTTCTAGGAAACTTGACTAATGAGTCAAAATTAGTTTTGCTTAATTGATCGATCGATCAAGTTTTATGAATGTGCAACTTGACCTATTGGTCATCTTCAAAAAATCCATCACTAGATCAGTCGAGTTTCCAACTCGACCGATAAACAACCTATGAAAATTTTTCTAATTTGACTTTTGAGTGATCAAACATCGGAATTAAGTGTCCTTCATTTTTTCTCATCTTAATTACAAGTCATATCATCAATACAAGTGATTACAAAATCATCTAAGGTCATTTGGAGTGATTTCCCAAAACACGCACTTGCATTGCTTTTGACTTTGACTTGAACAAGAGAGGGCTTATGTAATTTGATCATTTTCATATACCTAAAGCCTGAAATCAATCTTGAACAAACATATTAGATACATAGGAATGGAATGGTTAAGTCATTATCTAGATATGGGAAATGTATGACTCTCAAGTCAATAGGATCAAGGGTTAAGATCATGATGTTTAGAAGGTCATAATTCATTATTAGAGATTAGGGTTACACTTTCCTATTTCAACCTTATGGTTGGGTCATCCATTTATAATCAACAATATTTTAAAATGTTCAACATTATTCAAGTTTCAAGAATGTGTTCAAGTATGAATTACCGCCTTAGGTCTTTAAGGAACATATTTCAACCCATTATTATCAACATTATTCAATTCATCATCAAATCTCTACATCATCATCTAGATGAATTACCATCATTACAACTCAATATTAGATCAAGTAGGGTCATGGGTCAGAATATGATTAAGGATTTTTCAAGATTAAGATTAATCCTCATCATATCAAGATTGATCCTTATTCCAACATGCATGATCCATATTCTAGGGTACATGAGTCAAAATATTATATCCCAATTCTTATTTAGTCAAGTTTTATCTTTAGTGTTTCAAGATTACCAAGAATTAGGGATTCTCAAGATTAAACTTAACCTACAACATGCAATATCATCAAAGCATACACCAAACAGAGACAAGAGAAACAAGCAATCTAATCATAATCAAAATATGGTAAACATGGCACAAACTCATGAGATATAGTAAATCAAAGAGTAAGTGTATAAAGGATTAAGATTACAACTCAGAGGGCATGTCCTCAGAAACAACTATGAGCCAAAATGATGAAAACATCATGATAAATAATACAACTCAGAAAATGTGCCCAGATGTTTCTAGTACAAAATAGCTTAGAATAATATATATGATCATCATCTTGACTAAAAACTTAAAAAATCTAAAAAACTAGGTCATCTATGTTTTCATCGTCAACTACATCATCAACATCAACATTTGAGGCATCTGGCTCATAATCGTCATCTCCATCTGAAGGTGCAGCAGAAACACCTGCATCACCAGAGTCACCAACGAAGCCATCATCAAAACCTTCATCACCATGACCATCCTCATAAGCCTCATCATCAACATCAGCTTCATCGTCATCATGAGCTAGTATCACCTCATCGACAAAGGAACTGAAACCACAACTAGTCCAACGGGCATTCTACTCAGCCAAAGACATGCCAAGATCATGGAGCTCATTGGCATGAGGGAAAGAGGGAGTAGAACTACCAATGCCAGCAAGCAGGGTGGCTAAAGGGACAGTAGGAAGAGGCAACACTCCAGGGGTAGATCCACCAATAGAAGAGGGTGTAGCAGCAAAAGTAGTAGGTGGAGGGGTTGGGTAAAAGTGATCATATGCATAGGATGCGCAGTCACCTCCTGGGTAGGGCCGGTAGGTAGGATAAGGGTGTTCACAGGATAGGTTCATGTTGGACATGATAGCACAGAGATCCTGATGCATGTGCTTCTGAATCTGAAGGTTATACGCATGTTGATGCATCATGTAGCCCATGAGGGTTTCTCATAACCTCCAATTTTGTGATGTTATCTTAGTAATTTTCTTTAGTTTTCCACACTCTTTCTCGGTTAAATTAGAAAGAATACCTAACTATCCTCTCTTGTTGCAAATATACTGTTAGATTAACTTTTCTCCTTTTTTCTTACAGAAAAAGACACAAAAAAATCATGAAAGACTCAACCGGTCTCAAGACCGCATGGACTCACACGGTCCTAAGACCGCATTAAGCCAACTGGTCCCAAGACCGCATGGACTCACATGGTCCCAAGACCACATGAAGCCAACCTGTCCCAAGACCGCATGGACTCACATGGTCCCAAGACCGCATGAAGACAACCGGTCTCAAGACTTCATGAAGCCAACCGGTCCCAAGACCGTGTGGACTCACACGGTCCCAAGACCGCATGAAGCCAACCGGTCTGAAGACCGCATGGAGTCACACGGTCCCAAGACCGCATGGAGTCACACGGTCCCAAGACCACATGGAGTCACATGGTCCCAAGACTGCATGGACTCACACGGTCCCAAGACCGCATGAAGCCAACCGGTCCCAAGACCGCATGAAGCCAACTGGTCCCAAGACCGCATGGAGCCAAATGATCTCAAGACCGCATGAATCCAAACGGTCTCGGAGTCCAAACGGTCTCAGAGTCCAAACGATCTCAGAGTCCAAACGGTCTCAGAGTCCAAACGGTCTCAGTGTCCAAACGGTCTCAGAGTCCAAACGGTCTTCAAGACCGTTCGGACCCAAAACTGTCCAAACCGTTTGGACTTCACTTAAGGCCTATAAATAAGACCCAAGGGGTCCTACCAAAGGGGACGAAGTTTCAGACGCCCAAAGGCTGCCTCTACTACTCCAGAGCTTTTCCAACTTCCATCCTCTGCCCAAAGGCTGCCGGTCTGAGATCCACGCTCCATCCTAAAGCTGCTTTCTCTTTCTTCATCAAAAAAGGTGGGAAGAGGAGACCTCATCATCGAGCAACCTGTGAAGTTTGAAGATCATCACTCTCTCTCTTTCCAAGGGGTTGACTTTCCTCTCTCCTTTGTGGGGATGACGCTCTCTCTCTCTCTTCTCGCCTCCTTCTTTGTCCTAGCTATGACCGAGTAGTCTCTTTCACTAGGGTGCGGGGAGTAGCCGCACTACCCATGTTTTCATTTCATGTAATGTAATCCATAGTTTGCAATATAGAGATGCTTTGTTTTCAGTTCAACATCAATCATTTAATGAATGCTTGTTGCTTGATCACCAACTCGTGTTATCTTTTATCTTGTAGTATGAATTGTCTATGTTTGTGCTATTAGATTCGAATCTCGATTGAATGTTGGTTCTTGATGCATGTTTCCACCATGCATCTATTTCGGTATCTAGGAGTGTTGTTCAAGAAGTGGAGCAAACTCACTTCCATCGTTGTAATTTCATACTATGAAATGGAATCAGTTGACGTATGAAAGTACAACCCTGATAAAGTCGAGGAACACACTGTGCGAAGGGAATGATGCAAAGTAGGTGACCATTCATTCGGGGATGGTTGGCGTTGCAACATTCCCACACTTCTCGTAGTTAGTTCTCCGAAAGGAAACTAAATCTACAAAGATACTAACTGTTTAGACTCTTGTTGTAGGTTATGTTTTATTTTGCATGTTTTGATCCATGCGTAGTGGCGGTGAAGGCCGATCACATCCTAGTGGTCCCTTATCATTGTTGACATCCTTAAAATTTTCTTATTTGCTTTACTTTACTTGCTCTTAGTTTAAAAACAACCAAACCAACCTTTTGATCTAAGTGAAATTCTAACATTTTTCATCTTGTTGCTCCCAACAAGACCGTTGTCACGTGGATTCGACCCTTAACTATACTACGATAAGACTTCCACGTATCTTAGCATACGGGGGTGGAGTTCTCGATCTAGTATAAGCAAGGCTAAACTTAAAGACTTACCATCTTTAGGATTTTTAGTGGTGCACGCAATTCCACGTGAGTGGAAGCTCCATCAAAAATTGGTGTCGTTGTCGGAGACAACAAAATGTTTTTATTTCATCTAGTATCTTTCTAGTTGGTTCGGGTTTTACACTTTCTTTTAATCATTAGTTCATATCTTCTTAAGTTCATCATATCTCTAGTATCATCTAAATGGTGTGTCCCTTTCTTTACTCAGGTAGAAGACGTGTATGCAATCATCACATAACCTCAGATTCTCCCCTGATCCAGAGTACGACTCTGAGGTAGAGAGAAGCTTCCACTGCCGCATCAGACTTAACCGCCAAAGAGCCAGGCAAATGGATGAAGATCAACGCCAAGCTGCACTAGTAATGGAGAGGGTCAATGCCGCCATAGCCACTCAAAGAGCACAACTCATTATTGATACCCGTGCTCAGATTCAAGCGGAGATCCGAGTGGAATAACAAGCCCTCATCTGAGCCGAAAACGAAGAAGCTAACCAAGCTGCCAGTTAGAGCTACGAAACAAGAAATTAAGGGACTATGCTGTCCCCAAGAACTATGAAGACAATCATCCAGTTCGGCCTCCAATCATCAACATACCCAACTTCGAGATCCGGACATAATGGATTCATATCATGCAGGGCATCTCATTCTCTGGAGGTTCTGGAGATGACTGTATGGATCACTTGAAGAGGTTCAAGGCACTTTGCAGACTGGTCCCACAGGCCGGAGTTGCTTTTGACACAATAATGCTACATCTTTTCCACTTCACTCTATCAGGAAGAGCTTTGATCTGGTACAAGTTGCTTGACAGGGAGCCAATAATCACCACATGGGCTCCCTTGGAAGAAAAGTTCCTGGAGAAGTTCTTCCCCCCTTCGTTAACTTATGAAATTAGGGGGAAGATTAACGACTTTGCCCAACTTCCTGGACAATCACTTGCAGAAGCTTGGGAAAGGTTCAAAGAGCTTCTAAGAAAGTGTCCTCATCACGACATCTCCCAAAATCAATTAATAGAAACATTCTATAGGGCAGTGAGTGATGACATCAAGCAATTTTTGGATTCCTCATCTGGAGGAAATTTTATGAGAAAGAACTACAAGGATGCTTGGAAAATCATCACACTTGGAGCTGAGAATCAATCCAATTTGGGATGATCAATTGGCAAGGGAGTCCTCAAAATTTATAAAGCTGAGGAATCAATGGAAATGAAGGCTATTGCTGAAGCCTTAAAGACCATAGCTCATAAACAGCAGGCTCTTAAAACTTCACTTGGAGAATTTGATAATAAGAAAAACCCTCAAATTCAACATGTTAAAGCTGCCACAGGGACCTGTGAAGCCTGTCACACATCCGATCACCCAACTCTATCACGCAGTCTGCTTTACAATGTGATGATGGATATGCACCCACCACAACAACAGTACGAACCAATCATTGAACAACCTGAAGAGAAAATGCCCGAACAAGTTAATTCCATTCATTCCATACATGGACAAGCTTACTATAATCCTAATCAACCAAGAAACCACCTAGGTTTTCAATACGGGAACCCTGCCGGGACTGCCAACCCGCAACACTAGACACAAGGCAGATCCTCCAATAGGTTGCCACCTGGATACCAAATCAACTTTAATCACAATCAAGGGAACCCCAGAAGTAACTTCCCAAGATCCAACTATCCTAGAAACCCCTCCGCCTACTATCAATATAGCCATCCTCCTCTACACCCACAACTGCACCCTCAGTTGCAGCAACCTCAATTAGCATCGCCTCCGCAGCAACCACATCATGGACAACAACAACTCGCTCAGAAAAATGCTCCCACCTAGCCAGTGGATGAGATGACTTTGATAAGGTAGATGCTACAATCCCAACAAACCATGCTCACTAATCAACAAGCTCAGTAGAAGGTGGTGGAGGCTCAACTAGCACAAATTGTTGCGCAACTGAAGCCACCAGAAGGCACTTTTGCAAGACAACCTGAGTCGAACCCTAGACATGACCAGAGTAGACCTGAATAGTTGAATGTAGTTACTAAAAGATTTGGACGTACCCTCCACGAAACTATGAGAATCGCTCTTGATGATGATGATACACTTGTCCTTATGCCAAATGCAAACCCGAACCTAGGAACTAAGAAGACCACATAGAACACAAGAGGTGAAGAAAAAGAACAAGTTTCCAAAGAGCCAGAAATTTTACAGTATAAACCAAGGATACCATACTTGGGAAGATTGAGAGAGACTAAAATGGACACTAGGTTCCAAAGATTTAAGGAGGCGATGAAGAAACTCTATATCGACATCCTACTTTTCGATGCTCTCTCTGAAGTATCGTCTTGGGCTAAATACCTAAAAACTTTGTTATCAAGGAAATACATTACTGAAAAACAAGAAACCATCAAACTAGCTCAAATTGTTGGCTAAATGGACATCTAAAAATCCCTTTGTTTCGATGATGACAAACATTTCATTCTTATTAATCTAACGAGCTACTTGAGTGTGCAGGATGACAAAGTAGCAAGGGAAAATCCAAGAGCTTACTTAGTTTTATTTTCATGCAATGTAATCAATGTTGTAAAACTTGTACAAATATATAATGTACAAGTACTTAGATTTGCATGTAAATCAAGCGTTAGATTTTCCCTATCCAAACACCATAGTTAGACATGTCATCCCATTTGAATAGAATCACCTTTGCACACTCACACATATAATTAGTGCTTAAATTGAAACCTTGAAACAGGATCATTCTCGGTCGACGAACTCCTCGACCGAGACACTCTCGGTCGACCATCTTCTTGACCGAGAAAGATCCAAAGTAGCCGTTAGACACAACAGACAAGTTAGTTGGTAGTTGAAGAAAGACGTTGCAAATCACTTGTTCCAGAGAGCCTGTCGGTCGACAAAACTTCGACCGAGTAGGTGTCTCGGTCGACCATTTGTCGACCGAGATGGTCTCTGACAGCAACTGCAGAATAAATTAATTAGCCGTTGTTAAAGCAACAACTTTGTACCTAACGGCTAGTTAAGCACTTAGAAACCCCTAGAAGTTGTCTAGAACGTCCTTAAGCATACTTAGGCCATTCCTATAAATAGGACAAGCCATAGGACACTAAAATTCACTTGTTACACTTGAGAATACACTTGAGCATACTTGAGCAATCTTTTGCAAGCAAATTTGAGCACTGTGATCATTGGCCTACATTCTCCTTAGATCAATCTCGTGTCCTATAGGCTAGATTCTCCTACCCATAGCAATCACAAGTTCACATACTTGGCTAGGAGATCTTACGCTTGATCTAGGCATATCAAGCCTCGGGCTTAAAGGATAAGTTGTAATTTCCTTTTCCTTTCTTGTTCCTGTTTATCTTTTGTACTCTCCTTGCTACTCCTAGGGTTGGAGGCTGCGGATTGGAGAGGGTTGACTTCTCAGGTGGAGAAGGGGACTTCAAGCTACTTCAAGAAGGCTATCGCAAGGGAAGCTACTTCAGAAGGCTGGTGCAACGGGAGTTGGTGCATCTACTTCAAGGGAAGGCTGCTTCAAGGTTGGCGATTACTTCTAGGTGAAGGCTGCTTGAAGGGTTTAAGAAAAGAGATTGTATTTTATGTAAATTCCTTGAAGAGGTAATAAAATAAATTTCTTTTCAAATCCCGGTTGGGTAAGCAACCGGGTAGTGGATTGACGGCTATAGTATTTGCTATAGTTGGAACCAGTCTAAACCTTGTGTCTCCTTGTCCAATATTTTTCATTGTGGTTGTTTGAGTTCAATAATTGTTAAATTATCTATAAAACTCTATTCACCCCCCCTCTAGTAGTTTTCAATTGGTATCAGAGCAAGGCTTCAAGGAACCCTAACAAGGCCTTGAAGAGATGGGTGATGGAATGCTCAACAACCTCAACATTGAAGGGACTCTTGTTGCTAGGCCACCGGCGTTCGACGGAACAAACTACCAATACTGGAAGAGAAGGATGCAGTTTTACTTCCAAGGCGTCAACTGGGATCTATGGAGAATGGTATCTACTCCTTATCAATTCCCTCAAATTGACTTTGCGGAATGGGATGCAAACACGGTAAAACAGGCCCAAATGAACGCAAAAGCCGTAAGCATTTTATATTGTTCTATTTCTGTAGGAGAATTTAATAGGATTTCAAATTGTGATACAGCGTATGATATTTGGCATAGATTGTCTATCACTTATGAGGGTACAGCCCAAGTTAAAAATTCCAAAATTAGCCTGCTTAAAACAAAGCTTGAACATTTTCGTATGGATCCTAATGAAACTATTAGTGAAATGTATTCAAAATTCTCTACTATTGTTAATGGTTTGAGTGCCTTCGGAAAACCTGTTCTTGAGGAAGATCAAGTATCAAAAATTCTTCGATCACTTCCTCCAAAATACAAGCCAAAGGTGACAGCCATTGCAGAAGCAAACGACCTCACTCGCCTCAAAATGGAACAACTCATCGGTAATTTAGAAGCTCATGAGGCAGATCTAGAAGAAGAAGAAAGAAGAGAACGTGAACATCAAAGTGGGAAGAAGAAAGATGTGGCTCTCAAAGCCTCAAAAGTCGTCTCACAAGAAAGTGAGGAGTCAAGTGAAGAAGAAGAAGAAGCCTTAATTGTAAACGGTAAGAAGTACAAAAGGTTTAAATCTAACAAAATTTCTAGTTCCTCTACTCCCAGGTGCTTTGAATGTGGGAAGAAAGGGCATTTCAAAAATGAATGTCCCAAAGCAAAGAAAGGAAAGAAAAGCTCACATAAGAAGAAAGGAGAAAAAGCCTATAAAGCTGCCTGGGATGAGTCAAGTGACAGTGAAAGCGAAGAAGAGGTGGAATGTTTAATGGCAAGAGAAGAAAATGAAGACTCTCAAGAGGTAAGCCTTGTTGATCTTTCTAAAGAAGAGTTAGTTACTAGTTTACAAGAAACTCATGATAAGTATGTTGATGCCAAGAGGAAACTAAAGAAAGCTATAAAATCAAATAATGAGCTCATTGCCAAATTAGATGAACTTTCTTATGAAAAGAACAACATTGATCTTGAAAATGTATCTTTAAAAACATCGTTAGATGATTGCACTAGAAAGCTACTCAATTTGGAAACCAATGTTGATCTTCTATCAAAAGAAAAGACTGATTTGCTAGCTAAACTACAAGATTATCAAACTCAACCTATCTTGTGCAACCATTCGGATTATGATAATATTGTAAAAGAAAAGGATTCATTGTTTTCTTATTTAGACCAAGCAAGAAAAGATATACATAAGAAGATGAATGACATTGCTACGTTGCAAAGAGAACTTTATAAGTTAAGAAGAAAAGATATTCTTGATAACATATTGAAAGTTGGTAATGTTTTCAATGGAAGAAAAGGTTTGGGATATGTTCCAAAGAAAAACCAACCCAAAAAGACCCAAACTATGTTTGTACCCAAGAACACAATGACTAGAAAGAGAAATGAAATTGACTCTATTACTTGTCATTTCTGCTTACGTCTTGGACATTATTGTTTTTCATGCCCCTACAAGACTAAGGAGTCCGACTTAGTTTGGATCCCAAAACCCCAAACTTAGAAGAATGGAATGTAGTTGAGATATGACCAAATGCTTAATTTTGCTATTTATATTGTCTTATCTCAACAAAAGGTGCTATGCTTATTGTTATTATTTTTTTCTGCATTGCTGAAACAGAAATTCTGTCGATCGAAGTATTGTCGACCGAGCTCTGGGTCGGTCGAAGTATTGTCGACCGACGGGATGTCTTTAACAAATAAAAATTTTACAGCACCTATTTCGGTCGAAAATTGGTCAACCGAGAAATTTTCTGTGTTTTTGATTGTGATACAGTAACCTGCTCGATCGACAAATTGTCGACCGAGACAAATATCGGTCGAACAATTGTCGACCGACTGGTTTTCTGTATCAGAACTTTTATATACATAAGCACTTTAAAGGTTTCTAACCATATCAGACCATCACATGGGTACCAAAATCTACATTCTAATGCAGGAATGGGTAGTTGACAGTGGCTGTTCCAAACACATGACCGGGAACAAGGACGCATTTCAAACTTTTGAAGAAAAGAAAAGTGGAACGGTCACCTTTGGAGACAATGGTAAGGGAAAAATCGTTGGAATAGGTAATGTTGGAACAAATCTCGAAATTAAAAATGTTCTACTTGTTGATGGATTGCATCATAATCTAATAAGTGTAAGTCAACTATGTGATAGTGGTTATGATGTGTTATTTAACAAAACCTGCTGCAAACTATTGATAGAAAACACTACAAATGTCGTTTATGAAGGAAATAGATTTGGAAATCTTTATATCCTTAAACCAAACTCTATGAAATCAGTAGTAGGTAAATGCTTGCTTGCAAATGAAAATACCTTACAACTATGGCATACAAAGCTAGGACATGCTAGTTCCCATGCTATTAAAAAGTTAGTGAAATATGATCTTGTTCGTGGATTACCTACTTTGTCTTTTGATCAAGTTGAAAACTGTGAACCCTGCACAATGGGAAAGCAAACCAAAACATCTTTTAAATCAAAACATGTACTTAGCACCAGTAGATCCTTAGAATTAATTCATATGGACTTATTTGGACCAATGAGGATACAATCTATTGGTGGTAAATGATACTGTTTTTTTATTGTTGATGATTACAGTAGATATACATGGGTACATTTTATTGCAACTAAAGATGATACTATTCATGTTTTTATGCAATTTTGTTCCAAGATTGAAAATCTTTTACAACATAAAATATGTACCATTAGAAGTGATCATGGTGGCGAATTTGAGAATCATACATTTGAGACCTTTTGTACATCTCAAGGGTATACTCATAATTTTTCTGCTCCACGTACCCCACAACAAAATGGTATAGTTGAACGGAAAAATCGATCTCTACAGGAAATGGCTAGGACCATGATGCTTGAACACAACACACCTAAAACCTTTTGGGCTGAAGCTGTAAACACTGCTTGTTATGTGCTTAATAGAGTAACTGTTCACTCTCATTTAAAGAAAACTCCATATGAAATATTACACTCTAAGAAACCTAGAGTTGACTATTTTCATACTTTTGGCTCCACATGTTACATTTTAAAATACCAAAGATGATAGAGACAAGTTTGATTCTAAATCACACAAAGCATTCTTCTTGGGATATTCCACTTCTAGCAAAGCCTTTAGAGTATATAACACTATCTCTAGAAAAGTTGAGGAATCCATTCATGTTTCTTTTCATGAAGAATCGAAGTCTGAAAATCTAGATATCATTGATCTCACCAATCAATTCGAAAATATAACCATTTCAAATGATAGTGAGAAAATTCCTATATCCGATCCCCAAGTTGAAACACAACCTACACCTAGGCTTATCAAGGATCATCCCCAAGAACTAATTATTGGAGATCCAAATGATAAAGTCAAAACTCGGTCATCCTTCAAAGTTGTTGCAAACATGGCTTTTGTTTCTATCATTGAACCTAAGAAGATATCCGAGGCTCTTAAGGATGATTACTGGATAATTGCCATGCAAGAGGAGTTAAATCAATTCACTAAAAATGATGTATGGGATTTAGTTCCTAAACCACAAGATAAAACTATCATAGGAACTAAATGGGTATTTAGGAACAAGCTCAATGAGGCAGGAGAAGTAATAAGGAATAAAGCTCGGTTAGTAGCACAAGGATATAATCAACAAGAAGGAATAGATTTTGATGAAACATATGCACCCGTAGCTAGACTTGAAGCTATTAGGATGTTACTAGCTATTGCTGCCCATAAAAACATTAAGCTATATCAAATGGATGTCAAAAGTGCATTTCTAAATGGCATCATACAAGAAGAAGTTTATGTTGCTCAACCACCTGGCTTTGAAATACTAGAAAAAGGTGACCATGTTTATAAACTTAAAAAGGCACTTTATGGTCTAAAACAAGCACCTAGGAATTGGTATGAACGGCTCAAGACATATCTTTTTGATAATGGTTTTTCCATTGGAAATTCAGATTCTACTTTATTTTTCAAAACATATGCATCTGATTTCCTAGTTGTGCAAATTTATGTTGATGACATTATTTTTGGAGCTTCTAATGATTCATTATGCACACAATTCAGTGATATTATGCAAAAAGAATTTGAAATGAGTCTCATGGGTGAACTAACATTCTTTCTTGGTTTTCAAATTAAGCAAACACCTGCAGGAATTTTCATAAGCCAAGAAAAATATACTAAAGAACTTTTAAAACGTTTTGGGATGGATCAATGCAAACATGCTACTACTCCTATGGCTACCTCTATCAAAATTGATAAGGATGAAAATGGGGAACCTATTGATGATTCCTTATATAGAGCCATGATTGGTAGTTTGATATACTTAACTGCTTCTCGACCGGACATTATGTTTTCCGTTGGTCTTTGTGCTCGATTTCAATCCCAACCTATGCAATCTCATTTTCTAGCAGTTAAAAGAATTCTTCGATATCTAGCTGGTACTACTTGTCTTGGTTTATGGTATCCAAAAGGACAATCCCTGGATTTTAAAGCATATACTGATGCGGATTATGTTGGTTGTCGACTTGATCGCAAAAGTACTAGTGGTGAATGTTTCTTATTAGGGAGAGCCTTAGTATCTTGGTTTAGCAAGAAACAAAATACGGTTGCCCTATCTACAACTGAAGCTGAATATATGGCAGCCGGGTCTTGTTGTGCTCAAGTGCTTTATATGCAACAAGTATTAAGCGATTATGGTTTTAATCTTTCATCTACACCTATTTTTTGTGACAACACGAGCGCCATAAACTTAGCACACAATCCAATTTTACACAGCCGGGCAAAACACATTGAAATCCGTCATCACTTCTTAAGGGATCACATCTCAAAGAATCATGTTTCCCTTCATCATGTTGATACGGAAAATCAATTAGCTGATATTTTTAAAAAACCGCTTCCACTAGATCAATTCAACAACATTAGGAAGCAATTGCTTATTACTCCTTTGGAAGATGTTTTCTTTGATATCTGCGGTTCTTAAAACAAATACGTTTACTTGTTTCATTTTGGCTTTTCAATGGACATCTTTTAGATTTGACGGGATATCTAATTAAGGGGGAGTTTTTATCAAAACGGATATCTACTTAAGGGGAAGTTTTTATTAAAACGGTTATCTTTTTGAAATGACAAAGGGGGAGAGATATATAAAACTATAACTTAGTATTTATGAAAAACTCAATCAAAGAGTTTCATAAATATACTCTTGGCTTTACATTGAAAGTTGCTACATTCCCAAATGAACTGGACTTTATGTTCCATAATTCATTGGGAATAATAAGCACACATTTTATAAACAAGAGGAAAAGATACATAAGGCAATTTAAAGGTATGAAATTCATATGTTTTATATTTATTTTGGAAATGTTTGTCATCTTCAAAAAGGGGGAGATTGTTGGCTAAATGGACATCTAAAAATCCCTTTGTTTCGATGATGACAAACATTTCATTCTTATTAATCTAACGAGCTACTTGAGTGTGCAGGATGACAAAGTAGCAAGGGAAAATCCAAGAGCTAACTTAGTTTTATTTTCATGCAATGTAATCAATGTTGTAAAACTTGTACAAATATATAATGTACAAGTACTTAGATTTGCATGTAAATCAAGCGTTAGATTTTCCCTAGCCAAACACCATAGTTAGACATGTCATCCCATTTGAATAGAATCACCTTTGCACACTCACACATATAATTAGTGCTTAAATTGAAACCTTGAAACAGGATCATTCTCGGTCGACGAACTCCTCGACCGAGACACTCTCGGTCGACCATCTTCTCGACCGAGAAAGATCCAAAGTAGCCGTTAGACACAACAGACAAGTTAGTTGGTAGTTGAAGAAAGACGTTGCAAATCACTTGTTCCAGAGAGCCTGTCGGTCGACAAAACTTTGACCGAGTAGGTGTCTCGGTCGACCATTTGTCGACCGAGATGGTCTCTGACAGCAACTGCAGAATAAATTAATTAGCCGTTGTTAAAGCAACAACTTTGTACCTAACGGCTAGTTAAGCACTTAGAAACCCCTAGAAGTTGTCTAAAACGTCCTTAAGCATACTTAGGCCATTCCTATAAATAGGACAAGCCATAGGACACTAAAATTCACTTGTTACACTTGAGAATACACTTGAGCATACTTGAGCAATCTTTTGCAAGCAAATTTGAGCATTGTGATCATTGGCCTACATTCTCCTTAGCTCAATCTCGTGTCCTATAGGCTAGATTCTCCTACCCACAGCAATCACAAGTTCACATACTTGGCTAGGAGATCTTACGCTTGATCTAGGCATATCAAGCCTCGGGCTTAAAGGATAAGTTGTAATTTCCTTTTCCTTTCTTGTTCCTGTTTATCTTTTGTACTCTCCTTGCTACTCCTAGGGTTGGAGGCTGCGGATTGGAGAGGGTTGACTTCTCAGGTGGAGAAGGGGACTTCAAGCTACTTCAAGAAGGCTATCGCAAGGGAAGCTACTTCAGAAGGCTGGTGCAACGGGAGTTGGTGCATCTACTTCAAGGGAAGGCTGCTTCAAGGTTGGCGATTACTTCTAGGTGAAGGCTGCTTGAAGGGTTTAAGAAAAGAGATTGTATTTTATGTAAATTCCTTGAAGAGGTAATAAAATAAATTTCTTTTCAAATCCCGGTTGGGTAAGCAACCGGGTAGTGGATTGACGGCTATAGTATTTGCTATAGTTGGAACCACTCTAAACCTTGTGTCTCCTTGTCCAATATTTTTCATTGTGGTTGTTTGAGTTCAATAATTGTTAAATTATCTATAAAACTCTATTCACCCCCCCTCAAGTAGTTTTCACAAACCACCTCCGATATCATCCTTAATAAGATGCCAAAGAAAAAGAAGGACCCTGGTTCCTTCGGTATTCAGTGTTGTATTGGAAATTCCTCAAGCAAAAAGGGATTAGCCGACTTAGGGGCTAGAATATCAATTATTCCCTATTCCATGTGTAAACAATTAGGTTTCACTGACTTGCTTCCCACAACGATGACCATTCAGTTAGCTGATTCCACTATAACTGCACCTCTAGGAATTATCAAAGATATTCTAGTCAGGATAGGCAAATATGCCTATGTCCCGTGCGATTTTGTCATTATGGATATCAAGGAGGATCTGAGATACCCAATAATATTTGGCAGACCTTTCCTTGCCACAACCAGGGTGCTTATTGATGTTGAAGCTGGCACGATCATTCTAAGACTCAGAAAAGAAGCAATTCAATTCCGAGTTCTCAATAGCATGAAAGGTCCCAACATTCAAGAGGAGGTCTTTCTCTTAGATGTAATATATCAAATGTCCCAATTAAATATATCTGAGCCATCTGATGAGTTAGAGAATGTTCTAACCAACCCAGAAGTCGAATTTTCTGCAAATGAATTAGTCCAACAATGTTTGCAACATTTAGAGAAAGCTGAAGAAGTGCTGACAGCCACCTTCGAGGAGCTCAAATATGTCACCATTTTAGAAGCAACAGAAGAACCCAAGGCCCTCGATATGAAGACTTTACCATCGCGACATAAACACATCTTCTTGGACAAAGACAAATTATGTCCAATCAACATCAGTTCCACTGTGACAGAAAACCAGGAAGAAAGGCTTCTTGTTGAGCTGAGCAAACACAAGAAAGCCATTGGCTGCAAAATAACTGACCTTACAAATATAAACCCAACCTTATGCATGCATAGACTTCCCATGGTCGAAGAATTCAAGCCATCAAGAGAACACCAGAGGAAGTTGAACCCCTATCTAAAATAAGTAGTTCGCCTTGAAGTTCTCAAACTACTGAAAGCTGGCATAATTTACCCAATCTCAGATTCCCAATGGGTCAGCCCCGTCCAAGTGGTCCCCAAAAAGGGAGGAACCACCGTCATGTTAAATGACAAGAATGAGTTAGTACCGACAAGGACTGTAACAGGGTGGAGGATGTGTATCGACTACAGAAAACTAAACAAATCAACGCGAAAAGACCACTACCCTCTGTCTTTTCTGGACGAAGTCCTAGAACGCTTAGCCCATCAAAAGTTCTTCTGTTATCTAGATGGTTATTCCGAGTTCTTCCAAATCCCTATACACCCGAAAGACCAAGAGAAAACTACTTTTACCACTACCCTCTGCCTTTTCTGGACAAAGTCCTAGAATGCCATTCAGGCTGTGTAACGCACCTGCTACTTTTCAAAGGTGCATGTCTGCCATTTTTGTAGGATTAACGAAATCTATAATGGAGGTATTCATGGATGATTTTTTAGTTTACAAAGACTCCTTTGATAACTATTTACTCAACCTTGGACAAGTCTTACAACAATGCGAGGAAACGAACCTCATCCTAAATTGGGAAAAATGTCATTTTATGGTAACTGAAGGTGTCGTCCTCAGACATAGAGTGAGTGACAGAGGGATTGAGGTCGACAAATAAAAAATAGATGTTATCTCAAATTTGTCGCCGCCAAAAGATGTAAAAGGAGTTCGAGCATTGTTTTAAAGAAGATTTATTAAAGATTTCTCAAAAATAGCAAAACCCATGACCCAACTTCTGACCAAAGACATTGAGTTCAATTTTAACCAAGAATGCTTACAAAGTTTCTCAACTCTAAAAAATGCTTTAATCACTGCACCCATATTAAGAGCCCCAGATTGGTCACAACCTTTTGAAATCATGTGTGACTCCAGCGATTACGCCATAGGGGCCGTTTTAGGACAGAGAATCAACAATAAACCTTATGTAATCTACTACACATCTAAAACGCTCGATGAAGCACAGAAGAACTACACTACTACAGAGAAGGAGTTCTTAGATGTCATCTATGCATTCGAGAAATTCCGCTCCTACTTGATTGGATCCAAGGTCATCGTCTACACTGACCACTCTGCCATACGTTATCTAATTTAGAAGCAAGATGCAAAACCTAGATTTATGCATTGGGTGTTGATGCTTCAGGAATTCAATTTAGAAATCAAAGACAAAAGTGGAGTGGAAAACATCATTGCCGATCATCTCAGCCGTATTCAAGTCGAGGATGAAGATAAAGCACCTATCCGAGACTCCCTCCCAGATGACCAACTAATGAAAGTTACCAATGGATTCCCTTGGTATGCCGAAATTGTTAATTATTTGGCTACAGGAATCATTCACCCTTCCGCCTCTCATCACGACAAAAGAAAATTCCTCCAAAATGTAAAGCAATACTATTGGGATGAACCTTACCTCTTTCGCCTATGTGCAGATGGACTTTTCCCTCACTGCTTACCTGAAGAAGAGATTACCCTTGTTTTAGAGCATTGTCATTCCGGCCCCATTGGGGGACACATGAGTGCGAAGAAAACCGCTATGAAAGTTCTGCAATCGGGTTTCTTTTTGCCAACCATAGTAAAAGATTCTCATAATTTTGTAAAATCTTGCAACAAATGTCAACTTTCCGGCGGCATATCTAAAAGGAATGAAATGCCCCTCACCATGTGGCAAGAGATTGAACTTTTTGACGTGTGGGGGATAGACTACATGGGCCCCTTTCCTTCTTCCTATGGTTTCTCCTACATTCTGGTTGCAGTAGACTATGTCTCGAAATGGGTTGAAGCTATGCCCACAGTGTCCAACGATTCCAAACCAGTCATTAAAATGCTTAAAGATATCATTTTTCCCAGATTTGGAGTCCCCCGAACTGTCATATCTGACGGCGGGACCCATTTTTTGGAACGAAGCTTTGAAGCCCTCTTAAAGAAATACGGAGTTAACCATAAAGTTGCCACGTCTAACCATCCATATACCAGTGGTCAGGTTGAGGTTTCAAATAGACAACTGAAGGCAATCTTAGAAAAAATAGTCAATAGACACCGCACTGACTGGTCCACCAAGTTTCCCGATGCCCTTTGGGCTTACCGAACAGCTTATAAAACACCAATCGGAACAACCACGTTCCATTTTGTATACGGGAAGTCATGTCATCTTCCAGTAGAACTAGAACATAAGGCTTGGTGGGCCATTAAACAACTCAATTTTGATTTCAAAAGTGTCAGAGAAAACAGACAACTCCAATTACAAGAGCTTGAGGAGCTCTGAATGACCGCTTATCAAAGTGCCAAGATTTATAAAGAACAAACCAAGATGTGGCACGACGGTCATCTAAAAAGGAAAGACATTACCATTGATGACAAAGTACTCCTTTTCAACTCCAAGCTCAAATTGTTCCCCGGAAAACTCCGCACAAAGTGGTCCAGGCCTTTCACCATCAAACATATATACCCGACTGGAGCTGTCATAATTATTGACGACAATGGAGGAGAAAGGACAGTCAATGTCCATCGATTGAAAAAATACTACACTCCAGCAGATAAAATGCCGAGACAAACTATTAAGATCAGAGACACCACAACATCAGCATAACAACATCGAAAACTCATCGAGCCAACGACGTTAAACCCAGGCGCTACTTGGGAGGCAGCCCAAGATCTTCTTTTTCCTTTAAGTTGCCTTAGGATTATCTTCTGAAAATATAAAAATTATATAACCAAAAAAAATATAAAAATATAAAAATAAAAATAACCTTAACCCTCCCAAACGGTCTTGAAACCGTTTAGAGCCAAACGGTCTTCAAACCGTCCGTGGCCAAACGGTCTTGAAACCGTTTGGAGCCAAACGGTCTCGAAACCATTTGGAGTCAAACGGTCGCTAAATCGTTTGACCATGGGATTTTGTAAGGTCAACCCCCGAATCCTATAAATATAAGCCCCCCTCCTTCTTATTTCTTTTGATTCCCGAACTTCCTTAAACACTCGGTGCACTGTTTCTTAAGTAAGATTAAATCCTACATCAAGGTGTCATAAACATTATGTTGTGCTAATTGTCAGACTTTATTTTTCATCTTATTAAGCACTAAGATTAAAACCTCATGTAACATGTTTCAATCATATGATCTTATTTCTTAGTCATACAAAATTGAAACATTTATTAATGACATCATCGTAAGATTAACCAATAATATTACATTATCATCATTATTCATGTATATGGTTAACCATTTATACATTGATATCAATTAAAACCATCTTTGGATTTCCATCATATCATGTCTGTATATCACATCTTGAGATTAGATCACATGCTTATGTATTTTATTATCTAATGGTTGTGCTAAAACAAATGTATACAAGTGGCTTGTGAAACATATATCAATATATTATCTAGCCCAATTCAGGTTCTCTTGACCCATACCTTGAGGGCATCACCATGCTTAGTCTCTCTGAGAACTCAACTCTATGAGTATCTCATAAACAAAAACTTTATCTTCCCTCTTTCATCTAGGGTTACCAGGTCTACATCATTGGCATTGGTGATAGCTTTACAAGCTCTAGCCACATAAGCACAAACCAAACATGCTATGACATACCCTTATCATGAAAATTATTTCTCAACTCTCTCTTTCTCTTATATACACACCACTAGATTTCTATATGGGAAACCTGTTGGCTAAATGGACATCTGTAAATCCCTTTGTTTTGATAATGACAAACATTTCATTCTTGTTAATCTAACGTGCTACTTGAGTGTTGCAGGAATAAGGTGGATGACAAAGCACTAGGGAAACGATATGCTTGAATGATTGCAAATGTCATGAAATGTAATCAATTGTAATCTTGTACAAATATATAATGTACAAGTACTTAGACTTCATGTAAATCAAGCGTTAGATCTTCCCTAGCTAAACACCACATTTAGATAGGTCATCCCCTTCAACAGTGTCACATATGCACACTCATACACACACTTAATGTCTTCATTTGAAACATTGAAACAGGGTCTATCTCAGTCGACAAAATCCTCGACCGAGACACTCTCGGTCGACAAACTTCTCGACCGAGAAAGACCCAAGTAGCTGTTAGACACAGCTGACAAGGTAGTTGGCAGTTGGAGATAAACGTTGCAAACACTTCATCCAGAGAGCCTGTCGGTCGACAAAACGTCGACCGAGTAGGTGTCTCGGTCGACCATTTCTCGACCGAGATGGTCTCTGACAGCAACTGCAGAATTAATTAACTAGCCGTTGTTAAAGCAACTAACTTATATCTAACGACTAGTTAAGCACTTAGAAACCCCTAGAAAGTGTCTAGAACGTCCTTAAGCACTTGTAGGACATTCCTATAAATAGGACATGCCTTAGGACACCTAAACTGACTTGTTCTTACACTTGAGAAATCTTTGAGCAAACACTTACATTGAGCAATTTGTCTGTAAGCAATTCAGCATATTGACAACTGGCTACTTCTTCTCTCAGCTCAAATTTCGTGTCCTATAGGCTAGCATCTCCTATCCACAGCAATCACAATTCCATACATATTGGTTAGGAGATCTATACGCTTGATCTAGGCAAATCAAGCCTTGTGCTTCAAAGGATAAGTTGTAATTTCCTTTTTCCTTTCTTGTTCACTATTATTGTTTGTACTCTCCTTGCTACTCCTAGGTTGGAGGTTGCGGATTGGAGAGGTTGGAGATCTTCTTGGTGAAGAAGGGACCTTGAGCTACTTCAAGAAGGCTGGTGCAACAGGAGGTTACTTCTATAGAGAAACGCTACTTCAAGGGGGAGCTTGGAGTTACTTCAAGAAGGTTACCTCGGGTTGGTGCATCTACTTCAAGTGAAGGCTGTTCAAGGGGTGTAAGAAAGTATTGTATTTTGTGTAAATCCTTGTGAAGGTAATAAAATTAATACTTTCAAAATTCCGGTTGGGTAAGCAACCGGGTAGTGGACTGACAATCTTAGTATTTGCTAAGATTGGAACCACTCTAAAAACTTGTCTCCTTCTTCCATTTTCAATTGTGGTTGTTTGAGTTCAATAATTGTTAAAATAATTTAAAAACTCTATTCACCCCCCCTCTAGTATTTTTCAATTGGTATCAGAGCAGGCTTCAAGGAACCCTAACCAGGTCTTGAAGAATGGAGGGTCATGGTAATTACAACCGCAATAAAAAGAGCAGCTTGGACCAATCTACAACATGTTGCAATTGGTGTTTAGGAACCAACCACACAACATCTAGCTGCCCATGGATATCAAAGAAGGAAGATGAGCATAAAGATTGTCTTATTGCTACAACAAGTGAAGAGGAAGAAGAGGTAAGTCTTTTTGATTTATCTAAAGAAGACCTAGTTGCTAGTCTTGAAGAGACACATAATAAATATATTGAGTACAAGAAGAAGTTAAAGAAAGCTAATAAAACAAATGATGAATTACATGCTAAGCTTCTTGCTATTACCTCTGAAAATGAAGATCTTAAAAAGATTATTGAAGATCATAATATTATGATAAAATCTATAGAGGCAAATTGCAATCTTCTTTCCCTAGAAAAGATAAATTTGCAAACTCAAGTGAACGATCTTCAAAAACAACATGTTTTGTGCTCACATCTAGATTATGATACTAATGTGAAAGAAAGAAATCCATTATCATCTAATCTAGATCAAGCAAAGCTAGATATCAAGAAGAGAATGGATGAGATTGCTAAGTTACAACAAAAAGTTAGTAGTCTAAATAATAATGGCATTCTTGATCAAATCTTAAATGATTCCTACCATCAAGTTGGAAGGAGAGGACAAGGTTACAAGCCTAAGGAAAAATCTTATCATAAACCTAGTTGGAGAAAGACACAAACACATCAATCAATATATATACCTAAAGGTAAAAATACTAATATACCCAAGAACAACCTAGACCAAAATCATAGAAAGAGATATGAGGTTGATTCTATATGTTGTCATTATTGTTTGCGCCTTGGTCACTATTCCTTTTCATGTCCTTATAAGAAAAAGGATGTCGAGTTAGTTTGGGTTCCAAAACCTCCAAACTAAATGAACGGAATTAAGTTGAGATATGACCAAGGACCTTAGTTGCATATTTCTATGTCTATCTCAACTCAACATAGTGGCATAACAAATTGATTCAAGTATTTAAACATTTAATATATAATTGCTTTAAAACTACAAAAACAATTCTGATTTACTTACTAAAAATAGCTCTGAAATGGTACAGAACCTTTCTCGGTCGAGAATCTGTCGACCGAGAAAGACAGTCGGTCGAAGACATGGTCGACCGATCCAGTCCCTGATAGATCTGCTGAATGTGTTTTCAAATTGATCAAATTGCTATCGATCTATTGTTAATGACTGATCTTACAAGTTGAAGACCATCATGTGTTATGACATCTAGTATAAATGATCACTGTATTTTATGAAATCATTATTATATGTTGTTCATCGTGGACATGCTTTCACTATTCAGCTCATAAAAATGATAGAAAATGATTATTGTATGCATGGATCCTTGATGACACATTGGCAAGCAAAATAATTCATTTGTGATACGAAAAAGAACTTCAAGGATTGCAACACATAAGATAAAAAAATTTCTCAATTTAAGAACGTGAGATATTGCTTTCAAGGATATATATTTTCTTGGAGAAACTTACATGAAAACAAGGGTACAAGAAGAAATAGAATTTGATATTTATGTACCTACAACAAAGCTTATATAAATATTCTAGGAGAATTACAAACGGAAATCTTCATATTGAGTATCACCCAAAATTGCCTCTTGGTTAAAATCAAGCTTGACCAAGGGGCGCTATGGTCGTAGTCAAAGTCGACCTAAAATAAGTTTGGCACAATACTTATTTGAATATCATTTTCTATATAAAAATTGTGAGAACAATTAATTTATGATCACAAAATTGTCCAAATATTGATAATAATCACAATATTACTCCCTTAGAAAATATATATGCTCTACAAATTCAGTCTATCATTTACATTAAAAATCAGCTTAAAAAATTCATTCACAGAAAGTCTGTCGGTCGACAAATTCTTCGACCGAAAACATCTCGGTCAGCCTATCTCTTTCGACCGACAGATCTCAAATAAAAATTACATCGGACACACTTCCGGTCGACAATTATTCGACCGAGCCGATGTCGGTCGACAATTGTTCGACTGAGAATTGACCGTTGGGATATGACCGTTGGAATCTGACCGTTTGAATATAGCCGTTGCCGGTCGACTGTTGGGCGACTGAGTGGCGCGCCTAGGATATGACTGTTGCCGGTCGTCGGTCGACAATTTTTCAACCGACCAGGTTACTGGATTGCTATAAAAAGGACCAAAAACGGGTCATTGTATTACACCTTCACATTCTTACTTCCTTGGCTTCCTTCTAGTGCATTTGTGTGCAACTCTTTAGCCTCTCCATCTCTAAGACTTTCCTGCTTCTTCTCCACCTTAAAGACAAGAAATGGCTTCATCATCAACACGTGGAAAGAAGAAAGTTGCTAGCAGGAAAGAAAGGGCGGCTACTCCACCATTTATTGTCATCAACGACATCCCCTTCATCGACGCAGATGTTGGTGATTGCTATCTCAGGCTCTCCTCCAAAACTCCTCTTCCACGATGGCCGGTTGACGTCATGGACTTCCTCATCATCGTCGACCTGGAGGATCTTTTTGAGCTGCAAAATTTGAAAGAATTTCTTAATCCTTCCTTCCCTTCCTACTCTTCCAAAGTGGTAAATGAGTTCTATGCAAACCTAATCTCCCATTCCGAAAATGAAAATAACTACTTCTGCTCTATGGTCAATGGGCATAGCTTTCGATTTATTGAGGAGGATATTCTTGACATGCTCAACATCGACTTAGATGAATATCAAGACACTCTTGACCTTACCACTGGAAATCCACTCAAGACATTTACCCAAGGTGATAATACCGTCAGTCTTAGTGACATTAAACGAGCCATTTTTCAATCTAATACAACTTGTCACGAAGATAGGGGTACCTACTATGCCATTAATCTCAAACCTGCAGCTAGGATTGTCAACCTTATTGTTTCCACAAACATACATCATAGAGCAAACAAGTCTGAAGTCCCTATTTTTCGCATGTATCTAATTTATGCCATTATCAAATGTATTCCCATAAATTTTATCCGCATAATCCTTAAGAACATGCTTGAGTTTTCTGGCACTCCCCCATATGCCGATTTTGTATGCCAAATCACTCAACACTTTCTTAAGAGAAAAATTGAGGACATGGGGTACACATGGGAAAGAAGACCACAAAAAATAAGCAAAAACACAGTAGAAAAGATGGGAATTGATTTCGGTCACAAGAGGGCTAGGACGGAAGGTGAGACATCTATTCAAGATATACCACCACCACCTCCTCCTACCAACCCATCCTATGATCCCATCTAAAACACCCTAACCTATGTTGCTGGGTCACAATATCATCTAAGCAGACAATTAGATTATAGCCATCATGCCATGACCTACCTAAATCAAAGGATGCAAACCCTCTCTCCAAATCAACCAGATGAATATCCTTATTCTTTAAATCCTGGCATGCTCAACCCATATAATTCATCTTACAACTACTACCAAACTCCACCTCCACCATCTACAGATCACACACATACTCAGTTTTCCTAAATACAATTACAAGACATTGTTGCTCATTTCCGCTTTGATCGTGTTCCTACCTTCTTGGAAGCATATGCCTTAACCAAGACAGGTGCTTTGGAGTGGCAAACTTTAGTCAAGTATTATGGAGCTGAGCCATTTCTTGGAAAAGACCCTGATATTGATGTAATACTTAAGTCTTTCCAGTGAGATTTTCAGTGTCTGTTGTATTAGTTGTAATAAAATGGTTATCTTTGCATGATTGTAATGAATGCTTATCTTTATTGATTATAATGGATATTCCTCTATGGCATCATTTGAACATGGCTTATAAGACTATTCTAGTAGAGCATACAAAGTAAGGGGAGTAATAAATATGTCATAAATCAAAAAGGATGAAATCTTTGCAAATACCTGAAATTTAAAATTGTGGCTAAATTGACCATCTATTGAAGAAGGATATTTATTTAAGGGGGAGCAATACTTTTCATATAATATTTGTGCTTCTTAACAATGTCATTTATTTGCATCATTTTGGCTTTTAATGGACATCTTTGTCATTGAATTTTTTGGGACATCTAATTAAAGGGGAGTTTTATTTTTAACGGATATTTTTTTTTGAATTGACAAAGGGGGAGAAATAAATATAAAACTTAGTAATTGCACAAAACTCAATCAATGAGTTTCATAAACTCATGGCTTTACATTGAAAGTTGCTATATTCCCTAAAGAATTGGATTTCATGTTCCATAATTCATGGGGAATAATAAGAACACATTTTATAAACAAGAGAAGAAATTCACAAAGGTAATCTTCAGGTATGAAACTCACATGTCTTATATTTTCTTATTTTATATTTAGGAAATGTTTGTCATCTTCAAAAAGGGGGAGATTGTTGGATAAATGGACATCTGTAAATCCCTTTGTTTTGATAATGACAAACATTTCATTCTTGTTAATCTAACGTGCTACTTGAGTGTTGCAGGAATAAGGTGGATGACAAAGCACTAGGGAAACAATATGCTTGAATGATTGTAAATGTCATGAAATGTAATCAATTGTAAACGTGTACAAATATATAATGTACAAGTACTTAGACTTCATGTAAATCAAGCGTTAGATCTTCCCTAGCTAAACACCACATTTAGATAGGTCATCCCCTTCAACAGTGTCACATATGCACACTCATACACACACTTAATGTCTTCATTTGAAACATTGAAACATGGTCTATCTCGGTCGACAAAATCCTCGACCGAGACACTCTCGGTCGACAAACTTCTCGACTGAGAAAGACCCAAGTAGCTGTTAGACACAGCTGACAAGGTAGTTGGCAATTGGAGATAAACATTGCAAACACTTGATCCAGAGAGCCCGTCGGTCGACAAAACGTTGACCGAGTAGGTGTCTCGGTCGACCATTTCTCGACCGAGATGGTCTTTGATAGCAACTGCAGAATTAATTAACTAGTCGTTGTTAAAGAAACTAACTTATATCTAACAACTAGTTAAGCACTTAGAAACCCTTAGAAAGTGTCTAGAACGTCCTTAAGCACTTGTAGGACATTCCTATAAATAGGACATGCCTTAGGACACCTAAACTGACTTGTTCTTACACTTGAGCAATCTTTGAGCAAACACTTACATTGAGCAATTTGTCTGTGAGCCATTGAGCATATTGACAACTGGCTACTTCTTCTCTCAGTTCAAATTTCGTGTGCTATAGGCTAGCATCTCCTATCCACAGCAATCACAATTCCATACACATTGGTTAGGAGATCTATACGCTTGATCTAGACAAATCAAGCCTTTTGCTTCAAAGGATAAGTTGTAATTTCCTTTTTCCTTTCTTGTTCACTATTATTGTTTGTACTCTCCTTGCTACTCCTAGGTTGGAGGCTGCGGATTGGAGAGGTTGGAGATCTTCTTGGTGAAGAAGGGGACCTTGAGCTACTTCAAGAAGGCTGGTGCAACGGGAGGTTACTTCTAAAGAGGAAGGCTACTTCAAGGGGGAGCTTGGAGTTACTTCAAGAAGGTTACCTCGGGTTGGTGCATCTACTTCAAGTGAAGGCTGTTCAAGGGGTGTAAGAAAGTATTGTATTTTGTGTAAATCCTTGTGAAGGTAATAAAATTAATACTTTCAAAATCCCGGTTGGGTAAGCAACCGGGTAGTGGACTGACAATCTTAGTATTTGCTAAGATTGGAACCACTCTAAACACTTGTCTCCTTCTTCCATTTTCAATTGTGGTTGTTTGAGTTAAATAATTGTTAAAATAATTTAAAAACTCTATTCACCCCCCCTCTAGTGTTTTTCAATTGGTATCAGAGCAGGCTTCAAGGAACCCTAACCAGGTCTTGAAGAATGGAGGGTGATGGTAATTACAACCGCAATAAAAAGAGCAGCTTGGACCAATCTACAACATGTTGCAATTGGTGTTTAGGAACAAGCCACACAACATCTAGCTGCCCATGGATATCAAAGAAGGAAGATGAGCATAAAGATTGTCTTATTGCTACAACAAGTGAAGAGGAAGAAGAGGTAAGTCTTTTTGATTTATCTAAAGAAGAGCTAGTTGCTAGTCTTGAAGAGACACATAATAAATATATTGAGTACAAGAAGAAGTTAAAGAAAGCTAACAAAACAAATGATGAATTACATGCTAAGGTTCTTGCTATTACCTCTGAAAATGAAGATCTTAAAAAGATTATTGAAGATCATAATATTATCATAAAATCTATAGAGGCAAATTGCAATCTTCTTTCCCTAGAAAAGATAAATTTGCAAACTCAAGTGAACGATCTTCAAAAACAACCTATTTTGTGCTCACATCTAGATTATGATACTATCATGAAAGAAAGAAATTCATTATCATCTAATCTAGATCAAGCAAAGCTAGATATCAAGAAGAGAATGGATGAGATTGCTAAGTTACAACAAAAAGCTAGTAGTCTAAATAATAATGGCATTCTTGATCAAATCTTAAATGATTCCTACCATCAAGTTGGAAGGAGAGGACTAGGTTACAAGCCTAAGGAAAAATCTTATCATAAACCTAGTTGGAGAAAGACACAAACACATCAATCTATATATATACCTAAAGGCACAAATACAAATATACCCAAGAACAACCTAGACCAAAATCATAGAAAGAGATATGAGGTTGATTCTATATGTTGTCATTATTGTTTGCGCCTTGGTCACTATTCCTTTTCATGTCCTTATAAGAAAAAGGATGTCGAGTTAGTTTGGGTTCCAAAACCTCCAAACTAAATGAACATAACTAAGTTGAGATATGACCAAGGACCTTAGTTGCATATTTCTATGTCTATCTCAACTCAACATAGTGGCATAACAAATTAATTCAAGTATTTAAACATTTAATATATAATTCCTTTAAAACTACAAAAACAATTCTGATTTACTTACTAAAAACAGCTCTAAAATAGTACAGAACCTTTCTCGGTTGAGAATCTGTCGACCGAGAAAGACAGTCGGTCGAAGACATGGTCGACCGATCCAGTCCCTGATAGATCTGCTGAATGTGTTTTCAAATTGATCAAATTGCTATCGATCTATTGTTAATGACTGATCTTACAAGTTGAAGACCATCATGTGTTATGACATCTAGTATAAATGATCACTGTATTTTATGAAATCATTATTATATGTTGTTCATCGTGGACATGATTTCACTATTCAGCTCATAAAAATGATAGAAAATGATTATTGTATGCATGGATCCTTGATGACACATTGGCAAGCAAAATAATTCATTTGTGATATGAAAAAGAACTTTAAGGATTGCAACACATAAGATAAAAAAATTTCTCAATTTAAGAACGTGAGATATTGCTTTCAAGGATATATATTTTCTTGGAGAAACTTACATGAAAACAAGGGTACAAGAAGAAATAGAATTTGATATTTATGTACCTACAACAAAGCTTATATAAATATTCTAGGAGAATTACAAACGGAAATCTTCATATTGAGTATCACCCAATATTGCCTCTTGGTTAAAATCAAGCTTGACCATGGGGCGCTATGGTCGTAGTCAAAGTCGACCTAAAATAAGTTTGGCACAATACTTATTTGAATATCATTTTCTATATAAAAATAGTGAGAACAATTAATTTATGATCACAAAATTGTCCAAATATTGATAATAATCACAATATTACTCCCTTAGAAAATATATATGCTCTACAAATTCAGTCTATCATTTACATTAAAAATCAGCTTAAAAAATTCATTCACAGAAAGTCTGTCGGTCGACAAATTCTTCGACCGAAAACATCTCGGTCAGCCTATCTCTTTCGACCGACAGATCTCAAATAAAAATTACATCGGACACACTTCCGGTCGACAATTATTCGACCGAGCCGATGTCGGTCGACAATTGTTCGACCGAGAATTGACCGTTGGGATATGACCGTTGGAATCTGACCGTTTGAATATAGCCATTGCCGGTCGACCGTTGGGCGACCGAGTGGCGCACCTGGGATATGACCGTTGCCGGTCGTCGGTCGACAATTTTTCGACCGACCAGGTTACTGGATTGCTATAAAAAGGGCCAAAAACGGGTCATTGTATTACACCTTCACATTCTTACTTCATTGGCTTCCTTCTAGTGCATTTGTGTGCAACTCTTTAGCCTCTCCATCTCTAAGACTTTCCTGCTTCTTATCCACCTTAAAGATAAGAAATGGCTTCATCATCAACACGTGGAAAGAAGAAAGTTGCTAGCAGGAAAGAAAGGGTGGCTACTCCACCATTGACAATCATCAACGACATCCCCTTCGTCGACGCAGATGCTGGTGATCGCTATCTCAGTCTCTCCTCCAAAACTCCTCTTCCACGATGGCCGGTTGACGTCATGGACTTCCTCAGCATCGTCGACCTGGAGGATCTTTTTGAGGTGCAAAATTTGAAAGAATTTCTTAATCCTTCCTTCCCTTCCTACTCTTCCAAAGTGGTAAATGAGTTCTATGCAAACCTAATCTCCCATTCCGAAAATGAAAATAACTTCTTCTACTCTATGGTCAATGGGCATAGCTTTCGATTTACTGAGGATGATATTCTTGACATGCTCAACATCGAATTAGATGAATATCAAGACACTCTTGACCTTACCACTGAAAATCCACTCAATACATTTTCCCAAGGTGATAATACCGTCAGTCTTAGTGACATTAAACGAGCCATTTTTCAATCTAATACAACTTGTCACGAAGATAGGGGTACCTACTATGCCATTAATCTCAAACCTGTAGCTAGGATTGTCAACCTTATTGTTTCCACAAACATACATCCTAGAGCAAACAAGTCTGAAGTCCCTATTTTTCGCATGTGTCTAATTTATGCCATTATCAAACATATTCCCATAAATTTTATCCGCATAATCCTTAAGAACATGCTTGAGTTTTCTGGCAATCCCCCATATGCCGATTTTGTATGCCAAATCACTCAACACTTTCTTAAGACAAAAATTGAGGACATGGGGTACACATGGGAAAGAAGACCACAAAAAATAAGCAAAAACACAATATAAAAGATGGGAATTGATTTCGGTCACAAGAGGGCTAGGACGGAAGGTGAGACATCTAGTCAAGATATACCACCACCACCTCCTCCTACCAACCCATCCTATGATCCCATCCAAAACACCCTAACCTATGTTGCTGGGTCACAATATCATCTAAGCAGACAATTAGATTATAGCCATCATGCCATGACCTACCTAAATCAAAGGATGCAAACCCTATCTCCAAATCAACCAGATGAATATCCTTATTCTTTAAATCCTGGCATGCTCAACCCATATAATCCATCTTACAACTACTACCAAACTCCACCTCCACCATCTACAAATCTCACACATACTCAGTTTTCCTCAATACAATTACAAGACATTGCTGCTCATTTCCGCTTTGATCGTGTTCCTACCTTCTTGGAAGCATATGCCTTAACCAAGACAGGTGCTTTGGAGTGGCAAACTTTAGTCAAGTATTATGGAGCTGAGCCATTTCTTGGAAAAGACCCTGATATTGATGTAATACTTACGTCTTTCCAGTGAGATTTTCAGTGTCCGTTGTATTAGTTGTAATAAAATGGTTATCTTTGCATGATTGTAATGAATGGTTATCTTTATTGATTATAATGGATATTCCTCTATGGCATCATTTGAACATGACTTATAAGACTATTCTAGTAGAGCATACAAAGTAAGGGGAGTAATAAATATGTCATAAATCAAAAAGGATGAAATCTTTGCAAATACCTGAAATTTAAAATTGTGGCTAAATTGACCATCTATTGAAGAAGGATATTTATGTAAGGGGGAGCAATACTTTTCATATAATATTTGTGCTTCTTAACAATGTCATTTATTTGCATCATTTTGACTTTTAATGGACATCTTTGTCATTGAATTTGTTGGGACATCTAATTAAGGGGGAGTTTTATTTTTAACGGATATTTTTTTTGAAATGACAAAGGGGGAGAAATAAATATAAAACTTAGTAATTGTGCAAAACTCAATCAATGAGTTTCATAAACTCTTAGCTTTACATTGAAAGTTGCTATATTCCCTAAAGAATTGGATTTCATGTTCCATAATTCATGGGGAATAATAAGCACACATTTTATAAACAAGAGAAGAAATTCACAAAGGTAATCTTCAGGTATGAAACTCACATGTCTTATATTTTCTTATTTTATATTTATGAAATGTTTGTCATCTTCAAAAAGGGGGAGATTGTTGGCTAAATGGACATCTGTAAATCCCTTTGTTTTGATAATGACAAACATTTCATTCTTGTTAATCTAACGTGCTACTTGAGTGTTGCAGGAATAAGGTGGATGACAAAGCACTAGGGAAACTATATGCTTGAATGATTGTAAATGTCATGAAATGTAATCAGTTGTAAAATTGTACAATTATATAATGTACAAGTACTTAGACTTCATGTAAATCAAGCGTTAGATCTTCCCTAGCTAAACACCACATTTAGATAGGTCATCCCCTTCAATAGTGTCACATATGCACACTCATACACACACTTAATGTCTTCATTTGAAACATTGAAACAGGGTCTATCTCGGTCGACAAAATCCTCGACCGAGACACTCTCGGTCGACAAACTTCTCGACCGAGAAAGACCCAAGTAGCTGTTAGACACAGCTGACAAGGTAGTTGCAGTTGGAGATAAACGTTGCAAACACTTGATCCAGAGAGCCTGTCGGTCGACAAAACGTCGACCGAGTAGGTGTCTCGGTCGACCATTTCTCGACCGAGATGGTCTCTAACAACAACTGCAGAATTAATTAACTTGCCGTTGTTAAAGCAACTAACTTATATCTAACGGTTTGTTAAGCACTTAGAAACCCCTAGAAAGTGTCTAGAACATCCTTAAGCACTTGTAGGACATTCCTATAAATAGGACATGCCTTAGGACACCTAAACTAACTTGTTCTTACACTTGAGCAATCTTTGAGCAAACACTTACATTGAGCAATCTGTCTGTGAGCAATTGAGCATATTGACAACTGGCTACTTCTTCTCTCAGCTCAAATTTTGTGTCCTATAGGCTAGCATCTCCTATCCACAGCAATCACAATTCCATACACATTGGTTAGGAGATCTATACGCTTGATCTAGGCAAATCAAGCCTTGTGCTTCAAAGGATAACTTGTAATTTCCTTTTTCCTTTCTTGTTCACTATTATTGTTTGTACTCTCCTTGCTACTCCTAGGTTGGAGGCTATGGATTGGAGAGGTTGGAGATCTTCTTGGTGAAGAAGGGGACCTTGAGCTACTTCAAGAAGGCTAGTGCAAGGGGAGGTTACTTCTAAAGAGGAAGGCTACTTCAAGGGGGAGCTTGGAGTTACTTCAAGAAGGTTACCTCAGGTTGGTGCATCAACTTCAAGTGAAGGTTGTTCAAGGGGTGTAAGAAAGTATTGTATTTTGTGTAAATCCTTGTGAAGGTAATAAAATTAATACTTTCAAAATCTCGGTTGGGTAAGCAACCGGGTAGTGGACTGACAATCTTAGTATTTGCTAAGATTGGAACCACTCTAAACACTTGTCTCCTTCTTCCATTTTCAATTGTGGTTGTTTGAGTTAAATAATTGTTAAAATAATTTAAAAACTCTATTCACCCCCCCCCCCTCAAGTGTTTTTCAAAACCACCAACCTGAGCATGAGGCTTCTCAGTAGCTAACATAGCTACCTCCTCCAGGGTCTTGGGCTCTCTCCCTCACCCAGATGGTAGGCACTCAACTTAATTTCCACTTTCACACATATATCGAGCCTCTCTCTCTATCTCCAGGGTGTGGTCCTCCCAAGGACATCTAGGGTTCAAGAAAACTATAGGAATCATGAATAAATCAACTCATCTCAATCACTCAGGAGTAGTCTAGTTTAGGACATATCACATATCTCATAATTCTCATATCTTGGAGTTTAGGTTCTCTAACCTCTCCCAATGGGTCTCACTCTCTCTGGAGTTAACCCCGAAACTGGTCCCAACACTAGAGGTCCTCCTTTGTGAAAGAGCTTGAGGCTCATGCTGACTCCCATCTTATCTTACTTAACATAACTTATCACATAAATCCTAGTTACTTGCATCATCAAAAGTTATCTCAAAACCTCAAAACTAAACTTAAGTCCTCGAAGACAAACATAGATTATCATAACCATCTTATGTCATCTATATGAGACTTACATCATATCATCAAAACTTATTTCATATATTCCGTCTATCATATATATCAAAAAGGCTCTAGACATCTAATCTAGATCTACTCTCTCTTCTAGACTGATGTCATTCTCTTTCACTTAGGTTGCATGATCACCTCCTACTCGTACATGTGTGGGGACACATTTTTGAAATACATATACATATTAAAATATTATATAGTTTTTCTCCGATAAAACAAACGTCAGAGAAAACTATCGAGGTTCGATTCGTTTGGAATCCAAAACCATATCCAAAAACGAGTGCTTCACACATAGTAGAGAGTACAGTGTCATGAAAACTTGTGAAAAGGGTGAGAACATGGTGTAGACTAGTGTAGCTACTCTAGCCAATGAGCGCCATATGTCTAGGGTTTCTCTTCCCTCGATGCACATCATTTCCAAATAGTGCAACGTCCCATACCACTGCACTACAAGGAAAGAACGACATCTAAGGACTTGCTACTTAACAAGCACCAGTCTAGACCTAGTTCTCGGACATCTAGGTGCTAACCTAGAGGCTAGGTGAGATATAGTCTCTAAAAGGCGACTAATCTAACCCTAAAGATTATTAAGGTTCAAGGTTCTTTAGTTTTGAGTTGCATAAAGAGCAAACATCAGGCTTTGCTATTGTTCATGCTCTGATACCACCTGTGACATCACCGAATTTTCTAAAAGTTAATATGATGTGTGATGTCCAAATTGAAACCCACACCTCAGCGAGAATCCCAATTTAAACATCCCACACAAGGCTAAGAAGGAGAAAATCAGAGGAAGTCAGAAGGAAACAATCAGTAGCACATGCACATGAACAATAATAAAACCATACACACATGTTCACCATTCAACATATAATTAAAACATGAATTGTTACTTCATTTGATATTACATATTGAACAACAAACTATACATATACATGTACTACAACTAAACTACAGGATCTTAAGACAATAGGTCTACCTGTACATCAGCCCGCCACACAACTCTCACTATCCTGGATCTTCAAGAGCATAAGCACAACCTAAACAAAAGATTACATGTGGTACACGTCAGCACAATATTCAAGAATATTGTACTGAGTACGCCTACGTGTCTTTTCTATACCTCTTATCATATCTTGGCAATAAGATAAAACTAATACTTGGCAGTAACAGAAGAATATAAGAAAAACATATACTTGCACAAAGATGTTCATTAACAACAGAGAACACATATTTTAAGCATAATTTCCATTATATCATCCATGGATTTACTACCTGAGAGTTGAATGCATTAAGGCCTTTATGATCACTACCAAAGAGTTGGATCATATGTACAATGTGACCACTACCAAAGAGTTGGGTCCAAGCACACTACCAAAGAGTTGGTGCTTCCATATGTACAACGTGACCACTACCAAAGAGTTCGGTCACTTCCAAGCACACTGCCAAAGAGTTGGTGCTTTCATATAATGGAACAAATATATTATGTTTCATGTGTTCATATCAATAAGTATGGAAAATCATGCAACATATTATACAAGAACAATCATTTCATCAAATATCATATGCCAAATATTTTACTACACCTATAACACAAGCATGTTGTATAATAAGCCAAGTAAGAGGTAATGGCGTACCTTGATCAAGAACAAACCTAATCATCATATCTTCATGTCAACTATGTATCTCAGGTCAAATCCTGATAAAGATAAGATCACATACGATCATCAGGTTTTCATCATCATAACCCTAGTTATGTCCATTTTAGGGTTTATCTCATCATCTTGCATCTCATCTTAACCTTAATCGTGTTCATTAGAGCTTTACTTAGTCTCTTAAGTATATTCCCACTTTTACTTGTCTTATCTTCTTAGATTATCGTACTGATGTCATTTTCCAGATTACATCTCATTATCAAAGTTCATCATCTGAACATTAGGTTCCATGTCCTTTTTGTGCACATATTAACCCTAGGTTACATCATTAACCTAGATTAGGGTTTTATATCACATTAAGAGAAAACATCATTGTATAACATGGATTGTGGGTATCATCCTGATCTCATATTTAATTCTGAGGTTCCAGATACTGATATGAGATTACTCTGTAAATTTCACCATTTATTGAGCATGTATGCATTAATTGCATTGTATTTAGGATTAAACGCCCTAATTAGACATATTAAGAAAATTACATGATTTCGTACATCAACATGATCGTCCTTAACATCAGGTGAATTATAAACATTATTATGGAGTTACTGACATTTTTCCAAAATTTTATGTCATCATTTGCTATTTATTATCCACTAAACAAGCATTGCACATCTTTCATGATATCCCTAAGATTCGTGCATCAAAATCCTGATGTTTTAATTCTAATGTGTTCTACTAATTTTTCTGAGAAGTTTGGTACCTTATTTGTATTTTTCTGATGCTTGATCTAATTTCTGTGATTTATCTAAGATCTAAGCATTTTCTGAGTATTTACCTTTTTGGACGAATGGCGTGTCGCCACGTGGCCACTAGGGTGCGGCTTCCTTGTTTGTTGTAGGCCGGTTCTTGGTTGGTTCGCTGTGAGCTAGGTTTGGTCTACTGGTTCGGCCGGTTCTGGGCCTATCTTCTCCTCTTTCTGTGTTCTTTCTCGCACAATCTGGTTAGCGGCTCTGTTCTTCCGTGAACAACCGTAGCCGCCGCTTGACCATCTGTGCGAGTGCCGCCACTGCTTGAACCCGATGGTGACCAAGCAAGCAACACGGCCTCCTCCTCGCTCGTACTTACCTCTGCAAGGGAGATTAGAACTTCTCGATTGCCTCCTGCCGCTGCTTGGGAGTCCGGCGAAGCTGGCCGCCCTAGGCTCCCCCCACATGAACGCTACTGTGATTGCTCCTCTGCGTCGTGCGCCGGCTTGGTGAGAGATCGGCGCCTTTCTTCTCTCCCTTCCTCCACCATGTGCTTGCCAGCACCAGCGATGGTTGCGGATGCTTACTCCATCCTCCTATCTAGTGATGAAGACTCCTCGACGTTGCTCGCCGTGGTGAGGACCAAAGACCAACAGAGGCTTGCTTCTTCCCTTGGCATTCACGGTCTCAGGGCCAGATCGCGCTGCCTCCTCCTCGCTTCTAGACGACATGGTACATTCCATCTCTGGCGAGGACCGGTAGCTGGCGAAGGGGAGAGAGAGAGTCTGAGTTATAGGTTCTTTTCTTGTTCTCTAGACTAACAATGATCTTCCTTTGGTCCTCTCTTCAGACCTCTAGTCTTTGGCGTGCGATCGACCGCCAGAATCTCCCCTCCTTGTTCCTACCTAGTGTCTGTAGAGTGATCAGGTGAGGGTCGACCAGTTCCTCTCCCCGTGGCAAGACTATTCAATCCATGCATGGGTTTTCCTTCTCTCCCACGATGGGTGATCGTGGTAATGTGGAGCGTGATGCCTTGCAAGTACTCCCACGTCCCTGTTTCAGACTGAAGGTAGGGTAAGGGTTTTGCTCCATTGGATCTGGCCATTCAAAGGGTGTGATGATGCCACATAGCCAATCTGTGGCTATGCACCAACTGCGTAGATTCAGAACAGTTCTACCCACGCGACTTGTCTACTCATGGACAACATAGGCTATAAGGATATAAGACTTTGATACATTGTACTTGGAATGAATATTATTCACTATATTCATGCCTAAATAACCCCATTTAGGAACATTGAAATATTATGAAACTTTAACCACAACTTTAATAGAACTCAAGGTACTTCCTATCCAAATTTGGAGCCAAAATCATTCGTGTGACCTATCCAATATATACCTCAACATGGCATAAATTAATAGATCTTAGTCACAAAGTCAACATCAATCAACACTCAAGTTACCATAAAATATTACTTGAAACTTCTCAAAACAACCCAAGATGCATGAATCCACTTATGTCATTGGACGTCTAAGGATTCTAAAAGTCAACTCCATCACATCCTACACACCTTAAAAGAAATTCCGTCCTCAGAATTAAGCCAGAAAAATCCAGTCTTTCACATCATATACATCTAAAAAGAAATTTCGTCCTCGAAATTAAGCCATACTCATACTCCAAGGACAACTCAAGGTCCTCCTCCATATGTAGGATTTGCATCCTTATTTTACTCAAGCATTAGGGTTCCCACATCATATTACCCTGTTCTAAAGGAGTTAACTAAGATTAACTCCTACATCAAGGTGTCATAAACATTATGTTGTGCTAATTGTCAGACTTTATTTTTCATCTTAATAAGCACTAAGATTAACACCTCATGTAACATGTTTCAATCATATGGTCTTATTTCTTAGTCATACTAAATTGAAACATTTATTAATGACATCATCGTAAGATTAACCAATAATATTACATTATCATCATTATTCATGTATATGGTTAACCATTTATACATTGATATCAATTAAAACCATCTTTGGATTTCCATCATATCATGTCTGTGTATCACATCTTGAGATTAGATCACATGCTTATGTATTTTATTATCTAATGGTTGTGCTAAAACAAACTTATACAAGTGGCTTGTGAAACATATATCAAAACATTATCTAGCCCAATTTAGGTTCTCTTGACCCGTACCTTGAGGGCATCATCATGCTTAGTCTCTTCGAGAACTCAACTCTATGAGTATCTCATAAACAAAAACTTTATTTTCCCTCTTTCCTCTAGGGTTACCAGGTCTACCTCATTGGCACTGGTGATAGCTTTACAAGCTCTAGCCACATAAGAACAAACCAAACATGCTATGACATACCCTTAGCATGAAAATTATTTCCCAACTCTCTCTTTCTCTTATATACACACCACTAGATTCCTATATGGGAAACCACCAACCTGAGCATGAGGCTTCTAAGAAGCTAACATAGCTACCTCCTCCAGGGTCTTGGGCTCTCTCCCTCACCCAGATGGTAGGCACTCATATTTATTTCCACTTTCACACATATATTGAGCCTCTCTCTCTATCTCCAGGGTTTGGTCCTCCGAAGGACATCTAGGGTTTAAGAAAACTATATGAATCATGCATAAATCAACTCATCTCAATCACTCAGGAGTAGTCTAGTTTAGGACATATCACATATCTCATAATTCTCATATCTTGGAGTTTAGGTTCTCTAACCTCTCCCAATGGGTCTCACTCTCTCTGGAGTTAACCCCGAAACTGGTCTCAACACTAGAGGTCCTCCTTTGTGAAAGAGCTTGAGGCTCATGCTGACTCACATCTTATCTTAACTTAACATAACTTATCACATAAATCCTAGTTACTTGCATCATCAAAACTTATCTCAAAACCTCAAAACTGAACTTAAGTCCTCGAAGACAAACATAGATTATCATAATCATCTTATGTCATCTATATAAGACTTACATCATATCATCAAAACTTATTTCATATATTCCGTCTATCATATATATCAAAAAGGCTCTAGACATCTAATCTAGAACTACTCTCTCTTCTAGACTGATGTCATTCTCTTTCACTTAGGTTGCATGATCATCTCCTACTCGTACATGTGTGGGGACACATTTTTGTAATACATATACATATTAAAATATTATATAGTTTTTCTCTGATAAAACAAACGTCAGAGAAAACTATCGAGGTTCGATCCGTTTGGAATCCAAAATGAAATCCAGAAACGAGTGCCCCACACATAGTAGAGAGTACAGTGTCATGAAAACTAGTGAAAAGGGTGAGAACATGGTGTAGACTAGTGCAGCTACTCTAGCCAACGAGTGCCATATGTCTAGGGTTTCTCTTCCCTCGATGCACGTCATTTCCAAATAGTGCAACGTCCCATACCACTGCACTACAAGGAAAGAACAACATCTAAGGACTTGCTACTTAACAAGCACCAGTCTAGACCTAGTTCTCGGACATCTAGGTGCTAACCTAGAGGATAGGTTAGATCTAGTCTCTAAAAGGCGACTAATCTAACCCTAAAGATTATTAAGGTTCAAGGTTCTTTAGTTTTGAGTTGCATAATGAGCAAACGTCAGGCTTTGTTATTGTTCATGCTCTGATACCACCTGTGACGTCCCTGGATTTTCTAAAACTTAATATGATGTGTGAAGTCCAAATTGAAACCCTCACCTCAGTGAGAATCCCAATTTAAACATCCCACACAAGGCTAAGAAGGAGAAAATCAGAGGAAGTCAGAAGGAAACAATCAGTAGCACATGTACATGAACAATAATAAAACCATACACACATGTTCAGCATTCAACATATAATTACAACATGAATTGTTACATCATTTGATATTACATATTGAACAACAAACTATACATATACATGTACTACAACTAAACTAGAGGATCTTTAGACAACATGTCCACATGTACATCAGCCCGCCACACAACTCTCACTATCCTGGATCTTCAAGGGCATAAGCACAACCTAAACAAAAGATTACATGCGGTACACGTCAACACAATATTCAAGAATATTGTACTGAGTATGCCTACGTGTCTTTTCTATACCTCTTATCATATCTTGGCAATAAGATAAAACTAATACTTGGCAGTAACATAAGAATATAAGAAAAGCGTATACTTGCACAAAGATGTTCATTAACAACAGAGAACACATATTTTAAGCATAATTTCCATTATATCATCCATGCATTTACTACCTGAGAGTTGAATGCATTAAGGCCTTAATGATCACTACCAAAGATTTGGATCATATGTACAATGTGACCACTACCAATGAGTTGGGTCCAAGCACACTACCAAAGAGTTGGTGCTTCCATATGTACAACGTGACCACTACCAAAGAGTTCGGTCACTTCTAAGCACACTGCCAAAGAGTTGGTGCTTTCATAGAATCGAACAAATATATTATGTTTCATGTGTTCATATATATAAGTATGGAAAATCATGCAACATATCATACAAGAACAATCATTTCATCCAATATCATATGCCAAGTATTTTACTACACCTATAATACAAGCATATTGTATAATAAGCCAAGTAAGAGGTAATGGCGTACCTTGATCAAGAACAAACCTAATCATCATATTCTCATGTCAACTATGTATCCCAGGTCAAATCTTGATAAAGATTAGATCACATATGATCATTAGGTTCTCATCATCATAACCCTAGTTATGTCCATTTTAGGGTTTATCTCATCATCTTACATCTCATCTTAACCTTAATCGTGTTCATTAGAGCTTTACTTAGTCTCTTAAGTATATTCCCACTTTTACTTGTCTTATCTTCTTAGATTATCGTACTGATGTCATTTTCCAGATTACATCTCATTATCAAAGTTCATCATCTGAACATTAGGTTCCATGTCCTTTTTGTGCACATATTAACCCTAGGTTACATCATTAACCTAGATTAGGGTTTTATATCACATTTAGAGCAAACATCATTGTATAACATGGATTGTGGGTATCATCCTGATCTCATATTTAATTTTGAGGTTCCAGATACTGATATGAGATTACTCTGTAAATTTCACCATTTATTGAGCATGTATGCATTAATTGCATTGTATTTAGGATTAAAAGCCCTAATTAGACATATTAATCAAATTACATGATTTTGTACATCAACATGATCATTCTTGACATCAGGTGAATTATAAACATTATTATGGAGTTACTGACATTTTTCCATAATTTTATTTCATAATTTGCTATTTATTATCCACTAAACAAACATTGCACATCTTTCATGATATCACTAAGATTCGTGCATCAAAAGCCTAATGTTATAATTCTAATGTGTTCTACTAATTTTTTTGAGAGGTTTGGTACCTTATTTGTATTTTTTTGATGCTCGAGCTAATTTCTGTGATTTATCTAAGATCTGAGCATTTTCTGATTATTTACCTTTTTGGATGAATGGCGTCTCGCCACGCGGCCACTAGGGAGCGGCTTCCTTGTTTGTTGCAGGCCGATTCTTGGTTGGTTCGCTGTGAGCTAGGTTTGGTCTGCTGGTTCGGCCGGTTTTGGGCCTATCTTCTCCTCTTTCTGTGTTCTTTCTCACGCGATCTGGTTTGCGGCTCTATTCTTCCGTGAACAACTGTAGCCGCCGCTCGACCATCTGTGCGAGTGCCGCCACTGCTTGAATCCGATGGTGACCAAGCAAGCAACACGGCCTCCTCCTTGCTCGTACTTACCTCTGCAAGGGAGATTAGAACTTCTCGATTGCCTCCTGCTGCTGCTTGGGAGTCCGGCGAAGCTGGCCGCCCTAGGCTCCCCCCCACATGAACGCTACTATGATTGCTCCTCTGCGTCGTGCGCCGACTTGGTGAGAGATCGGTGCCTTTCTGCTCTCCCTTCCTCCGCCATGTGCTTGCCGGCACCAGTGATGGCTACGACTGCTTACTCTGTCCTCCTATCTACTGATGAAGACTCCTCGACGTTGCTCGTCGTGGTGAGGACCAAAGACCAACAGAGGCTTGCTTCTTCCCTTGGCATTCACGGTCTCAGGGCCAGATCGCGATGCCTCCTCCTCGCTTCTAGACGACATGGTACAGTCCATCTCTGGCGAGGACCGGTAGCTGGCGAAGAGGAGAGAGAGAGAGAGAGTCTGAGTTACAGGTTCTTTTCTTGTTCTCCAGACTAACAATGATCTTCCTTTGGTCCTCTCTTCAGACCTCTAGTCTTTGGCGTGCGATTGACCGCCAGAGTCTCCCCTCCATCTTGTTCCTGCCTAGTGTCTGTAGAGTGCTCGGGTGAGGGTGGACCAATTCATCTCCCCGTGGAAAGACTATTCAATCCCTGCGTGGGTTTTCCTTCTCTCCCACGATGGGTGATCGTGGTAATGTGGAGCGTGATGCCTTGCAAGTACTCGCACATCCCCGTTTCAGACTGAAAGTAGGGCAAGGGTTTTGCTACATTGGATCTGGCCATTCATAGGGTGTGATGATGCCACATAGCCAATTTGTGGCTATGCATCAACTGTGTAGATTCAGAACAGTTCTACCCAAGCGACTTGTCTACTCATGGACAACATAGGCTACAAGGATATAAGACTTTGATACATTGTACTTGGAATGAATATTATTCACTATATTCATGCCTAAATAACCCCATTTAGGAACATTGAAATATTATGAAACTTTAACCACAACTTTAATACAACTCAAGGTACTTCCTATCCAAATTTGGTGCCAAAATCATTCGTTTGACCTATCCAATATATATCTCAACATGGCATAAATTAATATATCTTAGTCACAAAGTCAACATCAATCAACACTCAAAGTTACCAAAAAAAAACTTGAAACTTCTCAAAACAACACAAGATGCATGAATCCACTTATGTCATTGGACGTCTAAGGATTCTAAAAGTCCACTCCATCACAGAAACGGTCTCCAAACCATTTGGGACCAAACGGTCTCCAAACTGTTTGGGACCAAATGGTCCTCAAACCATTTGGGACCAAACGATCCTCGAAACCGTTTGGCCTTTTCAAAACCGCTTGAATTTTGTTAAAACATAAAAACATATAAAGACAAATAAAATCCATACTAAACATGTTATTCTAACACATAATTTTCCATTTTTAAGAAATGACTTCATCAGCAAAGCAACCCACAGGAACCACTGACGCTCCTTTCTGGACTGAGGAAAAACTACTGGAGGACTATGACAAGCTCCAGAAAGTGGTGGATACCTTTAAAGAAATTGGAAAAATCCCACCCAAGGTCAACATCGTGGCGGTCATGGGCGGGATTGACCGCATTAACAAATGCTTAGCTACGGAGCCCGAAGAATACGTGGAAGAAATCTCTTCCAGTGATGAAGGCTCCAAATACGAGCCACATTCCAAGGAAGAATCCGCAGCTGAAAAGTCCAAGGGGAAGCGAAAGGTCCAAGAAGCTGCAACCGAACAACCCCCAACAAAGAGGGCAAGAAAATAGGTCCACCCTACCACTGCTAGGGAACAAACCCTAGCAAGCCATATCCCATCCACCACCACCACCACCCCCACCACCACTCCTGCAATCACCACCACCCCCACACAAAACCTTTACATCCATACCCTCCCCTCCATCGACAAAATGCTAAAACTAACAAAGTACGTATGCTCTAGCGTACTACTCAAGATGGGGATCTACGATAGAATCCTCACCATACTAGACAACGCTAACCTCTCCAGGCTATGCTTTGTCCCCGAATTTTCATACGCCGAGCTGACTACTGAATTCTTCATATATCTCACTAAAGAAGTGGTGGACATTACACACCGGGTAAGGGACGGAGGTGACCGCAGGCTGGTCACCAAGCTTTTTGGAAGCAACGTCATTATAATAGAAAATCTTCTGAAAAAAATCTTCATAGACAACCCAGAACATCTCAAAAAGGCCAAAGTTGTGGGCATAGAAAATTCCCAATTCAAAAGACACATCTTCTGGAAAACCTTAACAGGATTCCAGACCTATGAAGAAAAGACATGCAAAGCCTCCAATATCCATTCTGGATTCATGTGTACACTTCACAAGATCCTCACTGGTGCGCTCTTCCCCAGAACGGAAGGAGGAAATGTTATAACCGCTGACCTTTTTCTTCTATTGTCCATTCTGCATGGAAAGTTTGTCAATATTGGCCGACACATGATACAAAAATTCTCATCCTACGCCATAGGGAAAGAAATTTGCATGGGTGGGCACATTACTTCCGTCATCAAATATCTCAAGATGGACAGATTGCTTCCTCGATGCACGAAGATCAAGGGCGACATCCTTACTAATGAACAAACCTTGAAGAACTCCTACATTATCAAGGAGAAGGATGCGAAACTACACTACATCTTTTGACCAACAGTTCGATCTTCTAGAACCCTGTTACCGCTCCCTTAGCTAGCAGACTATGACAAAGACCAATTTCTCTTTACTGACGAAGAGATCACCAAACTCCTAGCTCCGATCAAAGTACAAGCTAAGACAAACCCAAGCGGGACAGACAGAGCTCAGCATAACTGCCCCGACAACTAGGTTAACAAAAATACCAGTGAAACATCCATCCAAGGTACGTTCACAACCGCCACAGCTGTCGGGGATGCCAACATAAAAGATACAACTGGGGACGTAACGCCCCCATCCGGAGGAACCAATCACTACCTCCTCTATAGACTCTTTCATCATGAGCCTACATGAGGAGCTCACCACCCCCACCACCCCCACCACACTCCCATCCACCACCCTCCCACCATCTACCACCACCCCACCTTCCTCCAAAACAATCCCTCCACCCACATTTTCCACTTCCCCATTTTCTTCACAAAGCACTACCTTTTCCGCTCCAACATCTAGCTTCACTTTCTCAACTCCCATCTCCACCTTCTTTTCCTCAACCTTTTCACCCCCTCATATCTCACCCAGCCATCTACCATTCCCTTCATCCGCCACCACCCCGACACCGCTGGTGACTCTATCGACGGTCACCATGCAGTTCGTGGGACCATCACCAGTGTCTCCTTCGCAAGGCACTAACACCATCCCGCCCCGACCCCAGCCATACCACCCTTCCGCTTCTGGGGTCCCTTTTTCAAATATCGGTGAGGAATTCGGACGTCAATTTGACGCCATCCAAAACCTCCTCACCGATCCCTCTAACATTATGCATTCTATTTTTTCTTGTGTGTAGGGAATTTCTCAATATGTCACCAAGATCAACGAGCAACACAGCTCCTTGCCAAGCATTCTCCAAAGCATTCAGCAATGAAAGGATGTAGTGGCCAAGCAAGTCGATCATATCGATGACCACTGCAAACACTTGCCCGAGCTGGTCCTTGGAGTAAAATGCCAGCATGAAGTGCTGGCTCAGCACGTTGACAGGATCTCTACGCAGACTCAACCTCTTCCTGCGACCCTGCACGAGTTTAAGCAGCAACAAACTGCTTTAAGCACGCGCTTGGATGACATCACCAACACCCTTAGACAACTCCATAGCCGCCAGGAGGAGTCAGCAAACACCGAGCTTCACCAACTACGTGCTCAAGTAACCGATCTTACAGCGTGCCTCCTCTATACCGAGGGAAGATACTCAGATTTAAAGGAAACACATGGTGCACTACTCGAATCCCACGAGCATGTGCAAGTGGCATTTGATGAACTACAAGCAACCCATCGGCAGTGCAAGAAGCCTCGACAACAGAAGCCAAATGATAAGAAGGAAGATGATGATGATGATGAAGATGACAATGATGAAGATTCCGACTCCTCAGATAACTCCAATAAAAGAACCTCCTCAGATGACCAATCTGATGACCCAGCCAATGCTGGGGAGGGCACAAGGCGAGGAGCTGCATTAAAACAAAAAGATCACCATGATGGTGATAAACATCCCCAATCCCCGAATCACATTGAAAATGTTAATATGTCTTACGGGGATCAATTCCTTGACTACTCCACAATGGGATCTCTGGGGGAATCTGCTAAAGAAGCAGCCTTCGCTGAGTTCCAACAATGTCTATTCGGAACCAGCACAGGTCCATAATAAGAAACATTAGCTCACAATCTTTCCACACCAGATCAACTGGTGCTCTTTCCCCCAGAACAAGAAGATTTAGAAAGAGTCAACTTGGATATAGATGAAGATCTGGAATCAGCTTCTAACTCAAACAAAGATGAAGATCTACAGCAATACATCGACAATCTAGAGCAGACTTCCCCCTCCCTCTGCAAGAGCTACCCCTACCGTACCTCTACCGCACAAAATGCATGATCTTGATATGATGGCGATCTCTACTCTCGATGCTCAAGACATCTTCATCCTCAACTCTATAGTAGATGATGCCAAAGACGGGGGTGACATTATCTACTAAAACATAAAGACTCAGTGAAAGCTGACGCACGAGGACTTCCGCTCTATCCTTCGACCACAATCAACGGTGAAGATGGCAGTCTTCCACGTCCTCCTCGCCAATTCTATCAAAACATACATAAGCTCGCGGATGAAGCAACCCGTTCTAAACGCATCACCGGCTCTAGCAATGAGCCTTATTTATAAAAAATTACAAAGCAAATCAATCGAACGGTTGCAAAGGGGAATTGCAAGGAAGGCACACTACATAACCGTGCTCTTCCAAGTCTCTGGTCACTGGCTGCTTATGATTGTGGACACCGCGGCCCGAGAAGCTAAGGTGTACAACTTTTGCACCACTGAACTACGAGCAGGAATAATCAACTTCGATGGAACAAAAGTCGGGGAGGCCAGATGCTTCCCTTTCCGGCTCCTGAAGTTGATCTGGGCTGCTTTCCCGTCACTCCGCAATAATTGGAACCAACCTTGGTTCCAAATCATCAACCCCCAAGCTCAAACTCAAGAAGGTTCTAGGGATTGTGCTTTCTACGTAATACGGCATATCCAAGCGCTTGATCAACAAATCCCTTTTACCGACCTGGCCACAGAAGACTTTCATTCTCTGCGAGGTTGCTACACCATGGAGTTTATCTGTGATAGAAGGTTCTTTAAGGACTCAACTATGGCACCTACCGACGTTCCTTGCTATCTCTTCTCGTCCATCCAACGTCCTCCAAAACAACCATTCAGGAAAATAAAAAAGGAGTTGGAGAAACAACAACCCGCCAAGGCTCCCAAGAAGAAGAAATGAGACCCTTACTCTTTCGATCTGGAAGATGATGAAGGGGTCACTGAGTTGCTAACCAGGGCGCCCATTAACAGATCATCTTCACAAATAGACCCCCTGTCTGCCATTTCACCTACTTTCCCCAAGTTTGACCTCAATGCTTGCAAACGTCTCTCTGACAATGAACTTTGTCTCATCATGTCAAGGCTATACGCCGAGAAGGATGACCTCATTTTCATGTCCGGTGACATTCTTGTCATGGCAGATGCGCTTCGAGAAACTATACAGTTCAAAGGCTCTCTCTCTGTAAGCTTAATGGCCGCTATCAATTTCTTCTCAGACAGAATCACCCTACAACCTATAGGGCATCTCCCTACATGAAGGACGATTTATTAAAGCTAAAGAACTTCGGCACAACCGAGGCACTCATCTCCTTCTTACAACATACGACCCCGAAGTTCATCATGCTCCCCTTCCTTCATTCTGAACACTGGTTGTTGTTGGCAACAAACCTCCATGAAGGAACAAAAATCATATACAACAGTTCCGATAGACAGTATAATCTAGATCAACAACATTACGCTACAACACCAAGAACACCGACGGAAGAAATGGCAAAGGAGTGTGCCGGTCAACTTCATGACCTCCTCAGCAAGCACACAAAGGCATACAGCAAAGAACACTTTCATAGCCCCGCCTTCAGCCGCATGTGCCCTCAGCAGATATGCGAGTCGAACGATTGTGGTTTCCACGTCCTCTACTGGATATACACCATCATAGCACTTGGAAAACTAGTAGACGACATGACAGAAGTGGATTATCATGCTTTACGAGGGAAGTTCTCCGCTAATCTCATCCGCACACATGGCGCCAATAAAGGACTAACAGAAGCTTGACACCCTTGTCCTTGTACTTCTCAAACTATCACTTTGACACTCTGCGGACAGAGTGAGTGATAAGTTAGGGGGGGAGTACACTAATAAGGGTGAGGTATCTTTTTCAAAACCCTTCCCTCTCTACATTTTCTTTCAACCCTGTATAATTTTTTACAATTTTTCTTTACGTATTTAATTTCTATTTTAAAAGCATTTTCCATGTTAAAATAAACTTCGCACATAAAGAGGAACATCCCTATTGGAACAAAGTCACCCTCAGCTAACTTTAGAATCATGTTAAGTCCTCAAAAGTAATAACAAGAATAGCACTTAGACATATAATGGCGACTTAATAATGTCTGTCCACTACTAATTTTCATGCTTTTGTTTCACTTCTACATCTGACTCTCCACAGGTCAATATCAAGGAAAAAATAAGCCAAGCTCTCAAAGATGACAGGGGCATCAGGCGACATCCAAATCAAGAAGTCTCGCAAGTGGACCATTAAAAAGAAACCAAATAAGTGCATGTTGAAAAACTCTAAGAACAGCTTTACTCTCTTCAAATAAAAGAGACTTGGCCGCCCAAAATAAATTCGCTAAAAACCCCAAATCCTAAGCTTGTGAGTCTACGAATAAAAGCCAGAGATTTGAATAAAACTATGAGAGGTTGTCCATAACCGTGTGAGTCCATGCGGTCTTGAGACCGGTTGAGTCTTTTGTGATTTTTTTGTGTCTTTTTCTGTAAGAAAAAAGGAGAAAAGTTAATCTAACAGTATATTTGCAACAAGAGAGGATAGTTAGGGATTCTATCTAATTTATCCGAGAAAGAGTGTGGAAAATTGAAGAAAATTACTAAGATAACATCACAAAATTGGAGGTTATCACCCCCCCTAACTTAGAGTCTAGCTTGTCCTCAAGTTAGATAGAGTTGAGGCATGTAATGGCGAGGTGATTTTATTTAGTTAAGATCTCCACATTCTTGCTTCAATTATAAACTCGAGCTCTCCTAAGGTCGTATCAGGTCTTATTGCTTGCCTTGACTCTTTCAGGTATTGAGAGTTGCTTAGGTCTCAGGTTTCTTCCATATCTCGTAGCCTGCATTGAAACCACTTTTTATTCTGTGCATGTTATTGACTATAATCAGCTTTATACCTCTCTGAAAAACCTACTGGAAGGTAGAGTGGGTATGAGGGTTGGCTAAATGCTTGATGTGTAACTCCCCCTTCAAGTGGGGGAGGGGTTGTCTATGCTTTTAGGAGTTCACTACCGGGCACGACACATCTGCCTTTGTGAGGGTAGCTGAATGTACCGGCCAGGTGAGTCCTTTATAAGCCTTTCATATATTTAGATACCTTAGGGTTCAACTACCGAACATGACACATCTGCCTTCGTGAGGGTAGCCAAATGTACCGGTCAGGTGAGACCTTCATTGGTTCTTTATATAAATCCTTATCTCCATGAGAATTGAGGCTTCCTACATTCAGCCTCCTATTGTGCGACCACTAGCATGCATTGAGGCTACCCATGTAGCAACTCTTACATCTTCAATTGAAATCAGATGTGATATCGGTACAAATGATGTGTAAAACCTTTCTTATAATGATTTAAACTATGTCCAATAAGTACCCCACATAGATTTTGGCCAAATATTTTTGATTCTCATTTAATAATTACTTACTACTCTTCCAGATATACAAGTTTTCTCTTCATTTAATAGTTACTTCCTACTCCACCTAGTAGCATATGATTCTCATGTTTTTCTTATGCTGAGAGCCCTTTATGAAATCAAATAGATATCCATGGTCTGGTTTTAATTCTTCAGACAAGATGTCACCTACACAAGATATGCCCAAATCTTATACAATTATTTTATTTGTGTGCAGAATATACCCCAAATACAATTTATTTTATCTTATATGTGGATTACATTATCTGTCATCCCAGGATTTGAGGCCTTGGATAAGTTTATCTTAAAATGAATGATTGGACTACCCATATCACCAAGGTGCACCTCCTTTTCTGGGAGCCCATCACTAAAGAACTCCATAGTTAAGCGTGCTCAGCTTGGAGTAGTACTAGGATGGGTGACCAGTCAGGAAGTTGATCCTGGTTTGCATGTGAGTGGACAAAAGCGTGCAGTTAAGGCTAGTGGTGGTATGTGGGGCCAGTCGTCATTCCTGAAACTCTACTAGAGCCTTGGGTAGTGTGCCCAAGTGTTAGAAATGGTATCAGAGCCATAACCCCTCTAGTAGATGGGGCCCGCATGGGCATGTGACATGCCAGTCTTGAGCCGTGCGGTCCAGGCATGTAGCAAAGGGATGTCCATGGTTGACGTAGCCACCCTTGCGCTGGTATTTTGTGATCAGGAGTTGGGTGTCCATGGGCCATTGTGGGTCTGCACTGAAATGGGGTCAGATTATGAGGCAATATAGTTGAGCCTTGATGAGGACGTCAAGAGTCTAAGTGGGGGAGATTGTAACATCCCATGATTTGAGGGCTTGGATTAGTTGATCTTAAAATGAATGATTGGACTACCCATATCACCAAGGTGCACCTCCTTTTCTGGGAGCCCATCACTAATGAACTCCATAGTTAAGCGTGCTCAGCTTGGAGTAGTACTAGGATGGGGGACCAGTTGGGAAATTGATCATGGCTTGCGCGTGAGTGAACAAAAGCGTACAGTTAAGGCTAGTGGTGGTTTGTGGGGCCAGTCGTCATTTTTGAAACTCTGCTAGAGCCTTGGGTAGTGTGCCCAAGTGTTACATTATCATCATGGGAGATGGTGAAACAAGAATAGCTGAATTATAATTAGATCTTTCAAAAAATTAAGATGAAATTTTTTGGAAAGCTTCACTACTTTCTAGGTGTATAGATTTGCAACGGGTAGTAAGGAACCATGATCTCGCAAAGAAATATTGTATCAGATATCATTGGGCATGATAACATATCTAACTTATCATATGTATACAAACCTCTTTATATGCATGTGAAACTATGTTCAACTGATGGAGAGTTATTGCTTGATGCTACAAGATATGGAAAACTAGTGGGACAACTACACACGTGCATCACTAGGCCCAAAATTTCCTCAAAGTGTCGTCTATCCTCATATTATTAGTACCATATGTTACATACAAGAAACAGCTACATGATCTCCACTATCAGCTCTTCCAACAATCTTACCCTGTGTGTGAATAATGATGACGACGTTTTTTTATTTCCAAACACCAAATGCTCCACCATTGGTTTTTGGATTCATTAAACAAGACATTGGTCTCTGAAATCCAATACGACAAATTATATATCAATGTGTGACATAACAAAAGAAACTATGTACATCTATTGATTTTAATAGGATAAGTCAGTTATCATTTTTAATGACACACCTATCTTTGTGCCAAGAAGAGGACCATATGAATTTCTAGTGAACCAATTTTTTATGATAGGATTAAGAACATAGAGATAGAGTATCACCTTATGTGACAAAAAAATTAGAAAGCATCATTGTTCAGGAAATCGGTCTGTGCGGCCGCATATGTGGCCACTTAAGCGGTTCGGACAGGGGACCGCTCCGCATATGTCAAAGCAGACCAATAATCGGTCCAGGCCCGATTATGCGGCCGATTACCCGCTTATGCGGCCACTTAATCACCGCTTTTCCAAACACACATACATGGACTTGAAGAAATGAAATTTATATGATATTTTTGTTGTTTCTAATTAAATATTTATATGATATTGCTACTCCCTTTCTTCTAATTAATCATTCTATGTTGTCCTTGTATGTAATTGTTCAATGTGATATATAATTCAATATGACTGATATATAAATATACTTAGATATATTAATTTATTAAAAAAATCCAAAACCGCATATACTCCTGCATACTACATATACTCTATTCAGTGCCCCGTCCCCCCATACACTGAATAGTGCTTTTCTGAACACTGGAAAGCATCACCACTCTACCAATCATAAACTTCATAGATTAGATTTCATACGGCTTCACAAAAAACATACTACATGAAATCAAAAAATACAAACTTACAAAATCTATCTCTTTGATCCACTTGAGTTAAAGTGTGTTACTTTTATTACATGTAGTTTCTATCAGTTTCCTTATATGTCTACCATCTATATAGATATTTCCTTATATATGTTTATCCCATGTAATCCCATAGTCCTATGTAAAGGATATCTGTTAGTAGTATACACAAGGAATTTACATTATAACAATTACATAGGGGAGTTCATATCGAACAAACAAGTTAATATGAATCCAACAAGTTCTTTGGGTTTCAACCTTATATATAATTTTTTTTGGAATCCATACACACCATTTACCAATCAGTTTGAATACATCATATTATCCATGTGAGCAGGTTTCCATACAACTTATAAGAGGGTGAAATGGTTCTTTTCTTGTGGGGGACCACACAAAACTGAACCATGGTCTTTAACAATGCGGAACAAAAAGTGGAAATGCAAAATATGATATATGAAATGGAATGATGAGTACAATTCTACAAAGAAAAAGAGAAAAATCTTAAATGGTAGACACAAACTAGTCCTAGTGTGCAAAAGGAAGATAGTGGTCTTTGCGTTTAAGCAAAGTTGCTCCATCTTATGATAAATTTTGTAATTTCTGGTATACCCACTGTATCAAGTAAAGAACACATTCTCCAGAAAATATACAAATATCCTAGAGGATGGAGGATGTCATTGGCATATATACCCTACAATACCATGTCCTTGTAGTCACTATACATGTCTATTTTGAAATATGTATTAGATCCCCAAAATCAAATGGATGGATGGTAGTGGTTTGTGGATATCTAGCTAGAATTGTGTGGTTTTATCCATGCATGTTCAACCTTGAGGTCAGGAAAAAAACTATATATTGTATTAATCATATTAAAAAGAAAACAAAGTAAGTTATTTATGTTGAGATATTTGTTTTGAATGATCAATTGCACTAGCATATGTTAGAAGATGAGAAGATGATTTGACAAGAAAGACTAGGATTTCATAGTTTATTATAATGGAATAATCAACATTTGCATGTAATAGTACACCCAAATACCTTTTTTTTAAGTTAAACAGACAGATTTCATTATGGAGGAGCCATACATCATCTACATGAGGAGAAAAACAAAACAAAAGACCACACAAAGGTCAAGAACACATACAAACCACCACAAAAACTCATATCAGAATTTGATAAGAACAATGATGTATAGATCCCTCCTCTCCTTCATTGGCTAACATAGTTTTCTGTGAGGAATACTGTCATCCTGAGTATGTATATGTGGTAGAGTACCTGCACCAAATCGGTGTTCCAAAGGGATATTTCCCCCGCACTTGCTTCCATACAACACCACAACAAAATTGATAGAGAAAGAGAAATCTACTACGAGAAGAGAAAGAAGTGTCGATTAATAGTGACAGAGACAAAATAAGAGAACAACCTAGTCTTAATAGAAAGCAAGTAAAAGAGAAAGGAGGTAGGAAACTCGTCGCAGCCAGGCTCCATGACAGGGAGGAAGAAAATTGCTGCCTCTAAAGACAAAATGCCCACGCGCCTCCCAAAGAAGAGACCCTGCTAAAGACGAGTGAGAAGAGGCTGAGGGGGAGCGGGGCACCACTTTGCGGCGGCCAAAACCCCCTCCCCCTAGCCAATTGTGTCTAGAGGAAGAAACCCTAGTGATGCTAGGGTGAGGAAGCAACCGACACCAAAAAAATATTTTGTTAATATACCCAAATACATAAAATTATTAAGACCAATTCAAAGATATTGCATTCAATATTTTCAAATGACAGTGGATGATCAGACCAACAAGTCATGTCATTTTGGTGTTGGATCCTATTAGTTGGGTAGCAAGAAATTTAGTGGGGACAAAATTTTCTATGGTGTTGGGATACAACATAAAGATTGATGCAATAGATGGAGATAAGTGACATTTTATCATAGAAATAAATGGCTCAGATTGAGGTAAATGTGATTTCTAGGTGAATTTAAGCTTGAGTTTTAGTGTCAAGTCATGCCTATTTAAGACAGACTTATTGTACGTGTGACATCACTCCTAGATTACCCACTTAATCTTAATTTTGGGAAGGTTGATCATATTAGTTAGGTTTATCATAATTTTGAACATATATCATAGGTGTTTCACTAAAAAATGAAGAAATGAAATCTAAACATCATTAGAGATGTATATATACATTTGTCTTGTTCCTTCTACATCCATTAAAAAAATAAAAATATATTCAGATAAACTTTTGTGCAATTCTAAGTGAGAAAAAATATTGTTTCAAACTATATATATTCACACATCAAATACTTGACATATACCACACTCACAAATCATACATAATGGATCAATAGCGTAAAAGAATATATATAATAGTTACACACACAATTAACCCACCTTAGTTTTAAGACCGCATGAAGCCAACTGGTCCCAAGACCGCATGGACTCACACGGTCCCAAGACCGCATGAAGCCAACCGGTCCCAAGACCGCAAGGACTCACACGGTCCGAAGACCGCATGAAGCCAACCGGTCCCAAGACCGCATGAAGCCAACCGGTCCCAAGACCGCATGGACTCAGATAGTCCCAAGACCGCATGAAGCCAACCGGTCTCAAGACCGCATGGACTCACACGGTCCCAAGACCGCATGAAGCCAATAGGTCCCAAGACCGCATGGAGTCACACGGTCCCAAGACCACATGGAGTCACACGATCCCAAGATCACATTGAGTCACACGGTCCCAAGACCGCATGGACTCACACGGTCTGATGACCGCATGAAGCCAACTGGTCCCAAGATTGCATGAAGCCAACCGGTCCCAAGACCGCATGGAGCCAAACGATCTCAAGACTGCATGAATCCAAACGGGCTTGGAGTCCAAACGGTGTCAGAGTCCAAACGGTCTCAGAGTCCAAACGGTCTCACAGTCCAAACGATCTCAGAGTCCAAACGGTCTCAGAGTCCAAACAGTTTTAGAGTCCAAACGGTCTTCAAGACTGTTCGGACCCAAAACTGTCCAAACCGTTTGGACTTCACTTAAGGCCTATAAATAAGACCCAAGGGGTCCTCCCAAAGGGGACGAAGTTTCAGACGCCCAAAGGTTGCCTCTACTACTCCAGATATTTTCCAACTTCCATCCTCTGCCCAGAGGCTATCAGTCTGAGATCCACACTCCATCCTGAAGCTGCTTTCTCTCTCTTCATCAAAGAAGGTGGGAAGAGGAGACCTCATCATCGAGAAACCTGTGAACTTTGAAGATTGTCACTCTCTCTCTTTCCAAGGAGTTGACTTTCCTCTCTCCTTTGTGGGGATGACGCTCTCTCTCTTTTCTCGCCTCCTTCTTTCGTCCTAGCTATGAGCGAGTAGTCTCTTTCACTAGGGTGCGGGGAGTAGCCCCGCTACCCATGTTTTCATTTCATGTAATGTAATCCATAGTTTGCAATATAGAGATGCTTTCTTTTCAGTTCAACATCAATCGTTTAATGAATGCTTGTTCCTTGATCACCAACTCATGTTATATTTTATCTTTTAGTATGAATTGTCTATGTTTGTGCTAGTAGATTCAAATCTTGATTGAATATTGGTTATTGATGCATCCTTCCACCATGCATCTATTTCGGTATCTAGGAGTGTTGTTCAAGAAGTGGAGCAAACTCACTTCCATCGTTGTACTTTCATACTATGAAATGGAATCAGTTGACGTATGAAAGTACAACCTTGATAAAGTCAAGGAACACACTTTGCGAAAAGAATGATGCAAAGTAGGTGACCATTCGTTCGGGGATGGTTGGCGTTGCAACATTCCCGCACTTCTCGTAGTTAGTTCTCCGAAAGGAAACTAAATCTACAAAGATACTAACTGTTTAGACTCTTGTTGCAGGTTATGTTTTATTTTGCATGTTTTGATCCATGCGTAGTGGCGGTGAAAGCCGATCACATCCTAGTGGTCCCTTATCATTGTTGACATCCTTAAAATTTTCTTATTTGCTTTACTTTACTTGATCTTAGTTTAAAAACAACCAAACCAACCTTTTGATCTAAGTACCCACTATTAAGAGATTAAGTGAAATTCTAACATTTTTCATCTTGTTGCTCCCAATAAGACCGTTGTCCCATGGATTCGACCCTTAACTATACTACGATAAGACTTCCACGTATCTTAGCATACGTGGGTGGAGTTCTCGATCTAGTATAAGCAAGGCTAAACTTAAAGACTTACCATCTTTAGGATTTTTAGTGGTGCACGCAATTCCACGAGAGTGGAAGCTCCATCAGTTTCATTTGATACATGCAATCAGGCGAGGGTAGGTCATGAAGGCTGAGGTGGTGGAGGGGTACGGGTGGATGTAGAGGTAAAGCCTCTAGATGTGATAGAGGTAGGGATAGGCATAGACTTTTGAAGTGTGGACTCACTACTGCAAACTCCTTTCTGGGCTGGTTTGTAATGAAAGTCATGGAAAAGAGATTTGCCAAAGACAACTTGAAAAAGACCATAGATCATGGCTAGATATGGTGGATGGGTGCCACGGGTTTTCTTGCCAAAGTCAAAATAGGTCATGTGTTGAAGGGAATAATGAGACCATTTGACTCAGATGTTCTTCAAGAGATAGAACATAATCACTGTGGTGTTTTCTACAATTTCAGTCTAATTTTTCTTGGGATGAATATTGTAGCTAACAACTAGGGTCAGTATGTGGTTCTTGAGGTCTAAGGCGGAGGAGGGAAGGGTACACTTCTTCCTATAGGGAAACTAAGGCTTCTTCAAGTATTTATGAATATCAGGAAGAGTAAGATCATATTACTTGTAGAAGGCCTCATGGTCATCTAGGTCAAAATACAAAGGTTAGCCCTTCCTCCGGGTATCAGTCACCTCAGTACCTGAGAAGAAGATGTTCAGGGCATCCTCAGAGACTTGGAATTTCTTGTCGACAATCATGGAAGTGAGGACTACTCGAGCATTAGCTGGGGATACAAGTGTGTCATAATTCCATTGAAAGTTAGCATAGAATTCATGAACTGCTCTCGTGCTGGTGATGGAATTGCTATATAACGCACATTCAACACACAAGGTAGAAAGGTGGTGATCATATAGAAACTTAGCTACTTGATCAATAACCCTTTGTCTACATGGGCTTGGATCAAAAAGGGTCAAAAAGGAAAAGGATTCCTATGGAGGAGCTCCTTGTACCTATTGAGAGCCTCATTGGAGACAAAGAAGGTATCGTCAAAGAGTATGAGACGCGAGTGGGAAGAGGAGGATGGCACTCCATGTGGGGCCACTCTCTTTCTCTTTTTGGACACCATGGAGACAAAAAGATAGGATGGAGAGAGAAAAAACTAGGAAAACACCACCACAAATTGTCCACACACTAAGGGTCGATGTGAAAGAAGTCAAGGAAGGTGGATCTAGGTCAAACTAGGGCTAGAGATAGGAAGGTTGGGGCTAGGGTTAAGAGTTTGAGGGAGCTAGAGGTTGGATCAGTGAATTTTTCTCTACTTGAGAGGGAGAAAAGTCGGCCAAACCTAACTTATGTTTGCTTTAGCCCAGCCATTGGTCCAAATCTATGACTCAGAAACTCGACCATTCGGATCTTTAAAAAAGCTTTCGGCCACTTATTAGTTGAGTTGTAAACTCGACCGATGTTCCACCTGAAGAAACATTAGAAATTCTAATTTCTAGCCATCAGAGTGCTAATTGAATATATTTTTCAAGTCCATTTTGCATTTTGAACATACTTGGGCACATATCACTCATCATTGGGTACTATTTTGTGATAAAACAAGTGTTTGCAAAAAATACCCAAAAATAAGAGAAAAATAAGGCAAAAAGAACATGAAAACAAGGATGATCAAAACATAAGAAAAGTATATAGGATAGATGAAAACTAGCGAGAAGGCATATCTGATTCATTCAAAGTAGTTATGAGCTATTTAGATCTAATAAAGTTGAATTGCTCTCTAGATAGAGGTTTAGTGAAAATGTCCACCAACTGATTTTCCGTGTCCACATGTGTGATATGGATATCCTTTTTGGCAATGTAATCATGAAGAAAATGATGGTGAACCTCTATATGCTTATCTCTACTATGCAAGATAGTATTATATGACTAGTTAATTGCACTAGTATTATTACAATAGATAGGAGAAGCATAAAAATGAATGTTAGTCTTGGAACATTTGCTTCATCCATAGGATCTAGCCACAACAACTCCCGACTGTAATGTATTCAATCTCGATGGTTAATAATGCCACTATGCTCTATTTCTAGGAGAACCAACACACCAAGCATGAACCTAGGAGAAAGCAAGTGCCACTTGTGCACTTTCTATCAATCAACCATCCTATGAAATTTGCATCACTATAGGTCATAAGAGTAAAGTCCCTTGACTTGGGATACCATAGAGCAAAATTTGGAGTTTTGTCTAAGTACCTTAAAATCCTCTTAACAACTATAAGATGTGATTTTTTGGGATTTGATTGAAAGCGAGCACACAAGCCAACACTCAACACTATATCATGTCTAGAGCCAATTAAATTAAGTAAACATCTAATCATACTTCTGTAGAGCTTCTCATCTACCTTCTCACCTTCTTCATCTTTGTCAAGTTTGGAGGTGTTTGACATGGGTGTGTCCATCGGCTTGGTGTTCTCCATCCCAAAGCATTTGCGTAGCTCACTTGCGTACTTGCCTTGGTTGATGAAGTTCCCATCTTTTGTTTTTCTTGATTTTATAGACAAGTAAGAATGTGAGCTCACCCATCATACTCATTTCCAATTCACTCTGCATAATATCACTAAATTCTTTACAAAGATCAAGGTTAGTTCTGCCAAAGATGTTATCATCAACATATACTTGAATGAAAAGAAAATTGTTAGAATTATTCTTTAGAAAGAAGGTGAAATCTACTTTTCCAATGATATACTCATGATCTGACAAAAAGTTCTTTAATTTCTCATACCAAACTCTAGGTGCTTGTTAGAGTTTGTAGAGAGATTTTTGCAACAAATAAATATGGTGAGGTAAACTATCATGTTCAAAGCTCAGAGGTTGTGCAGCATACACTTCCTCCTCAATTGTACCATTAAAAAATACACTTTTAACATCCATTTGATAAAGAAGAAAGTTTTTATAACTGGAAAAAGCAAGTAACATATGAAATGACTCAAGTCAAGCTATATGTGTATATGTTTCATCAAAATCTTTATCTTCCTACTGATTGTAGCCTTGAGACATTAACCTTTCATTGTTCCTTACCACTTTTCCACTTTCATATAGCTTGTTGCGGTAGACCCACTTGGTGGTAATGATCTTTCTATCAGTTGATCTTGGCACTAGGTTCCATACTTTGTTCTTTTTAAATTTCTCCAATTCTTCTTTCAAATCTTGGATCCATTCATCATCCCCAAGAGCTTCTTTGATGTTCTTTGTCTCGAGTTGTGAGATGAACATGTTTTTGGCTTGCTCTTTGTTGAATGCATCATGGATCTTCACTCTTTCAAATGGATCACCTAAAATAAGTTGTTTTGGAGGATTCTTTGCAAATCAGGTAGTTGGATCCTTCTTCTCTTCATCTTTCTCTTCTTCTTGAATTATCACCTCTTTTCCCTTTTGGGTGATGTTGAGTTCTTTTGGAATAGGAATTACCTCACCTGCAACATCATCATTTGGAACATCTTTGGGAATAGACAGGTTTGTCTCAATAAACTTAACATTGGTAGATTCTTCTACTTTAGCAAGATCAACATTAAATACTCTATAAGCCTTGCTAGTAATGCTATAGCCAAGAAAGAAAGCCTTATAAGATTTCAGACCAAATTTGTCGAGAGAATCTTTCATATTTAAAACAAAACAAGGACATCTAAAACCATGGAAATACTGGATGGAAGGGTTCCTACCACGCCATACCTCATAGGGGGTTTTCTTTAAAAAGGTATGTGTAAACCCTAGTTTTGCACAAAACATGAGTTACAAACAGCTTTGGCCTAAAGCTTTTTTGGAGTGTAATACTCTAAAATCATGGTCCTATCCATCTCCTATAGTGACCTATTCTTCCTCTCTACAACCCCATTTTATTGAGGTGTTTGAGGAGAAGAGAAGTTATGTGCATACCCTGATTCATCAGACAACATTCAAAAAGATCATTTTCAAATTCTCCTCCATGATCACTACGGATGGAAATGATCCGAAAAGAAGTTTCATTCTCAACTCTTTTGCAAAAACTAGAGAAAACATCAAGTGTATCATTCTTGGAAATGAGAAAGAAGGTCCAAGTATATCTAGAGAAATCATAGACAATAACAACGCAATACTTGGAACCACAAAGAGATTGAGTTCTCATTGGTTTCAATAGATCAACGTGAAGAAGTTCAAGATCTCTCATGGTACTAAGGAATCCTTTTGGATTTGAAGGAGGTTTTGGTTTTCTTTTCTTGGGTACAAGGTTGACATTCATCATCCTTTTCAAAATACAATTTGGGAAGTCCTTTTTGCTCAACTTCTTCAACTGAAGCATATTTACATGACCAAGCTGACGATTCCAAAGAGGAATAACATTCAAATTGACTACTAAGCATCTACAGACAACATGATTAATAGAGTCAATCATAATTACATAAAGTTTGCCACTTCTAGTTCCTTTATATATGACTTGATAGGTGAAGGAATCTAGAATCAAGCATTCCAAAGAAGTGAATAGCACAAGGTAACCATTATCAGATAATTGACTTACACTTATTATATTGTGATTTAGGCCATCCACAAAAGGAACATTCTTGATACACAAGGATTCACCTACATCACCCACATGTTTAACCTAACCTTTCTTGTTGTCCCCAAAGGTAACTAAACCTCCTTTCTTTTTAGTGAAGTTTTTGAAATGGCTTATATCACATGTCATGTGTTTAGTGCAAGCACTATCAACAATCCATCTAACTTTTTCCTACAATAAAGGAGAGTGTCAGTTCCCAACTCAAACTTTGGGATCTAGGTTTAGCTTAGGGATCTATTTCACTGTTGGGTTGGTCCCCTTAGGCTTTTAAGGACAATAAGTAGAGTAATGATCATCACACTTGTAATGAGAAGAAGTCTTAGGGTTCTTAGTACCAGAAGACTCTCCAATGAAAAAAGAGATTTCCTTACTCTTTTTTTTACCTTTGTCTTTGTTATTGCCCTTAGGTGCTCCCCCTTAGTGCAAGATATAATTTTTTTATTTTCACATACCTTTCAAAAATGGATTTTTGAATTTTACCGAAGGAGAGAAATATTAAATTATGTTCCTTCAATCATTATATAGCCTTGTTCTTTTACAATGTAATCTTTTATTGAATATCCACTTTCCATCAACCTTGTAGATGTAACAACATATTACCCTAAAATGCCGACAACCAAAACATCATTTAGTATAACATGTTATACTAGTATGTGGTGGGAAAAGTTTACATCTAGTTGTAACAACGTATTGCAAAAAAAGTATTCTTTAAAATATCAAACTTTACATCTTACACAGAATTATTGAATCAATCCAAGCCGCTATGCTATCCCTGCAGTGGACATAAATACTACCTCACCCATGTCGTAGATCCTCAATAGCCCTTTTTGGTCCTACCACAAAGGTAGACCAAGACTTAGATCTATATAGTCTTATGATCCTACCCAATGGTCCTCGACTCATGATAGTCTATTGATCCTACAACAAGGTAGATCTATACCCAGATCATCAATTTCTCACATATACACAATGCTATAAAGGAGGATTAGGGTATGAGATATTCATGCACATATATGTATGTATATATATACAGTGATAATCATAGTCACTTAATAGTTGCAAGAATTAAAGTTCATCCTAGCAATTAATTTCAAGAAAATCGGTTAAACCTCAAAAATCGTCACGAAACAAGAGCAATAAGCCATAAGCTAACCACATACCTTGACCAGGAGTCTAGATGTCCAATCAAGAGCAAGAAATCAACCTATCAACCAAGCAAGCTACTCTAAAAGTTAATGCAACACACCCATGAATTATTATTTTATCTAAATTATCCTTAAAAGTGACTTGGTTCTCAAGTTAGGGTTTCTAGGTCAACATTAGGGTTTTGGCTTCCTAAACCCTAATTAACACTTTTCATGCCTTATTGGTTACAAACCCTGATCATAACATTTTATGCACTTTTAACTCAAGAAAACCCTAATTAATCAATTTATGGGTTATTAACTTCAAATTAGATCCAAGTTATCCTTTTTTATCAAAAAGGGTCAACCTATCATGGTTAAAGTCAATTTAACATTGTATGATCATCAAAACCTAGAAATTAGGGTTTTTATTGAACACATTAAAGATGACAACTTTTAGGCATTTTTAGAATTAGAAGAAGATCTAGGTCTTGAATCTATTTTTATTGCATTCCTTCTATTTTTTTGATCGACTTTCATATATTGCATGTCTAATTTTGAGCTACTAATCATTTACTATGATTTTCACAATATTAAATGTATATCCAACCAATCAGGTGAGGACAGATCAGTTACTAACTTATTTCTATTTATTACGGCCAGCTAAAGATTAGGAGGTAGGAATTACCTCTTTACCCTTGTGGGTAATGCAAAGCCTCAAGGGCTTTTGGGTCCTTTTCCATCGTTTGTCTCCTTCCTCATAAAGGAGACCACTCTCAGCCCCGACGACAATAACAACCACCCAGTTCTCACGTCCAAGGTGTCGTGGATCTGTGTTAAGAGGGCTACACCTCCGCAGGTCCCTGTCAAAATCATCCATCACTCCCAACTGTGGTTTTATTCTTTGTTCTGGCTCCCATTCTTCTTCCTCATGCAAGGCACGATTCCTCCCGATGGGTTGGTGTTGGTGCTACAACCTCCACCTCTTATCTTCGTACTACCTATGTGAGGTCTGGAAGTCTCTGACACCTATGTTAGAGTCGAATGTCTGCCAGGTTGGGTTCTAGAGGCTCAGGTGGAGAGAAATAAGGCTGCGATCAGTCTGGTTGTATACAAGGACGCAGAGGGAACTACAAGTCTAAAGTCTTCACTGTGGTTACTAGGGAGAGGGGGAGAATCTAGGTATTCTCTCAAGAAGTTTTGTTTCACCACAAAGAGTAGAATCATATCAGACGGTTTGAAACTAACTTCTAGGATTTCCACCTCACCCGTTAGGTTCAGGAGGAGAAAGGAGATCGGGGGTGATTCTTCTATTAGGTATTAATCTTGTGTGGTTTGTGATCCACCTTCTCTATGGGTTGAGACTTCTTAGAAACTTATATAGTGTTTGGGGCATGAGATAGAGATCTAAGAATCTCTATCGAGGAAGAACCCTAATGCATGGGGTTTACGTCTCTTAATTTCCTTTCTTCTTTAGAAAAACCTCCCAAAATCGAGAAGTAATTATATTCCTTTCTTGGTAACTCCTTCCCATAAAAACTTTGGGAAACCTTCTATTTGGGTCTTATACTCGATTTGGCATAATAATAGATTCAAACTCATCCATTAGTTGGTTCCTTCTTTATTTTTTTCTATTTTCTTTAATTTATCTATTATTTATAATAGAGACCTTGTGCACATGAAAACTAATTATTAGTGGCCATCCATGCCACATTCTAGAGAAATCTACACAATTCTCTCAAGAACGTATATTTATCATCTATTTCTTCTCTCTTTTCTTTATATGGGATTTTCTTTTGTCCTTTATCCCTTTTATCCATCATTGGATTAATAAAATAGTTGAATTCACGAAATTCATCCATTCAAGAGAAATTTACAAAGAAATCCATTCTTGAAAACAAAGCACCCAAATTTTGAAACAAGTCTCTTTTATAGAATGATTGCATTTCAATTACTTAGAATACAAGAACAATTGAGGTTATAACATCCTTCCCCTCTTATAGGAATTGTTTTTCTCAAAATTCAACTGATCAAGCAAACAACTTAGAGTAAGACTTTTCCATGTCTGTCTTCAGCTCCCATGTGGCTTCATCTTCTCCATGGTGCTTTAAAAGAACCTTTACCATATCTATCTTTTTACTCCTAAGATCTTTTACCTTAGTATGTAGTACCCTCATAGGTGACTCAGGGTATGTCAGCCTCCCTTGTAGTTCAATATATTCAATGCTCGACACATTGCCTGAGTCCTTCACATAGAGCTTTAGATTGGACACATGGAACACATCATGCATCATACTATATTGAGGGGGTAAGGCTAAATGATAATCAACTTCACCAATCCATTCTAAAATATTGAACGGGCCAACGTGTCAGGAACTCAACTTTGCTCTATTATTAGCTATGGCTCGGAGAGGTCCAATTATTAGAAACACATGCTTAGCCACAGTGAGGTGCAAGTCAGTCTGCTTCGCATCATTATATGACTTTTGTGGATCATGGGCCCTCTTCATCCTTTGCTTGATCGAAGTGAGTTCATCAGCTTACAATTGTGGTTCCTCTGACCTCAACAAGGTCCTTTCACTGACATCATCCCAGTGAAGCGGCCACTAGCACAACCTCTCATAGAGAGCTTCGTACTGCGACATCCTGATACTGGCCTAGTAGCTATTATTGTAAGAAAATCAGCTTAGGGCAGGTTCTTCTCCCATGATCCACCCCAGTCAATCACACATGCTCTCAACAAAGACTCTAAAGCATGTATCATCCTATTTGACTATTCATCGGTCTGGGGGTGATAGGTTGTGCTAAACTTTAGTCTAATGCTGAGTTCTTCATGAACATGTTCACACAACTCGGAGGTGAACTTAGGGTCACGATCAGAAATAATTGAACTTCGAGCACCTTACATTCTATCTATCTCTGTAATATATAGTGCATCTAGGTCTGTCACCTTGGTAGTAATCTTTAAGGCTAGGAATGTACTGACTTGGTAAGGCAATCTACAACAACCCATACTACATCGTGACCTTTCTTTGTCTTGCAGAGACCTACCACAAAGTCCATGGTGATATGTTCCCATTTCCCCTTTGGAATCTCAATCGATTACAATAATCCACCGTGTCACTGGTGTTCATCCTTCACCATTTTTCACGTGAGATAACTGGTCACATACGTCACTGTGTCTCTTTATTCATTCTAGGACACCAAAAGTACCACCGCAAGTCTTTAACTATCTTGGTAGTGTTGAGGTGTACTATATACGTAGAACCATGAGCTTCTTGCAAGATATGATTCTTCAAGTGTTAATCTCCATGAACCTCGAATACAAATTTGTTAGCAGATTCCACCATCTACTCCCACTAAGAGATGTGTCTAAGGTTTCTCTAACAAACCTCTCATCTGGGATGGCTAACTGGGCAGCTACCAACTCAGTCAACAGGTCTATTCTTATCTTCAAGTTATCCACATGGATCCAATCTTCTAATGGTTGTAGAATCCCCCTAGCAAACTCTTCCAGACCACTCTAGTAGGTAGATAAGATAGTTGCACACCTGAGTTATTTCCGACTAAGTGCATCTGCTACTACATTAGTCTTCCCAAGGTATAGACAATGGTCCAATCATAATCCTTCATGTACTCCATCCATCATCGTCATCTTAGGTTGAGGTCCTTCTAAGTCAAGAAGTACTTCAATCTCTTGGATCCATTGTTTTGGTCACCTGATTCAATCTTAACTTATAAAATTCAAACTACACTTGATTATTATATCCTCATCTGAAATTTCAAATTGATGATTACCTTTGTTCATTTATTCCAAATCTGCTCATTGGGTGTGGTAATTTTTCCAATACTCAATTATCATAAAAAGATTTCAACTTAAGTATCTATTCCTCATATCAATTCTATTCCTAATATGGCATGCATTTGTCCCATCTCTCACACTCATAACAAGATGAACTAAGCATTTGGCTACAGTCCAAATATAAAGCTCATCCCATTCCAAGAGTAGAGACGGTGCATCACACATCACCATTTTTTTTTAAATCTAGGTTGAATCATTCTCCTAATACTACCATTCTATGCACACTTGTAGGGAAAAATTTCCACATAACCTTCAAGTCTGATCATAACTCATATTTACGATCCTTAGACATTTACTCTAGGTCTCTAGGGTGCCTGTACTTTTGGGGTGATCTGTGATGACCCTAGATTTTGGGGTTTGATACCCAATATAGTATTTGGGGACCATAAATATTTTTTTTCGATGATTGATACCCAGTCTTGGTATTGGTTAATCAATTATGAATAATTTCTTTTTACTCAAAAGTATACCATGAAGCATCATGATCATACTAAGCTTATTATTGATTGGTTTCAAATGAGGATCCAACGTTGACTATATGTGACCATTTTACCTCATAGATCTATTGTTATTTTATGATTTTTTTTTATATGACAAACATTGGATTCTTGGCATCAAAGATTACATCGTTAAGAACCGATGCTTAAGAATTGCATATCATTTTTTTGTTATCCTTTTAAGAGATATTAATGTTAGAATTTAGTTGGATGATTAAAGGACTAATGATTTGGCAAATAGATGAGTGACCAAAGTCTTATCACATGGGAGGAGCCAAAGACATGGCTTTCCTTCAAAAACCTACGAGCATGTGGAAGTTTTCTGGAGCTTGTAGATGTAGTCATTGCAAGGAGAATGGGGTTTTAACCTGATTTGTTGAATCCACCACAATTCTAGGATCTCACTCCGCGAATGGGGTGCCTAGTAGTACTAGTGCAACAATTTGAGTCAGATCTCTCTCTACCTCTCCACTACATCTCATAGGTAGTGGTGGGTGATGGTTGAGGTTTTTGATATTGCAGGCAACAACCATGAGAGTATTCAGTCATGCCCCTCGGCAATGCTCCAAGATCATACACAATTTGCTCGTGCCTACGATTGTTGTTTTCACACCATTAAAAAGCCTCCATTCTTGCGGTCGATGAAGAGGGGGATATAATCAGTACCTTGAGGTCTTCCATCACAACTGCAACCAGAACTTGAGTGTGAAAGGTCCTGAAAAAATCTCCTAGATCTATTCACTGGATGGTAGAGTGGAAGAGTTCTCATTTACCTTCCTTCATCTACGGTGACAACTGGTTGAGACGGCAAGTTCCTCTAGCCTGACATTTGGTCTTAACATCTAGGCATAACTGTACCCTTTGTTTGTCAAACACCCTTATTCAACCACGGAGATAAGCTGTGTCACAATACCTTTGCCAATGCTGATGAAGTGGCTTGATGCTCCTCATGCTGAGGAAATTGCTGCCTTAATCTTAATGGGGTCATGATCCTAGAGACTGCAGATGTCCTGCTTTCAAGATAGTCAAGGCTCGCTACAGAAGATGTAGCCACGAAAAAACTTGACTCTAGCGACAGATGCATCCGTTGGGTGGTCATGGAGACTGCCGAGGAGCAACAGGGGCTTGGAGCCTCAAATAGGGGCGATAAAGGCCAATACAGGCACCCCTCTCTCTTAGAGGAGGGTGTTATCTTCTCACTGAATTCCTGGCCCTAACTCTCAGAAGCCCCAACCGTGCAGAGATTTCTTTGTCACAGATCCTAGACAGTGATCAGTGTGATAGTGTTGGTCACCCTGAGACTCAGAGTTGTGTCGTGGGAGCCCCTCTCTCCTCTACAAACATGAAGGTGAAGATCACTTCTCCTCATTCTGACTCAGCCGCCCTTCACTTCTCGCCGATTTGGCTGTGTTGTGATGTCATTCTGCTATGTCATAGAGAGACAGACAGGAAGGACAAGTCAGGGGTGTGGCTGTGGTCAACCTAGGTCCACTCTCAGGACACTCAAATATCCAACGGTTCAATTGTGAACCCAACTTATCCAAGTGGCTTAGGAAGAAAGGCCAATGGGCCCAGCCTAAACCATCACGAGGGAGCACACACCTATGATGGATAGCATGGTCCAATCATAGAGCACCACATCAGGGCCTAGGCTCCACAACAAAAGGTGATGACCATAGATGTAGATGGTCCAGAATATAAATAGGAATCTCTAAACTAAGGTACGTGGGCTTTATCTAAGTATATGACTAGTTTTCTTGTGTTCAATAGCTATGTTGTATTGCTTGTCTTTATTTGAGAATATTGCTTGGATGTACTATGATTATAGTATCTTCGCCATGTCAATAAGAACATCAAAGAATATAGATAGTTTGTAGCTTCTAAGTTGATATACACTCTCTCTCTCTCTTTGCATCCTCTCTCTCTACCTCTAAATATAAGGTTGGCACTCGGTCCCCATAGCCCAAGGGGCGGGGAAAAATGAAGTGTGACACCTCCCTCTCTCTTCTCTAAATATAAAGTCGGAATGTGGTCCCCTTAGCCCAAGGGGCAGGGAAAAATGACATGCGACACTGTTAGTAGTACAAACGCATCAAAATACATCTAAACATATGTGTTTACTTGATTATACCATTAAACAATGTTTTCTTTTACTCTTTCCTTCTCAAATTATTTCAATTATGCAAGCATATTAGTATGTATCTTTCTACCCACGTACACAACACCTTATGACTTGATCCGTTGTTTCACATATGTTTTAGGTTCAGATCTAGCATGGGATAAAAGACAGGAAGTGAGCGGTTGTCTAGGTTGTACCTATTGTGTTAAGATCCTATTAGCATACATGTTCATAGACTTGTAAAAATTTCTTCAAATTATGTAAATGTAAGTTGTAAATTAAATTCATGTTGTAATATAAATATGTTGAATGTTGAGAATGTTATGGTGTATGCATTATATTTGAATGTTCATGTATGCGTATGTCGCTTCCGCGTCACTCTCTGATATGATTGGATGATGTTTTCAGATTCTGACCTCTCATTCCCAATAGGGTTTGGAGAAGCGAAAATCTGGGGATGTTACAGTTGGTATCAGAGCATGAACAATAGCTACGCCTGACAATTTCTCACCATGAAACACAAAACATAATTTCACATTTCACTTTAAACCCTAGAAACTTAGTAAGTTGTTCTATTGGAATAAGTTCTGACTTAGCCTCTAAGTTAGAATCTAGATGTTCGGGAACTAGGTTTAGACAAGTGTGTGAGACCCTATCCATATAGATCTCATATGTAATGGGTAGATACACTAGTCTACACTTCATTCTCACCATTTCACTAGGTGACATGGCACTACACTATCTATTGTGTATGGGACACTCAGTTTTGTTGATTTGGTTTTGTTTTCCAATCGGCTCGAGCCTCGACAGTTTTCGCTGACGTCTTCTTTCTCAGAGAAAAACTTTATAATATTTTATTATATATATGTAAATATAAAAATGTGTCCCTCACACTAGAGAGTAGTTAGTGTTTATGAAACCTAAGTGAAAGGGGGTGACATCAGTCTAGAAGATAGAGTATATGTAGAATAGATGTCTAGATCCTTATAAGGATATGTGATATATAGATAGATGATAGAATGATAATTGATATAAGCATAGATGATCTTATCTAAGCTCTACCTCTAATGACATAAGTTGCTTTATATGGATCTAAGTTGTATATGAGCTGAATTCAGTTTTGAAGATTCTAAGCTAAGTTTGATGATGGACGTGCATTCCCTTTTCTTACTTCAAATGAGCTAAGTTAAGATAAAGTTAAATATGCATGAGCCTCAACATCTTTTGCAAAGGAGGGCCTCCAGTGTTAGGACAAGATACGTGGTGAACTCTAGAGAGATTGATACCTACAAGGAGAGGGTCATTGGACCTACCCTTTAATATATGAAACATATGAGATAAATGTGAAATGATGTGTCCTAAGATGGGTTACTCCTGAGTAGATGAGTTGAGTCCTTTAGCATTATTCAATCCTATATGTGAGAGTTGGGTAAAAAAATGATGCGTAGAAACTTATGATGATAAAGTCAATACTTTGACTGAGTTAGGTCCTAGCTTGAGTGATGTATGATTTGAAACCCATCAATAGCTGCAAGTGAAGTGATATATGAAATTATGGTTTTCGAGATTAAAATGCCTTGTGCATAAGATACTCATAAATGGTGTTCCCTTCACTCCTATTTCTTAATATATGATGCTACAAACCTCACTTGAGCTATATAGATGATTTATATATGAGAAGTCACTCATAGAAGCTTGACCTATTCTATATTCTCTTCCTATATCATACATGTGATATCCAAGTTTGAAAATATGATAAGATTGATTTAATATACTCTCTTTCCCATCATATCATATATGAAATAGGAAAGTTTGAAATCATGATTAGATTGGTTAGTATATCCTCATCCCCTTCTCATGATACATGAAAAAAAAATATATGTTTGAAATTATGAGATTGAAATAAAGATATCTAGGGAACATATTGTATGATCACAAAATATAGTCTCTAACCTCAATCCTTCTAAATATAAGCTTCTAATGTGGTTACAACTCACACATAAGAGGGTGAAGCCCTAATATTAAAGCATGTGATGTAAGCCCTTCTCAAGTAATGCAACCCTGGTATGATGTTGATCATATAACATATTAATTGATAATTCCGAAAAATAATGTCATGAAGTCTTGACATCACCTAGTTTGAGTTTCTAGGGTAAAATATGAAACTTGAGTAGTACCTTCTTAAATTTATATCTATGAAAATAGCCCTACTTCTTAGGAAAATAGTGGATGCTAATCTTAACACAAAATAATGTGTCATTCTATGACTAATATAGAAAATTATGATTCCATCTATATAAGGTGGGTTGGGTACACCCTAAATGCTCTAAATCCTAAGATGAAAACTTAGAGAGCATGCAGTGCTATGGTAGCCTTGGCACCTAAAAAAAATTGGTGACCTACAAAATGTGGAGACTCCTTCAGATCACCATAAGTATGAGACTAGCTGAATTTCGAGGACGAAATTCTATATAAGGTGGGGTGAATGTGATGACCCTAGATTTTGGGGTTTGATACCCAATATAGTATTTGGGGACCATACATATTTTTTTTGGGATGATTGATACCCAGTGTAGGTATTGGTTAATCATTATGGATAATTTCTTTTTACTCAAAAGTATACCATGAAGCATCATGATCATACTAAGATTATTATTGATTGGTTTCAATTTAGGATCCAATGATGACTATATGTGACCATTTTACCTCATAGATCTATTGTTATTTGATGATTTTCTTTTGATATGACAAACATTGTATTCTTGGCATCAAAGATTACATCCTTAAGAATCGATGCTTAAGAATTGCATGTCATTTTTTTGTTATCCTTTTAAGAGATATTAATGTTTGAATTTAGTTGGATGCTCAAAGTACTAATGATTTGGCAAATAGACGAGTGACCAAAGTCTTATCACATGGGAGGAGCCAAAGATGTGGCTTTCCTATGAAAACCTAGGAGCATGTAGAAGTTTTCTGGAGCTTGTAGATGTAGTCATCGCAAGGAGAATGGGGTGTTAACCTGATTTGTTGAATCCACCACAATTCTAGGATCTCACTCCGCGGATGGGGTGCCTAGTAGTATTAGGGCAACGACTGGAGTCATATCTCTCTCTAGCTCTCCACTACATCTCATAGGTAGTGGTGGGTGATGGTTGAGGCTTTTGATAATGCAAGAAGCAGCCATAGGAGTATTCAGGCATGCCCCTCGGCAATGCTCCAAGATCATACGGAATCTGCTCGTGCCTACGATTGTTGTTTTCACACCATTAAAAAGCCTCCATTCTTGTGGTCGATGAAGGGGGGGGGGGGTGGAATCAGTACCTTGAGGTCTGCCATCACAACTGCAACCAGAACTTGAGTGTGAACGGTCCTGGAAAAATATCATGGATCTGTTCACTGGACGGTAGAGTGGAAGAGCGCTCATTTACCTTCCTTCATCTATGGTGACAATTGGTTGAGACGGCAAGTTCATCTAGCCCGACATTTGGTCTTCACGTCTATGCATTCTTGTACCCTTTGTTTGTCAAACATCCTTATTCAACCACAGACATAAGCTCTGCCATACTACCTTTGCCAATGCTGATGATGTGGCTGAATGCTCCTCATGCAGAGGAAATTATTGCCTTAATCTTAATGGAGTCATGATCCTAGAGACTACAAATGTCCTACATTCACGATAGCCAAGGCTCGCTACTGAAGATGTAGCCATGATAGTACTTGACTTCGGCAGAAGATACACCCGTTGGGTGGTCATGGAGACCGTTGAGGAGCAGCAGGGGCTTGGAGCCTCAAATAGGGGTGACAAAGGTCGATTCAGGCACCCCTCTCTATTAGAGGAGGGTGCTATCTTCTCATCGAATTCCAGGACCTAACTCTCAGAAGCCCCAACCTTGCAGATATTTCTCTACCACAGATCCCAGATAGTGATCGGCGTGATAGTGTTGAGACTCAGAGTTGTGTCGTGGGAGCCCCTCTCTCCTATGCAAACATGAAGGTGAATATCACTTCTCCTCATTCTGACCCAGCCGCCCTTCACTTCTCGCCGGTGTGGCTGTGTTGTGATGTCATTCTGCTGTGTCATAGAGAGATAGATGAGAAGGACGAGTCGGGGGTGTGGCTTTGGTCGGCCTAGGTCCACTCTCAGGACACTCAAAGATCAAACGGTTCAACTGTGAACCCAACTGAACTAAGAGGCTTAGGAAGAAAGGACAACGGGCCCAACCTAAACCATCATGAGGGAGCGCACACCTATGATGGACAACATGGTCCAATCATAGAGCACCACATCAGGGCCTGGGCTCCACAGTAAAAGGTGATGACTAGAGATGTAGATGGTCCAAAATATAAATAGGAATCTCTGAACTTAGGTACGTGGAATTTATCTAAGTATATGACTAGTTATCTTGTGTGCAATGGCTATGTTGTAATTCTTGTCTTTATTTGACAATATTGCTTGGATGTACTATGATTATAGTATCTTCTCCATGTAAATAAGAACATCACAAAATATAGATAGTTTGTAGCTACTAAGTGGATATACACACACACACACTCTCTCTCTCTGCATCATCTATCTCTTCCTCTAAATATAAGTTTGGCACTCAGTCCCCATAGCCCAAGGGTCAGGGAAAAATGAAGTGTGACACCTCCCTCTCTCTTCTCTAAATATAAGGTCGGCACTCATTCCCCATAGCCCAAGGGGTAGGGAAAAATGAAGTGTGACACTACTTAGTAGTACAAACACATCAAAAGACATCTAAAAATATGTGTTTACCTAATTATCACTGTAAACAATGTTTTCTTTTACTCTTTCCTTCTCAAATTATTTCAATTAAGCAAGCATATTAGTATGTATCTTTCTACCCATGTACACAACACCTTGTGTGTTTATCCATTGTTTCACGTATGTTTTAGGTTTTGAGCTAGCATGGGATAAAAGACGGGAAGTGAGTGGTTGTCTAGGTTGCACCTATTGTGTTAAGATCCTGTTAGCATACATGTTCATAGACTTGTAAAATTTTCTTCAAATTATATAAATGTAAGTTGTAAATTAAATTCATGTTGTAATATATATATGTTGAATGTTGAGAATGTTATGGTGTATGCATTATATTTGAATGTTCATGTATGCATATATCACTTCTGCATCGCTCTCTGATTGGATTGGATGATGCTTTCGAATTCTGACCTCTCATTCCCAATAGGGTTCGGAGAAGCCAAAATCTAGGGACGTTACATGATCTTACCCTTATGTGTCTAGGGAGTTCCTCTCACATTTACCGCTCAAGCCCTAGGAACTCATGAAGGTGGCTAACCCATAACCCATGAGCCCCGGGAAAACATAGTTGTTACCTCCTGACCCTATGGTCTTGTGCATTCAGGGAACAATCAACTCCTACTCTCATCTGTCTCATCCCTCTTGACCTTAGGAATTAATTAGGGTTCTACTAAAACTTTATTTTATTTAATCATACATTTTGCTTGTAGTTCCTTTTATGATATCCAAACACATTATATCCATTAGAATTTTCACCCGAATTTCCTTCATCACTCTGTGCACTCTTAGTTTTGCTTATATCTCTTAATGGGAGACATGGCGACCTACTCATCTAGTCCTGGTCCCATTCTATTGGTCACTTCCATAGTGGCTTTTCTTCATGTACCTTATATACGGTCATACTTGGGTCTAAATAATCATATTCAATCTATGTGCTTTTGTGCTTCATGCACTTAATCTCTCAATTTCTTTTAAGTGGCCTTTAATGTTACCTCAATTCTTAAATATATTTTGGAACTCACTCCTTTAAGAAGGGTCCATTACCAATTCAAGATAAAACTATTATTTGGTAGCACCAATGTTCATAAAACATACTAGAATCCAAAGTTAATATCATCACATGTAGGCATATCTCCTATCATTCTACCCATGCATGTGACTAGAAAACTAAGAACTTACTAATCCATTTCTATGTTTTCCATTATGTCGTATCCATTCCTCATCTCCAAAGGTTGTACCAGTTTCATATGTACTTATGATAGCATGTAGTGCTAGACCAACTTGTGTGAGTGGCTCATCAATTATATATCATAGTCCAAATGGGGTTTCCTTTAACACAAAATGGGAGGGGGTTCCATTCTTAATCTCTATTAGCTCACTCAAAAACCTTGTGTGCATTGTATGCACTAGATACTACCACTAACCCTCTTTTGTTTGGGAACCTCGTGCTTACCTCCTTATTTTTGTTCATCTAAATTACATGACTTATCTGCTCAAGCACTTACCAAAACAAAATAAGCTAGGCATCTTCTTCCTAACATTTTCTTTCATGTAAGAAATCCTTAGAGTCCCACATAAGGGCTAGAAATCTGATTTGAAGGCTTCACATCATATTACTATTACTTACATCTCCAACATCTTGGGACTCTCTTTTCCTCACCTAGATGGTCAGTAATCATATCATCTATACATATTTATAAGAAGCCTCTTTCTCTTTTCTCGAATTTGTCCATCCAGAGACATCTAGGGTATGACAAGCCTCTATGGATCATGCATGAACCAACTCAAATCATCTTCTCGAGAGTAATCTAGTTTAGGACCTGTCATACAATACCTCTTGTGATTCCTCATATCGTGGAATCTTGGTTCCCATCCTTCTCTTTCTAGGTCCCATCTTCTCAGGATATAACTTATCACTAGTCCTAACGCTAGGGGGTCCCCTCTTTGTAGACGAGGTTGAGGATCCTATAGACACACAATTTTTTTTCTCACCTAGCCTACCTTATATGATGAAGCATACATATTTATATTATCAAATATTCTATCCAACTTCAAAATTGTATTCAAATCCTTGAATACAACTAAGATCATCATAAACTATATTATCTCATTACAAAAAAACTAAACTCCTCATTCATTTCCTCTAGTATTCCTATGTCACAATCCAACATGTGTTACCTCTCTAGCTTAGAACTAATTCTGTTTCCAGGCTTGATATTCCTCACTTCCATGTAAGTGCATGCCTATCACCTACTCGTATCTAAACAAGAACACACTTGTTAGGGTTCTTACCTAGAGGAGTTTAAACATTTTGGGTCACCACTAACCTTCCTATTTAGTAAATTATCTCACTCATATATCTTTTCTCCTTTTTAGGGACAACCCACCCTAGGTCAGGTCATCAAAACTAAAAGTTGCACTAGAGGTCATGCAGCCACTTATTATCTACATTTAACATGCGTACTCAACTCCTCCACGTATATCATGCATGCCTAACTTATGTACTTGCATGCATGGACAAAGTAAGGTATCCAACTTATTGGGTTCTCTCTTTCTCTATCCACTTCTTAAGGTTTTGGGTTGAGGTTAGCATTTACAACCTACCCCTTAGGTTTTACGATTCCCATGACACATTGAGGTTGTTTTCCCTTACCTTCCCCAATCCATCTAGGGTTTACCTTTATAGAGGAGAAACCCATCAAACACTTTCTCTTTATCATTATGTTCACTTTTATTATTTGATGGAGGATGCATTAATCCTTAACACTCTTATCCCCAAAACTCAGGAGGAGGTGTAGAGGGAGAAAATCGTAATCACATAAAGTTTGTCTAATGAAAGAGGGTAAAGAAGGGATGAAAGTAGATAAGAAATCCTAGAGGTATCTTATTTTGAGTAAAATGCTTAGATTTTGGCTAGACAATCACAGGAATTATGGGAGTCCACGTAAATGGACTGGCGGGATAGAGGAAAATCTTATCAGCCCCTGGATCGTGATCCTTTTCTAGACACCTCTATCTTTGGAAAATTCTCTAATAAATCTTTTTTGACTCTAAGGAATTTGTACAATTTAATAATTTTTAGAGTTTATATGGAAAATTTTACCCAAGGAGTGAACTATCTAACTATATTCCTCCAAAAATTATATAGCCGTGTTTTTCAATGTCACCTTTTAACGGATATCCATTTTTTATCAACCTTGTAGATGTAACAAAATATTACCCTAAAATGGCGACAAACAAATCATCAGTCAGTATAACATGTTATACTAGTATGTGGGGGAAACAAAAAGATTACATCTAGTTGTAACAACATATTACAACAAAATTATTGTTTAACAAATCAAACTTTACATCTGAAACATAACTACTCAATCTTGATCTATCCAAGACTCTGTTTGTCCCTACAATGAACATGGATACTACATCTCCCATGTTGTAGATCCTCAATAGCCCTTTCTGGTCCTACCCCAAAGGTAGACCAAGACTTAGAGTTGCATACTCATACAATGCTACCCAATGGTATACTAAACCTTGACTCATGATAATTTGTTGATCCTACTCCAAGGTAGATCAATACGTAGACCATCAATTTCTCACATATACACAAAGATATAGAGGAGGATTAGTGTCACGGAATCGTTCTTACCCCAATCCCAATCCCACTGCCTAGACAGTGGTAAAAGGATTGAAGCGCCCATCCCTGAGTGGCCCAATATGATCTATCACACTGGCATATACAATAAGAAATAAATAACTCAAAAACTGGATAAATAAAATACATACTAACCCAATATGGAGATATACCCGATTTATCTTTGTCATCAGAGTGTATGTGTACGGAAGTGATCTTATTCAGTATTCCATTGTATTTGCCTAAAATCAAGAAAATCAAGACACAATCATGCAATTGCACGGTACACTATCAAAATCAAGTAAAACGATTTATAACAAAATAGTATGCTTGGCAGGACTTATATTCAAAAAATAACAAGCAATTTGCAAAACCAACATTTATTCGACAAGTTTTTCAAACAATTCGAATTTTATTACGAGTTCCCATTATACTGTAATTCAAGAAGCATGCTTATATATTTTGTGACTCTATTACCCCAACGCGATGGGGAAGGTCACTAGGCTCCTTCTCACCATAGGAACATAGGAAGCCAATGTACAAGTCCCACCTCCAAATGAGGGGGTTGTTGTACTCAATATCCACATTATCAACATTATCAATATCATCATCATTATCAATATACGGGCAGTCATAATGGGCATGCAATTTATGTTTTCATGTTTTTCAAAATATAGTATAGAAAAACGGAAGACTAATCATAGGGAACAATAGCTCATCCAAGTAAATAGCCAAGTATACAGTCAAGAGATACATAAAAGTATCTTCAATACAATCAAGGAGGAATTATGTAATAGCGTACCTTTCACCGAGATTTCGAGTATAATCAATATCCGATCAATAGGTCAACCCTTCGAGTCAGATCCTAAATCATCAAGATTGGATCAAGGGTCAAGATCATGATATTCGGAAAATTGTGTTTTAATATTTGAGATTAGGGTTACACTTTTCCTATGTCAACCTTAGGGTTGGGTCATTCACTTATAATCAATATTTCAACATGTCCAACATTATTTCAAGTATACAATATATTCAAGTGTGAATGACTTACCTAGGTTTTCTAGGATCATATGTGTTAACCCTAATTTACGATCATTATCCAAGTCATCATCAAATTTCTAAATCATCATCATGATACTTAGTATAGTTGGAATTCAGGATCATATTGATGGTTCAAGAATATACCAAGGTTTTGCAAGATTTAGATCAAGATTACTTCATTATAAAGATTATTACCAAGATTGAATTCAGTAAAAAGATCTAGATCATTAATGATTCATTTTCAAGAGTAGATGATTCAAATATATCAGATATAGGTTACAATATAATCATTAGAGTCCAAATCAAAGGTTTCCGACGATATATCATGATTATGAGTCATTTGACAATTTAAATATGCAAAGGATCACAGATCTAGAGATATCAGTGAGAAACATTCATAATATGGTCTCAAAAGTATTTTTAAATGATCCATTGGATTTTTCTAATCAAAATGGACTACTTATTTGTCATTTTTGGAGTTACTATGCAATTTCTATGATTTAATCAAGATCTGAGTATTAATTGCAATTTCGAGTAGACAGGGATATAAATACCTTAAAAAATGGTAAACAAAGACTGTTGGATGCACAAAGGATGGCCAGGATTGTGCCACATAGGTAGGGCGACTTGCTAGTTGAGGTGCCCTGGTTCGATCTTGATTCAATGCTCAATTTCTTGGTTCAATCAGCGGTTCAGCCTGGTCATTTGGGCCGGCCGATCTTGCGTTGAGCCGGTGGTTCAGGGCTCTGTATCCTGCCCGCACAGAGCCTCCCGTGAGCCCAAGAATAGGGTGGAGGGGTCGCCGGTGTAGAGCAGCTTTGAAAGAAGGAGTGGGCGAGGGAGTCGGCTAAGTTGTCGTTCGGCTTCGGCGAGCTCTTGCGGAGTCATTGGTGGCCAGAGAGAGAGGAGGGGAGCGAGGAGGTAGGACGCCCAACTGGGCTAGGCGGCGGCGCCGCACCAGCAGCAAGGAGGTTAGGGAGGCAAATGGGGTGCACTCAGGGCTGAGGGGTGAGCAAGGGTGAGTCTCTGAGCATGGTGAAGTGTATGCGATCCTTGGGAGGGATTTATATAGTATTAGGACTTAGGTTTAGGGCTAATTCGAGGTCTAGTTGCAGTCATGGCCGCCGAGAAGAGAGGGCCAAGAGGGGAAAGCATTTTGGCGGCACAAAGGTGCCCGAAATCTGGTCAAAATAGGGCTTGGTGAGTTCGAAATTGCGAGAGGGTCATTTTGGCTCGCTTCAAATTTTGAATCGTAGTCAATGGCACAAGATCTCTCAATCGGGTCCTCATTTACTCCTCCCGCTGATTGCGGAGGTAGAAGATGATACCGTAGCCACTGGATCTATCCCTGATACGTGGGAAGGATATCCAAGGGTGGAGAGGCGTCCCCGATCCCTTGCCATGGATCTCTGACTTGGCAAGTCAAGAAAAGGGCAAATAAAAGGGGAATAAAAGGATTTTTAACATATAAACTTCAAGAAATCATAGTAAATAGAAGGAATGTCCAATTGTTCTCAAATTTGGATCAAAGCTTCAAAATAACGTGGAGAATATCTAGAAAATGTTTGAGAATCAAAAGACAAAGTTTGATTGACCAATTTGATTCTTTGGACAAAGTGATGAATGAATCCAATTTGAAGTGTTATAATGTGTATAAAATCCACATTGTTCACCATATATTGGATTTGAGTCTCAATAATGATTATGAAGACAAGAAAAAATAATTTGAGACCATGAGAGAATATAATGAGGTCAAAAGAGTAATTATCTCATTATTTTGCTAAAATCGACTTTGTCACATCCTTCCCTCCTTGAAAAGGAATTTTGTCCCCAAAATTCAAAACAACCTCAAAGTTAGAATTATTCAAATTCAGATCATATCCTCAATTACTAGAACATCCTCAAATATAAAATCAAAATCATGTCTTCAAACTTCAATTAGTACAATGATCATAATTGAGATTCCATGTTCCATATCATAATCAACTTGGTACTAACATCATTTCATCATCGAGCAATTGAGTATCAACATCAGCACATAGATTGTCCAACGTCATTAAATGAGTCACAAATATGGAAAGCATCCTATTGTTCACAAATTTGGACATATTATCCTTTATGTCAAACAAAAAGAGTCCTTGGATCAAGTCTACAGGGTTACTTTCAATCCCAAACTCTCAGGGTCTTAGCTTCTACGTTGGCCTAGGTGGGGTTATACATCCATGATTTGAGATTTCATATTTCAACATTTTGAGTTAACATTATACTTTCAATATCATTATTTCGAGCTCAAAATCAATGGGAAGGTCCCACCCTAGTCCTAATGAGAGCTAAACCCTAATTCATAAATCGAGAGTGTCAACTTGGTCATCACTTCAAAATTTTCAAAATTTGGGATTTTGAAGTCATTAGTCATATATCTAGTATGATTTGTAGGTAAAAATAATGTGAACATAGGATTTGTATCATTATTGATATCTGATAATCATGAGTCACAAGTCCATTAATCAATATCAAGAGTCGCGATTTTAAGCATCAAAAGTTATAGGTCTGAAATTTGATCATATGTATATATATTTCAAAGCTAGGGTTTATATTCCTATTTAGACCTTAGTGGGTATCATTCATCTATATCCAATTTCAAGCAACATTATTCAATATTCGAGCAACATATCATAATTTCATTATCATGTTTCCAAGGTTGATGAATGATCTAGACCTAGGTATATCTAGGAAATAAACCACAAGCTATAGACAACATTTTCATATATCAATCATCAAATCAATCTTCAAGATCGAGTATCATCATTGGGTTTAACCTATTTAGGATAAGGTCAACCAATCCAAATCGGGTGAAAAGGGATACTTTTCCAAACTCTAAATAATCAACATTATGAAAATTTAGAGGTAGTCAAAAATAGGGACGTGACCTAGGTTAGGGGAGTCACGAGTCAACTACCACCATAATCTAGCACATTACCAACATTAGTCATTATCAATTGAGTTTATTCAAATAGGGAGAGTATCCATGATTAAATCGTATATATCAAGGTCATAAGATCAAACTTTAAGATAATAGGTCAATAATGTCAAGATTTGCAATTCTTTCCTTTCATGATCAAGGTAGTGATACAGTTTGGAAATCGAGGATTTGAATTTGACATTCGAGGAATCATATAATATTAGTGCAAAATCTAGTCCCATAATCATCATATCAAAATCGAGATTGTAAAAGGCATCAATAGTCAATAGGAAACTACTTTTTGCATCATAGGTTTTACATCTTGATTTTGTGAATCCTAAATTAGTCAATTTGATAGCATAGTCAAGATGTGTATAAAATAGGATATGAGTTTGCTTAATTATGTTTGAGGTTTAATCAACAATAGGGCAACATGGGCTTAATCAAATAGGGACCTTATCAACAATAAGGTATAAGGTATATGTCCTTCTTATTACACCATATCAAGATTATTAATATTGACCTCAAACATAGCAAACATGTAGTCACATTTTGGCTAAATTGAGTGTTCATGATATCAGGAGTCATACGTGAGTATTTGATTTTCAAGCTTAATTGATCAAAATCAAGTTTTCACATTAAAGTCATATCATGGTATCACCTTTCTAGATTTAGCAATATTTTGACTTTTCCCATTCATAAGCTACCCATAATCGAGACATCACGTGGTGAAAGGTCATGAAAAGGATCACATGATGAGATGAGAAGACTACCTAATCTTCATCTACATGGGTGGCTTAGGATAGTCCTTAAAGAAGAGATGAGATGCTAGAGGACTCTCTAGGGTTTCACAAGAGAACCTTTAGGTCCAGTTCTGGATCAATTAAGGCCAGGTAGAGCGGGGGATCTCAACCACCGTGAAGACGGATAGGATAAATTATGCCAGGACCCCGAGCCTAGACACCTCAATTTTCACCATTATAGACTTTAGGGTATCTTGGGTGTAAGAGACTTGAGAAATTATTTACTTAAGGTATATGGGAGTGTGTAAGCTCTGATACCAACTGTCACAGAACCGTTCTTACCCCAATCCCAATCCCACTGCCTAGATAGTGGTAAAAGGATTGAAGCGCCCGTCCCTGAGTGCCCAATATGATCTATCACACTGGCATATACAATAAGAAATAAATAACTCAAAAACTGGATAAATAAAATACATACTAACCCAATATGGAGATATACCTGATTTATCTTTGTCATCAGAGTGTATGTGTGCGGAAGCGATCTTATTCAGTATTCCATTGTATTTGCCTAAAATCAAGAAAATCAAGACACAATCATGCAATTGCACGGTACGCTATCAAAATCAAGTACAACGATTTATAACAAAATAGTATGCTTGGCAGGACTTATATTCAAAAAATAACAAGCAATTTGCAAAACCAACATTTATTCGACAAGTTTTTCAAACAATTTGAATTTTATTACAAGTTCCCATTATACTGTAATTCAAGAAGCATGCTTATATATTTTGTGACTCTATTACCCCAACGCGATGGGGAAGGTCACGAGGCTGCTTCTCACCATAGGAACATAGGAAGCCAATGTACAAGTCCCACCTCCAAAGGAGGGGGTTGTTGTACTCAATATCCACATTATCAACATTATCAATATACGGGCAGTCATAATGGGCATGCAATTTATGTTTTCATGTTTTTCAAAATATAGTATAGAAAAACGGAAGACTAATCATAGGCAACAATAGCTCATCCAAGTAAATAGCCAAGTATACAGTCAAGAGATACATAAAAGTATCTTCAATACAATCAAGGAGGAATTATGTAATAGCATACCTTTCACTGAGATTTCGAGTATAATCAATATCCGATCAATAGGTCAACCCTTCGAGTCAGATCCTAAATCATCAAGATTGGATCAAGGGTCAAGATCATGATGTTCGGAAAATTGTGTTTTAATATTTGAGATTAGGGTTACACTTTTCCTATGTCAACCTTAGGGTTGGGTCATTCACTTATAATCAATATTTCAACATGTCCAACATTATTTCAAGTATATAATATATTCAATTGTGAATGACTTACCTAGGTTTTCTAGGATCATATGTGTTAACCCTAATTTACGATCATTATCCAAGTCATCATCAAATTTCTAAATCATCATCATGATACTTAGTATAGTTGGAATTCAGGATCATATTGATGGTTCAAGAATATACCAAGGTTTTGCAAGATTTAGATCAAGATTACTTCATTATAAAGATTATAACCAAGATTGAATTTAGTAAAAAGATATAGATCATTAATGATTCATTTTCAAGAGTAGATGATTCAAATATATCAGATATAGGTTACAATATAATCATTAGAGTCCAAATCTAAGGTTTCCGAAGATTAATCATGATTATGAGTCATTTGACAATTTAAATATGCAAAGGATCACATATCTAGAGATATCAGTGAGAAACATTCATAATATGGTCTCAAAAATATTTTTAAATGCTCCATTGGATTTTTCTGATCAAAATGGACTACTTATTTGTCATTTTTGGAGTTACGATGCAATTTCTATGATTTAATCAAGATCTGAGTATTAATTGCAATTTTGAGTAGACAGGGATATAAATACCTTAAAAAGTGGTAAACAAAGACTGTTGGATGCACAAAGGATGGCCAGGATTGTGCCACATAGGCAGGGTGACTTGCTAGTTGAGGTGCCCTGGTTCGATCTTGATTCAATGCTCAATTTCTTGGTTCAATCAGCGGTTCAGCCTGGTCATTTGGGCCGGCCGATCTTGCGCTGAGCCGGTGGTTCAGGGCTCTATATCCTGCCCGCACAGAGCCTCCCGCGAGACCAAGAATAGGGTGGAGGGGCTCGCCGGTGTAGAGCAGCTTTAGAAGAAGGAGTGGGCGAGGGAGGCGGCTGAGTTGCCGTTCGGCTTCGGCGAGCTCTTACGGAGTCATTGGTGGCCAGAGAGAGAGGAGAGGGAGCGAGGAGGAAGGAGCCCAACTGGGCTAGGCGGCGGCACCGCACCAGCTGCAAGGAGGTCGGGGAGGCAAACAGGGTGCACTCAGGGCTGAGGGGTGAGCAAGGGCGAGTCTCTGAGCATGGTGAAGTGTATGCAATCCTTGGGAGGGATTTATATAGTATTAGGACTTAGGTTTAGGGCTAATTCGAGGTCTAGTTGCACTCATGGCCGCCGAGAAGAGAGGGCCAAGAGGGGAAAGCATTTTGGCGGCACAAAGGTGCCCGAAATCTGGTCAAAATAGGGCTTGGTGAGTTCGAAATTGCGAGAGGGTCATTTTGGCTCGCTTCAAATTTTGAATCGTAGTCAATGGCACAAGATCTCTCAATCGGGTCCTCATTTACTCCTCCCGCTGATTGCGGAGGTAAAAGATGATACCGTAGTCACTGGATCTATCCCTGATCCGTGGGAAGGATATCCAAGGGTGGAGAGGCGTCCCCAATCCCTTGCCACGGATCTCTGACTTGGCAAGTCAAGAAAAGGGCAAATAAAAGGGGAATAAAAGGATTTTTAACATATAAACTTCAAGAAATCATAGTAAATAGCAGGAATGTCCAATTGTTCTCAAATTTGGATCAAAGCTTCAAAATAACGTGGAGAATATCTAGAAAATGTTTGAGAATCAAAAGACAAAGTTTGATTGACCAATGTGATTCTTTGGACAAAGTGATGAATGAATCCAATTTTAAGTGTTATAATGTGTATAAAATCCACATTGTTCACCATATCTTGGATTTGAGTCTCAATAATGATTATGAAGACAAGAAAAAATAATTTGAGACCATGAGAGAATATAATGAGGTCAAAAGAGTAATTATCTCATTATTTTGCTAAAATCGACTTTGTCACAATTAGCATCTGAGCTAGTCACACACACACACACAGATATATATATATATATATAGTGATAACCATAGTCATTTTATAGTTTCAAAAATTAAAGTTCATCCAAGCAGTTAATTTCAAGCAAACTGGTGAAACCTCAGAAATCTTTGTGAAACTAGAGCGATTAGCCATAAGCATAGCCACATACCTTGACTAGGACTTTAGATGTCCAATCAAGAGTAAGCAATCAACCAATCAACCAAGAAAGCTACCCTAAAGTTAATGCAACACACCTATGCATTATTATTTTATCAAAATCATCCTTAATATTGAGTTAGTTTTCAAGTTAGGGTTTCTAGGTCAACATTAGGGTTTTGGCTTCCTAAACCCTAATAAAACTTTTCATGCCTTATTGGTTTACAAACCCTAATCTTAACAGTTTATGCACTTTTAACTCAAGCAAAACCCTAATTAATCAACTGATGTGTTATTAACTTCAAAGTAGATCCAAGTTATCCTTTTTATAATAAGGGTCAATCTTTTATGGTTAAAGTCAATTGAACATACATTGATCATCAAAATCTAGAAATTAGTGGTTTTATACATTTGACACATTAAAGATGACAACTTTTAGGCATTTTCAAAATTAGTAGAAGAACTAGGTCTTGAATCTATTTTTATTGTTTTCCAAATATTTTTCTGATCAACTTTCATATATTGCATGTCTAATGTCGAGCTACCAATCATTTACTATGATTTTCACAATATTAAATGTATATCCATCCAATCAGGTGAAGGCACACTAGCTACTAACTTATTTCTATTGATTCCAGACAGATAAAGATTAGGAGGTGTGAATTACTTCTTTACCCCTATGGGTGACATATAGCCTCAAGAGCTTTTGGGTCCTTTGGCCATCGATCATCTCCTTCCTCGTGGAGGAGATGACTCCCAGCCCCGAAAGCAACAACGCCAACCCAATTCTCACGTCTAGAGTGTCGTGAAGTTGTGTCAGGAGGGTTGCACCTCTGCATGTCCATGCCAAACTCATCCATCACCACCATCGTAGGTTTTGTTCTTTCTTTTGGCTCCCAGTCTTCTTCTTCCTCGTGCAAGATGTGATTCCGCCTAATGGGCTAGTGCTGGCACTACATCCTCCACCTCCTATCTTTGTACCACTAATGCAAGGTCTGGGATTCTCTAGCACCTATTCGGGAATTGACTATCTTCTAGGTTGGGTCCCAGAGGCTCAAGAAGAGAGAAACAAGGATGTGATTAGTCTATTCCTATACAGGGATGTAGAGGGTACTACAGGTCTAAAGTCTTCACTGTGGTTACTAAGGAGAGAGGGATAGAATCTAGGCATTTTGTTGGGAAGATTTGTTTCACCAGGTAGCGTAGGATCATCTCAGATGGTTTGAAACTGACTTCTAGGATTGCTGACTCACCCGTCAGGTTCCGGTGGAGAAATAAGAGCATGGGTGTTTCTATAGTTGGGTAGTCATCTTGTGTGGTCTGCAATCCACCTCCTCTATGGTTTGAGACTCCTTAGAACCTTATATAGTTTTCTAGGCGTGAGAGAGATATCCAAAAATCTCTTTCAAGGAGGAACCCTAACGCATGGGATTCATGTCTCTTAATTTCCTTTCTTTCTAGACAAAACTCCTAAAGTCGAGAAGTAATTACATTCCTTTCTTGGTAACCCATTTTTCCCATAAAAACTTGGTTAACCTTCTATATGGGTCTTTTACACATTTAGAAATAATATTAGATTAAAATAATCCATTAGTTGGTTCGATCTTTCTTCTTTTTTATTTTCTTTAATTTGGCTATTCTTTATAATAGAAACCATGTGCACATGAAAACTAATTATTAGTCACCATCCATGCCACTTTCTAGAGAATTCTACATAATTCTCAAAAACACATATAATTATCACCTATTTTTTCTCTCTATGTTGTATATGGGATTTTCTTTTATCCTTTTTCCCTTTTATCCATTGTTGGATTAATAAAAAAGTAGAATTCACAAAATTCATCCATTCAAGGGAAATTTGTAAAGAAATCCATTCTTTAAAACAAAGCACCCAAAATTCTAAAAAAGTCTCTTAGTATATAATTATTTCATTTCAATTATTTACAATACAAGAAAAACTGAGGTTATAATAAAATAGTATATATATTCATTGTTTACCTCATGTGACATATTTGATGTATCCTTTATTGGACTAAAGATGAGAACACTAGTCCATATGTTTTTGGGTGATTTATTCATGCATTAACTTAATTGGGTTTCAATTAACTTCTTTTAGGTTCAACCTCAACCTTATTTGGATAAGTTCAAAGAGACAAGGTTTCTAACCTCTTATCCCTGGGTTAGGGTAAGGTCCTATATTTTAGTATGTTAGAGACAACACTAGGTTAACAATTTCTAAATATTTTTCTCTACGATCACAAAGCTTCTACAACCTTATGACCAATGGACCAGTGAGAGATCATTCTTTCTCATCAGTTTCTAAGAGCCACGATCCTTGCAACCGTAGGACCACCCTTCTTAGTAGATAATGATTCTTGCATGATCTATGATCAATGAACATCTAAAGCGATGTGATATGTGCTGCCAGTACAGTGTAGTAAACGAGACAGAAGTCAGCGTAGTGATCGAGGTAGGAGTCAACATAGCGACCAAAGTGGTTCTTAAGGCGGTTACCAACACCTATAAATAGAGACCCACTTCATTCATGGAAGGGGTCACGATATACAAGAGATTGTGAAGTGTTTTTGCTTTCCATTCTCACCTATAATTCATCCAGTTGATCTTGGAACTCTAAGATAAGAGTAAGAGGATGAAAATTGCACCACTACCATCGTCCCTCTCTTGTTGTTTGAAAGAAGGAAAACCCGCTCGCCATTGTTCATTCCTGATCCAGTTCTGAAGATGACGTGCACCAACTATGGTTGTTTGTGATCATATTTGGTGTATCCCCCTTCTTCCCTTGTAGATCTAGTCATCCATCTACATCTACTTTGTCATTGTCCATTAAGTCTTGCCACATTTGTAAATTTGTAATGCTACACATAACCATGTTTAGCTAAACATATAACTTGGGTTAGGAGTAGTCACTAAGGCTCTACCAATATGTATATACTTACATCCATTATAATATATATGCTCTTAGAAATAGTTATCTCCATACACTTGTGTTTAATTCTTCACTTGAATGATTAGCTACCATCTTGTGATGTTTGATAGTTAATGCCTCAGAAGAGTAGTTCTAACCCCATCTATGTGTTTATGGAGTTGCATGAATGCATGAGAATGTTGGAATGCTTTAACTAATGGTCATAGGGTTATGTTTGTTATTGTTTGTTTTCCATTTTTAGAGAGAGACAACCTTATAATCTAGATCTATCCTATACTTGAGAGAGGAGGGAATGGAAATACATGGATATTGCTTAAATATTTCTAAGGGTACACAAAGGGTGTAAGTATTTCATGTTAGGAGATACCTTAGATTGTGAAACCCAATCCAAGTTCCCATCCATCTTTCTTACAACACCATTTGTTTGTTCTCATTCCTTTACATTGTTTTCATGTTTGCTTTACTTCTTTTGATTTACTTGTGGCTTGGGGCAACGTCATTCAGTAAGGAATAACAAATTTAATCTACCCCTTTTTCTTGTTGTATCTAAGCCAAGGTTTTACGTTCGTCACACTTATCATTACTTGTTCATGTGGTTTGATCTTGACCTTCTACATTGGACCCCATATAATATTTGCGGGGTACTTAGTATCGGGTTATAAATTTAAGAGTCTAATTACTCTAGATCCTCTCCTTTTTGGACATTGGATTTAGTCCTGTCAACTTTTTGGTGTTGTTGTCGGGTATAAGGCAAATGGAATTGTTAAGAACAGAACCTTCTCACTATACACCAGTACCTCAGGTCTAGGAATAGACTTGATTGGATTAGTTCTAGTTAGCTATATCTAACTTCCTAGAATACTTTGTTTTATACGTCCAGTTTTCTAACTCGACTGTGCAAATTGTTTAGGTAGCTCAGAGAGAAGAAGGTTGTGAACATCACCTTACCTTACATGTCCACCATCATGCCACCTCATAGAGGAGTACACCAGGGAGAAGGTCAAAACTCAAGAGTAGTTGAACAACCTCGACCTCCACTAGAGACTGAGTTTGAGAATGAAGAGTACCACTCTAATCTAGTGGGACATGAAGACCCACAGCCCGGAGGTATTCTAGATCCACATCAACATGAAGAGGAGCATGAGGTACGACACCACAAATAAGAAAACCATCATCGGATGAGAAGGAATAAAGGAACAACTGTGACAATGAAGATAATAACAACAACCATAAGAATTAAGACAAAGATGATGATGGAGGATCGTCCCTCCATGATTTGGAAGCCATGAGGGTGAATGAGTCGAAATTCCCCGTTGTCATTCCAAGGTTTGATGCACCCAACTTTGAGCTAAAACTAAATGTCATTGCCATGATTCAAAACAAGCCTTTTGGAGAAACTTCTAGAGATGAGAACCCCTACCATCATCTTGATGCCTAGAAGAATATCTATGACATCATAAAGATGGGTGGAGTTCTACAAGAAGTAATATATTGCGAAGGTTTTAACTTATCTTTAAGAGACAAAGCCCTATCATGGTACCTTTATTTACTTGACACGAAGATTAATGGTTGGGGACCTTTAGCAGAAGCTTTTCTCACCATCTTCTACCCGGCGGAGAAGACCCTAAGAAATAAGCAAAAGATAAATGGATTCATGCAGAAGCCCAGATAAAACATGTATGAGGCATGGGAATGATTCTAAGAGTACCAAAGAGACTGGTCACATTATACATATGACAAGGAGCACCTAGTCATGACTTTCTATAATTGTCTTACATCTGTTGAGAGAACTTCATTGAATGTTGTGGAAGGAAGTGACCTCCTAGTCAAAAACCCAAAGAAGACTATGAGGATTATTGACAACATGGTTTCTATGTAGGCAGACATGGATTTTTATAGTGGAAATAACAAAGGAGATGACGATCGAAGGACCTTCTTTTGAATCAAAGGATTTATAAACCATCACTGCCCAAATCCACAAGATAGCCATCAATGTCAAGCAACTGAAAGACTCCAGAAGCAAATGCAAGAAATTTGTGGAGAGAGTCATGAAGTGTGTTGCATGTGGTGAAGGAGGGCATGAAGTTGAAAAATGGATCTACACTCAACATGAGGAGTAAAGTGAGAAAGATGATGGGACCAAGAATATTTCCTATGTTAATTTTAAGAGACTAGATCATCCTGGCTTCAATTACGAGAACAAAGATGTCACAAAAAACTCTCACATGCTTAGCAGTTTGTCTAAAACACTGCCAAGATTTTGGAGAGGAGGAGGATCAACCACGTTTACTAGAACCACCAACTACCATAAAAATAGAAACAACTATCAAGGCCAAGGAAAGGTCAAAGTCAAAACAAGAGTTCAAACATGCAAAGTTAAGATAAAGGCCAAGCTAAGAGCAACAACTAGCCTGTCATGATATCTCAGTTGACTAAATTTGAAAAAAGGGAAGCTTCAGTGAATGACCAGTTAACATCGAGTGCTATCACCAACTCAGATGTCTTGACCTCAATGCAGACCCAAATGGCTGATATGCAGACACATCAAAGACAAATTGACCAATAATTGGCACACATGTTTGAGCTCATAAAGAATCCTCAAGGAAATATCCCATCTAATAAAGAGATTGACAAGATGGAAACTCTAGGAAGAACCCTAGAAAATCCTAAAAAACAAATACCCCTGAGGAAAGAGAAAATGCAGAGTCACAACCCGAATCAGTTATGGTAGAGGAAGTTCATGAGGTGGAAGACTCTACCAAGAATAACAATCCTAAAGAAAAAGGCAGAGGGAAAAAAGTACAAGCACAAAGAATGCAGACCCCATTGAGGATGAATTTGCCAAAAGGGACCCATATTCCCTAAGGGTTCCCTTTCCATACAAGTTGATCAAGGCACATCCTAAGAAGAGATATGAGAAGTTCATGGAGGTCATAAAGAAGTTACACTTGGATGTTCTATTTCTAGATGATATTGAAGAAATGTGCATGTATGCTAAATTCTTCAAGGATCTAATTGTGAAAAAGAGAAGAGGATATCATGTCAAGACAATGCAATTCGCCAAAATGTCTAGCAACTTTGTTCAAGATAAGATACCCACTAAAATGAATGATCTTGGGGCATTCACTATCCCTTTCATTGTTGGAGATAAATAAGTTAGGCATGGACTCACAGATCTTAGAGAAAACATTAGTCTGATGCCTCTCACCTTAACGCAAAGGCTTGGACTCACCAAAATTGTGAAAACTGGAATGAGAATTCAACTAGCATATCACACTTTCACAAAACCAGTGGGGATCATGGAAGATGTTCCAATTTGTGTTGGGAAATTCTTTATTCCTTGCAACATTGTGGTGATCGACACAGTTGAGGATCCAATGCTTCCCATTATCTTTGGAAGTCTTTCCTCACCACTACCAGACCACTAATCAATGTGGCAGAGGGGATCATCACTCTCCGTGTTAGAAATGATCACATTGATTTTCATGTCCAAGATGATATGAGGGGACCCTCTCTATTCGAGTCAGTCTACTTCATGGATAACTACACCCAATATTGTGAAGAAGTACAAGAGGACAATGTTATCATTGATCCACTCATAAGATCTCTTAACAACCCTGACCCCATCATCGAAGACCCATAAGTAGTTGAACTTCTTAAGTATTTAAACCAATCAGAAAAGGGAGGTAGTGATGATGACAAGGAGACAATTGAGATGGTAAAGTACGCATCCCTAGAGCAGATGCTAGAAGAAAAGGAAGTGCCTAAGCCTAAACCTGAGTTGAAGCAACTCCCTGAGGGCTTGAAGTATGACTTTCTATATGAGGAGGAAGAAATCCCATCATTATAAATTATGTGTTGACGGAAGACCAAGAAGAGAATCTGATAAATGAATTCAAGCCGCATAGAAAAGTGATAGGGTACTCAATTGAAGATATTAAAGGTTTAAGCCTAAATTTATGGATGCACCATATAAACTTGGAGGAAACAGCTAAGTCGCTAGTCCAACCACAAAGGAAATTGAACCAAATGCTGAAGGATGTGGTAAAAAAGGAGGTTATAAAGTTGTGGCATGTTGGGATCATATATCCTATTAGAGATAGTAATTGGGTTAGCCTGATTCATGTCGTACCTAAGAAAGGAGGGTTGACAGTCATTAAGGGGGAAAGTGTAGATGAAGTGGCAATACGAACTATCATAGGCTGGCGTATGTGTGTAAACAACATAAAACTAAATGATGTCACTAGGAAAGACCATTTCCCTTACTATTCATTGACCAAGTCCTGGAACTCTTAGCCCCTCAGGCATATTTCTACTTTTTAGATAGATACTAAGGGTTTTATCAAATTCTCGATAACATCAACGATCAAGAAAAGACAATCTTCACCTGCATTTTTTGCACTCTGATTTTAGGAGGATACCACATGGAGTCTGCAACGCACCTGCAAATTTTTAAAGGTCTTTTCTGAATTCCTAGAAGATATCATGGAAGTCTTCATGGATGATTTCTCTATCTATGGAGATGACTTTGAAATCTATTTGATGAACTTATCTAGAGTATTGGAGTGGTGTGAAGAAATGAAACAAGTCCTAAATTGGGAGAAATGACATTTCTTGGTCCAGGAAGGGATAGTGCTTGGACATAAAGTTCTTGAAAAAGGGATTGAAGTAGATGTGAGCAAGGTAGAAGCCATATCCAGGCTTCCACCTTCAAAGTCTGTAACAGGAGTGCAGATCTTCCTGGGTCATGCAAGATATTATAAGAGGTTTATAAATGATTTCTCCAAGATAGCAAAGAATTTGTCTAGATTGCTCGTGAAAGATGCCTCTTTGAGTTCTCTGATGATTGGCACAAGGCATTTGAAACCCTGAGAAATGCCCTCACCATGATACATATGCTTAAGGATCTATAATGGGATTTACCATTTGAGATAATGTGTGATGCTAGATATTATTCTATCGGTGCAGTGCATGGGTAGAGGAAGGATAAGAAACCTCATGCCATTTATTATGCTAGTCAAATACTAGACGATGCTCATATAAATTACACCACATCCAAAAAGGAAATGCTTTCTATATTGTTTTCCTTTGATAAATTCAGATCATATCTAATAGGATCAAAGGTCAAAGTGTACACAGATCATGTGGCCATCAAATATCTGATGCAGAAGAAAGATACCAAGCCCAAACTGTTATGGTGGGCTTTGTTGTTACAAGAGTTTGACCATGAGATCATTGATAAGAAGGAACATATATTGTGGTTCCGGCCACCTCTAAAGGATTGTAGTCACAGAAGAGAACCAATTACTTGTCAATGATAATTATGTGGATCAGGCCCTGATGATATCCAAGACCATTGAACCTAATTTTCCCTGGTTTGTTGATATATGTAACTATTTAGAATGCCAACAGTTGTCGCCTGACATCACTTACAACCAGGAGAAAAAGTTGTTCTTGGATATGAAAAACTACTACTGGGATGACCTACTCTTGTTTAAAAGATGTTTTGACAACCTGTACCGAAGGTGTGACACGCTTTTACCGTGCGTCGAACGCAAGTGTACGCGTCAATGTAATATAGGCCTTTGTGAGGCCCGAGTCGAACTCAGGGACACTGAATTATCGGTAGACTACTACTAAATGGTTGCGATCAGCTAAACCGATTCAAAGAGTTTGAGAGTTGTTGTAAAAATAAAAGAAAATAAAGTAAAACAAAGCAGTCGATTAAGGGTTTAGTTTAATCAATTCAAGTGGAGATGTTTAGGATTGTGGTTTCACCGCGGGTTTTCATTGTATGAATTTCCATATAACAATTCAGGTTCATCTCTCGATCTGGGTAGTGGCATGTAGTCAGAGTTTCCCACTGTCATGGTACAATTCACTACCTATGTCTAGGTCGGTTCCACCATCGTAGTAACCTATACCCTAAACTAGGTGCATTAAAAATGACCTCTAGGTTCCACCATTAATCTTACATCACCTTGTTCAAGGGATTTGTTAATTAATGTGATATTCGTCTCTTTTCAATTGTTATTTCTTCTTTCAAAGTAATTAAGGGCATTAGATTATTATTATGGTGATCAAGAATAACAATATAATTGAGAAAACGAATTCATACCACAGATTTAAGAGATTAATGATGAATTACTATAATAAAAATGTCATACAGCGTTTCCCCGGGCTACTCCCGGTCATAAAGAGAAAGGGGATTAGCCCTGTATGTTCATCTCAGAGCAAAACATGGTAGAGAAAAGGGGAAACATGGAGAAAAATGTGAATAAGTAGTGAAACCCCTGAACGGAGAAGATCCAAGTGTTCCTCGGTGTGGAATACGCGATCTCCAGCCTCTCAGCGGTGGAAAATGTCTTCTTCGGCGTCCGGAATGGCTGGGGCATACTTTTGGGCTCTGTTCTTCTCTCCACACCTTCTCGGGATGTTTGCATCGGCTCATGATGTGATAGCCTGCTCTTGGCCGCCGTCATTAGGTATAATCACCGAGTTAGGTCGCAAAAATATCGTCGCCGTCAGATTTAGATCGATATGAAGCAAACTTGTATCTGACGGTGTCGATACCATCGACGCGAGTCAATGGTATCGACTCTGCACGGTATCGGTTGGTCTTCTTTTCTTTTCTTTGTTGTGACTGATGCTAACTCGATACCATCGACGAGGGTCAATGGTATCGACTCTCTTAGGTGTCAGTTTTTGTCCTTTTCCGTCGCTGAAGTCCCACTTGTCGATAGTATCGACTTCTAGGTCGATAGTATCGACTATCTTCTCACCAACAACCTGATGGTATCTCGATACCATCAACTCTCCTGTCGATAGTATCGACTCTGTGATGCTCCTTGCGGTTGGCTGCCTGTGGTCTCGTCGATGGTATCGACCAATGTCGATGGTATCGACAGCAGCAGATATGTGTTTTTCCTGAAATTGCAACACAAAACCACATAAGCCGAAATAAAGCATATTATTGTAATCATTTATGCTCAAAATACCAAAATAAGGGAGATTTGACACTGAGAAGGATCATAGACCAAAATAAATGAATCGTGCAATATTAACCACCAAAATGACCAATAAATGCATAAAACACAAGTAAAATATGTCTATAAATGAGACTCAAAATCATCGCATCAAACTCCCCTAAGGTTGAACATTGCTCGCCCTTGAGCTACTAAACTTTAGAATAGAATTCCGAGGGTCAACTAAAGAACAGATCATCACAACAAACATCACCATATGATCCCCACCGGACATTCACATTCCGACCCTCACTAACCACAGAATGATAATTACCCTAAAGGCGACAATAATCATCCATAAAAGATATCCACCTCAAAATCAATGAACACTATCACATAAGGCAGTTAACATAATAAAATTTGCCGGTTCAAACTCGGTGCATCTTGTGATCTCCTATTCTACATTGCTCGCCCTAACTACCATCTACATGGAAGCAGTTCTCCTGATATTAAAGAGTGAGGAGAAAATCACGGTGGCCTACCAATTCGAGCAACGGGTGGATGGAATGGGTGGCTCAGGGAAGAAATGGAAGCATTATACGGTTTCAACATGCACAAAGCAAAAATGACCTAAATGATGCATATGCAAGTGTAAATGCCCTAATGCCTACATTTGGGTGGAATGATGCATGCACTATCATTCCGTCTCAATGTGAGATGGAATATCTAAGAGAACAACATCATGTTCTTATTCTTCTTAATATGTAGTGAAAAACATGTTCCTTTCTCCCTCTCATCCTATTTACTTCTCAATTCCTTTTTTTTCATTTTCATATATATATTTTTTCTCTTTTTTTTTATAATAAGGCCCTTATATCCAATAATGACAATGAATTATTTGTCGGGCTCACTTCTTGTTGCATAACTGTATACTTGAATCATTCAGAAGGTATGGAACAAGTTTATCACCTTTAATGTTTCAGAAGAAATAAGATACATTATGTGATCTATATGTATAAGAATGGAAATATAGCTACAAAATGATAGTCATGCATCTAAATGACATGCACCTACAGATAATGTGCACGTATAACTAATCAAATAAAAAAACATTTCACGCAAAACATGTGAAAATAGTTGCAATGCAAGTCATATCTACATGAAATGCAATCAACGAGGTTAAAATCGTAATGTACTTCCAATTCTTATGGTGGATTATGAAAAACAATGAGGCGGATAGATCACAAGACTAATTGACTAAACCTTTGTAAATTATTATGTGTCCCTCCTTATCGACCTGTGTATCAATCAAGAGGTTTCTCTCTCTTACTTCAAATTAAGGTCTCATTATCATTTGGTCAGTTTAGGCTCAAACAACCAATTCCTTTCACTTTTCATGAATCCTAGGCATGTACAATTGTGATTTTCTATTTTAAAGTTGACAAACCCAATCATTTTCTTAAGTTATGTGCTCAAAGTTGAACAACACAAGCTTACAAACACTAAAAAATTTTATGTTTTCCCTTAATTCCCATGTACAAGCAAATGAGATGACACAAGACTTAAGACATCCACAATTACACTAGATAGAATATGGACCCTACAACCAAACTAAGAACTAAGAAAAACAAATGAAAAAAGGCAAAATAATAAAACTAAAAACTAAGAAAACTAAAGGATACAGTTGTTCCAACCCCACCCCATAAGCTTGAATTCGACTACAGACTCATAGTCAAAAACAACCTCAAAGGGTGGAACAGAGATACCGATCACTCTTCCGGCGGAGGAGGGTACTGCGGAGTCGTGGGGTCCCAAGACGGGTACTGCCCTTGAAAGCTCAGATCATACTAGGGCATGGGCGGAGGTTGTGGATACCCTCCAAAGTAGTTCTGGCTCTAGTAATGATCATAGAAGGGTTGCTGCTGCATCTCCATCCTATGCAACCTATCGTGAATGTGTTGTTGGTTGTCGAGGAGGAGGCGCTCATTTTCAAAAATGGCCCTCTGATTATCTAGCAACCGGTTCATCATATCCTGAATATCGACATATGAGGATGTGTGTTGTTGCTGCGTCTGATGAATATCTTACAACATTGCATACATTCCTTGCATAGAGTAGACATCCTCACTTTGTTGCGAGGGCTGTGGTGGTTGCGGTGGCGGAGGATGGTAAGAAGATGATGCACCCAGATGCATGCAGGGATGCTTCCTAGGTGCCACTCATGCACGAAGAGGAGTGTAGGCCTCCTCTTCCTCTGTAGCCTCGTCACCATCATTGTTGTTGTCGTTGTTGCCTCCATCTTCATCTGAATCATCAATGGCGATAACCGACCATCGAAAATGCTGAGCACCCTCGATGTGGAAGATAGGGTTGGGGAACGAACACTCCTGATAAGCGTGATTAACGTGGTAGTATGCATATGCTAATCCATCACGCAGCAGGATGAGGTTGGAGCGGTGCAGATGCTGCAAATTGACCTTGCTTCTATTGGAGAGAGGAGTCAACTGGGAGAACAATACTACAGAAAATGCTTTTTACAATAGTTCCTTTTCTCAATTTACAACTGGTGTTAACCGTTGTATTAGATCATGTGGTCTTATGGGGGGTGCTTTACACAACATGTGATCGCATGTTGTATTAGATGTATTTTATACAACAGTTGAAACATGTTATCATTTAAGGAATGGCCTGTTGTAATATTGGTATTTTACACAACATGTGGTGCACCTGTTGTAATATATATTATACAACAGTTGAACGATGTTGTCTTTCACTAAACACACCCGTTGTAATAGGGGTATTTTTTACAACATGCGGTTCACCCGTTGTAATATATATTATACAACAGTCGAAGCATGTTGTCTTTCACTAAACACACCCGTTGTAATAGGTAGGTCTATTACAACATGCAGTGCACCTGTTGTAATATACATGTTTATACAACAGTTGGAGTATGTTGTCTTTCCATACATTTAACCATTGTAATAGGATTGTTTAGACAACATGGTGTGTGACTGTTGTAATATACACAATTTATACAACAGGTTATGCATGTTGTAGTTCACTAGAAACACATGTTGTAATAGGTGTATTTTTTCCTAACAAACCTGTTGTAATAGGTGTGGATAATACAACATGTGTTGTTTGTTGTAGAATCATACATTTTACAACATATCATTAACTATTGTCTTTGATTAGAGTTTGACAGGTCATATATCGAACCAATTGTATTGATCAAATTAACCACATTATTAATAAACTATAATAAATATGCAATTATACGTTTTCATTTCACAAACAAACACATAGTTGAATAAAATTTCCATCAATCCTTGAAAGAAAGTCGTACTAAATTTAATTAATATTAAATCATCCATACAATGATTCAATAATACAAAGTACTGAGTATCCACACTAGAATCGAAATGAAAATTAACTAAAAAGTTTCACACATTGGTCTATGCTAAAGAACAAATGTCTCCCTCACATATCACATAATCTTATGTGTTCTCAAGAACACATGTCGCCCACTCGTTTCGGACCTCATCGATTTCTTCTTGGTTGAAGCAACGACCAATATACTTCGAATAATACTGCAATCATATGACAAATATATCAACATATTGTGATTTTTTCAATTTATTTAGAAATTTGAACAAACTAAAAGAATATAATGTTAAGTAGCTTACACATTCAGGAATATTTCTATTTCTCGCATCAATGATGTCTTTCATATACTTCAGCACATAATACCCGCAATATGTATTGTTTTTTTTTGGAAATAGATAAATCGTATTGCCAAAAGCGGTATAGCAAGCTATACAAGTACAAGGCCCTTAGGCCAACATATACAAACAGCAGAGGCCGAAAAGAAAATAGGGGTTATCTAAAAAATCCCCAATACAGTTTGGTATCAATGTTAATTTTAGCGGCCAGCTCTGGTTTGGAGGCAAACACCCAGCATAAGTCAGAACTAATCTTCTTTAACAGGCTGTTTTCATTTATCCCGCCACTATTGTGGCCTCTTCTATTTCTTTCACTCCACAGGTGGAAGCACATACAAGCGAGTACTAGTCCACAAGCACTGGCCTCATCATTCCTCTTGTCACACATGCTGGTGAACTAGCTGATGACGTCAGTAAGGTTATCAGGCACCTGCTGGCCCCATTTGTTGCGAAGACAAGCAATGCGCCATATAGTCTTGGAGTAGATACACTCAAATAAAAGGTGGTTGCTTGTTTCTGTACCATCCAGGCAAAGTGAGCACGTCAGGTTCACAGGGATGCCCCACCCACTCAAACGAGCCATTGTAGGCAGCTTGTTGAGAAGGGCTCTGTACAAAAGCGTGCTCCACTTGGGATAATGAAATTTCCCCCACACTATATGGAACCAAGGCACATCGGGAACAACCCCATTGTTGATGCTGGGTAATGACATCAAGGAGATAGCATGACCCGGAGCATCAACAGGAGGGGTACCATAGTTGATTTCAAAGACTTTGCACATGCCTCTCCAGATCGTGGTCGTGCTTGAGCACCTATCCAGCGAGATAATGGGTCCGTATCTAATCCTCATCCAGTGAGTCCAGACATTGTCAGGCATGTTACAGAATTTCTCAATCCTCTTAATAATGCTTTTCTCAAGAATCGTGCGACCATCAGTGATTTGCAAACCACCTTTCTTATACAGTTTAGTGATATAGTCCCAGGCCACCCCATGACCACGCCCACCCCAAAGGAAAGTGGCAGACATGGATCTGATCCTGCTCAGGCAAGCACAAGGTATGTCACACAAATCACACCAGTATCTAAGCATACTCTGGATGACTGTTCTGATGAGCACCAAGCGACCGGCCATAGAGATATTAATGCCCGGCCATTTGTCCAGCTTATCGTTCACTTTGTCGATCAACATGCTGAAATCCTTCACAGTGCCTCTGCCCCCCACAATGGGGATGCCCAGGTATCTAGTGGGCAGTCTGCCTCTTCTCACTCCCATAGCAATTTTCAGTCTACCCCTGCGGGAGTCATAAGATTTGGAATTGAAAATCTTAGATTTGATAGTGTTGATGTATAGACCAGTAGCGCGACCAAAGGAAGTCACAACTTTCTTACACTCTTTCAATCTATTGGCATGACCCACAGAGAACAATAACACATCATCGGCAAAAATAAGATGTGTGAAAGTTTTATAGCCCTTGACTTTGAAGCTTTTGATTTTACCCTGTTGCTCAGCAGTTTTGATAGCATTAGAGAGTCCCTCCATCATGATGGTGAAGAGGAGAGGTGATAAGGGGACACCCTGTCTCAAGCCGTTAGAGGCACGGAATAGCCCTGTAGGGGAGCCATTCACTAAAACAGAGAAGGATGTAGTTTCAATGCACTCTCTCAACCAACCAATCCACTTGATGGAGAACCCTAACGCCTCCATAATACCCCAGAGAGCTCTCCAACTGACTGAATCGAAGGCCTTGGTGATGTCAATCTTGACACATGCCTTAGAAGTAGATCTTTGATTTTTGAAGTCCACAAGAAATTCAGTAGCAAGCAACGCACAATCGGCTATATTCCTGTCTTTGACAAAGGCATTTTGCTCCTTAGAGATGATAAAGGGAAGGACAGTCTTCAGTCTACCAGCGAGAAGCTTGGAAAAGATTTTGTATAGGACTAAACAACAGGCTATCGGACTATAGTCAGAGATGGAGCTGGCGAATTTAGATTTGGGGATTAGTTTTATGAAGGCATGATTCACAGATCTGACCATACACCCTCCACCCAGCAACCAGTTGACGGCCTTGCAAATGTCATCACCAATTAGATACCACATCTTTTGGAAAAACAGGTTGTTAAAGCCATCGGGTCCAGGAGCCTTAGAGTAGTGTATAGAAAATGCAGCGACTTTGATATCATCATCTGTAGTGTCTTTACAAAGCTCAGCATTCATGGCGTCATTGACTCTCTTTGCCGGTAGATGCACAACATTATGGCTGGGGCAAGTGTTTTGTTGACTGTAGAGGTTGTTGAAGAACGCCACAGCCTCCCTACCAATATCCACCTGCCCACCAACAGTGTCCCCATCTTCAGTAATGAGTTCGTGTATTGTCTCAAGCATCTCCTTCTTTTTTATTGCACTGTGATATAATCTTGAATTGCGATCACCATCAGATATCCATTTCATGCGACTTCTCTGCCAGTAGAAACTCTCCAGGTCTTTTTCCAACATCCTAAGTCGCTCCTCAACTCTGCCTTCCTCAGCAATGGCACGATTATCCATCGGGTTCAGTCTGACCTCCAAGGCCGCATTGTTGTAGATCTCAAGAGCCTCCCTGGTAAGGTTAGGGAGGTTTACTTTCTATTTCTGCCACTTCTTCAACACCTTCTTTGTTGCCTGCAGCTTCATACGGGCCACGAAAAGGGGGTTGTCGTCCACCTCCGTCTGCTAGCTATGCTCCACAATGTCATTGAAACTCGGCCACTCACACCATAGGTTGAGAAACCTGAACGGCTTCACTCCCTGAGGGGAGGATGTCAGGTCCAACTTCATCCATGCGTGATCGCTGAAAGGATGGGAGCCCAGCCGAATGGCTGTGTGTGGGAAGATGTTGAGCCACTTCTCATTCACAAGCCCTCTGTCAAAGTGACTCGCTATTCTCCTGCCCATCTGCTGCTTGTTGGACCAATACGTGAAGTCGCTGATGTAGGGCAGCTCAAGAAGTTGTGCGGCGTCCATGGTGTCGTTGAAGGCAGCCATGATCCTCTCCGGAACCGGCAGCCCACCTCTCTTCTCTCTAGCTCTACGAACGTTGTTGAAATCCCCTAGTACAAGCCAAGGGATTTGGGACTGAGTCACCCCTTTGATATCATCCCAGAGGGATCTACGATTGCATTCCAGATTTTCACCGTAAACCCTGGTGATGATGCAAGAGAAGCCACCAGCGTTGAAGCAGCTGATCGTCACTGCCTGGTCAGAGATCTGGATAGGCTCGATCCTCCACACCAGAGGATTCCACCTGATCACGATCCTTCCCCTTTCAACTTTGTCCATATTGGCCATAGTGTGCCAAGTCTCTGGGAATAAGGATTTGGTCATGCTCCCATTGTCTCTGCGGATCTTTGTCTCAAAGCAGAAGATCAGGTCAGCCTTCATTGACCTTAGAATGACTCTAAGTCTTGTCTGTGTCCTGGGCAGAGATGCCCCTCGCACGTTCCATGCGAGAATGGACATGATTACTTCGGTTTGGAGCTGCTCCCTTCCCCGGAGCTACTCCCTTTCTATATTGTTCGGCTGCTTTGGACATTGTACAAAATAAATATTAATTTGTTATCGAAATAATTATGAGAACGTGTTAGCAAATAAGAGGATGGAAAGGTATAAATAGGCAGAAAACTTAATAAAAAGTATGTGTAAACAGAATAAAAAATGATATAAGAGTTGTGTTTTGGAAAGCGTGAAGCGTGCAGATTTCCCACCTTGAAGATTGAAGTGGGAAGCGGGTTTTGAAGCGGAACAAAGCGGGCACTTTTTGAAAAAGCGGTTTACATCATTTTAAATAAATTTGTAGTTTTGTGATTGTCGTACTACCAACAAGAAGAAATATTACTCAACAGTCAATTATAATGCTACCTCCATAAAGATTGTAATAACCAGAATAAACTTAATCTAGCCACATATGTGACATTCAAAGCTATAAGAAACTTGATCATTATCTGTATTCCTTTATTATAACTGTATTATAAGTGGCATTATTGTTTGCTATCTTCTACAACGTGAAAATATATATGTTGGATCATGTTGTAGGTTGTCAGCTTATCAACATGAATGACATTAAAAATGGATTATGTGCCTAGAGATCTTTGAGTTTTGATTAACCAGAGGCTGGTGCTATTTTTCATAACAAAAAATTTTACCCTTTTATCTATAATATTATAGGAAGAGTTTACTCTATGGAAGTTGTCCTATGCCCCATGATCCTTCTAAGAATAATAATTTTATATCCTATGGGTTTTACTTACATCAATGGTTTGTTGGTCCATGAGAATTATGAAGATCATATAGGACAACACTGAGATTGCAGATCAGATTTGCTAAGTGGTTTTTTTCGGTAGAATCAACAAGGAATTAACAATAACATCTATCTTTTTATCTAGACACTTCTGAGTTCTGACAGATTAATATGCATATACTCAATAGCTACTAGCTAAAAACAGCCTGTCTGATAATAGCAACAACAAAAGCCGTATGGGTTCCTGGTATGTCGATCGATTCATGGGCCCTAAAGACGACATAAAATCTCATAGGATGATAATGATATCTTAGGCCATTCTTGGGAAGACAGTGCTTTTGAGTACAAGCGGGGATGTAACATCTATAATCTATTTGCACATTCTTTTTTCTAGAGTGCGCAAGCATGGTACTATCCTCCATTCACGCCTCTTGCAAAAAGCATTGTTCAGTTGTATGTGCTGCAAACTACTATAATGCTAGAAGACAGGGTCGAATACTTGTACAAGTAGCTGGAAAGTAGATGACATGAGAGTGATGAGGTTTACATTAATGTATGCTTCACCTTTCACACATCTAAAGATTGACCAAGGGAAAGATGGAGGGTTGTCATCTCCCTAAAATGGCTACAACCAAACTACTTTTATCTTGTAGAGCAATGAGGAGGATCGGATGAGGGTGGTGTGAGAGAAGGCTATGGGTATGGGAGCGAAGGATTTCATTTGCTAATACCAAGTCCTTTTGGTTACCACAGAAATGGTTTGACATGGACAACAACATTTTTGACATAAAAATCCTGAGGATTCTATGCAAATCATGGGATTTTTATATGAATTTATGAGATAAATGTCTTTTTCAGTAACCCAAGCTCTCCTTGCCTCTCTTTCTATATACTTTTTGAATGAGATTTACAGGTGTAGTATATATACATGTTTTTCAAGATCATGGTTAAAATAGAAAAAGGAAAAGGAAAGCAGCAGCGACTGAAGCATCAGCTCACTACCCAGGACGCTCAGCCTACTAGGCAGAGCTAAAAGAAATGCATCAGGGAAAAAGAGGTCGCAAACATTAGATTGGATCAGTAAATGTAAAAGACAAGCCACAGTCTCCTACTGACATGGAAATCAGAGAAAGAACAGATGGTAATTGAACCCAACTAGTATCAGAACCCAAGCTCAAAAACCAGCTGCTTCCTGTAATTAATATGCTTCATATGCTAGGATCTAACCAAAAACTTCGTCTGAATCATGCTGCAGCAAGTCTATAAGTCAAAATTCTAGGAAACACCCTCTTGAACTAACTAAGGCAATCACGACTAGCATGAATTGACACGTTGGAATGAAGTGACACGACTAGTATGAATTGGCCTAGCGTCTGCTATAAAGGACGACTATAGCCTAAAAAGCCACTGCACCAGCCGTTGGATTATTGGTTGCAGGAAATCAAGGAATCGTTGCAATGCAAAATAAAATCTGCAGATGAACACTTATCTGGATTTTACTCTCAGTGTTGACCAATTTTGTATAGAGGGCCCAACACCCTTGCTGTGTCGTTACAAGAAACCTATGGATATAAAGTGTCTATAGTCTACTTTAGTACTGTGAACAAATTGTATAGCGTGTTTTGAGGAACTGTTGCTTAATTCATTAGATATGAGTAGATAGTATTGCCTAATGCATTGCCTCTGATGCCCATTTTTTACTACGCTGACACTATTTTAATATTTGCAGTTGCGGCATTACTAGCTGTCAAGGAAAACCTGAGCGATCCTATGGGGTATATGAAGGCCTGGGGAAAAGGAGATCCATGCAACTCTGAATGGCCAGCTCTTGAATGCTATAATGCAACAAGAAGCGATGGATATATGCATGTTCAAGCATTGTGAGACATAGATACTGCACCCCCCATGCTAGAATTATATAGCAAGCAATGATACATGAGCGCAAGCTCATTTTTGGGCATATCCGTGTTATACGATAATTAGACTAACTATTTAGAAGCACATGTCTTTGTATTCTGATGTTTTGGTTCTTTTTATATTCTTTGATTTTGTCGAATCATAGTGAATAATTCAGAATTTAGGATTTGTTTGAACGAGTTGAAGTGGGAATCTGGAATTATGCCGGAAGTTCATGGAAAATCCGGTAGAAGTGTCATCAATTGGGAAATAGTAGGAAACGTTACAGACAGAAATCTTATATATACACGTCTTTGTATAAATTTAGGTGAATGCTTGCGTCAATCACTGACCAATATGCCACTGGTTAAGTGGTACTTCTAACAATTCAAATAAGACGTATAAACCTAATGTAAACAAGACTACATGAAGGCACATACTTGTGTTCTGACGGAAACAGATTCACTAGGAGAAACAAGAACTAGTTGAAGTAACAAGCTTGCTACTTTCTTCCTCAATAATGCTAACTGTGACGTTGGTTTACATTTTATCTCCATTTTACAGTTTTAGTAAATGCACTTCGATATGTGTAGGAGTAGCTTTATTAAAACCAAGTGTAGTATATGTGGAATGCAGATACTCTTGAGGTTCTAGGTTCATAACAAACATAACCTCTTTTGTTCTTGTTCTTTATTGTGTAGGTATATGCTACAATGAATTTGTCTGGAACTTTAGCCCCTGAACTTGGTCAACTATCTCAGTTGGAAATATTGTAAGCGTCATATCTTTAGTTGCTAAAAATGTCAAACTTCAGTTCAGAATCTCTTGTTCAAAAACATGTAATTTACTTTTTTTATTACTATAGAAGTGCTATAACTTTTTCTCGGAAGATGATAAAGTGATTGTGATCTTATTTATCTTCCAGGGACTTTATGTGGAACCATATAAGTGGAAGTATACCTAGGGAGATTGGTAACATCTCTACTTTGAAACTCTTGTAAGTTACTATCAAGTTTACTGCTATATTTTCTCTACTTCTATCTCAATACAAACAAACAACTTTAATTTATGGGACTACTGTTGAGTTACTTGAGTATTAACTAGTCGCTGGTGTAGCTGGTCGATAGTACTCCACACATGTCCTCTCACTTGAGTACTTCTCTTAGTCACGAATTTCAGTTACTGATAATAAATTCCAAGATATATGTAAAAAAATTGACTCCCATCATTATTATTCACTCCCTATAGTCTCTCACAAGCTTGATTGAAAAATAGTTGTTTCAAATTGAGTCTAGTCTTCACGGAAACTTTTTCATTTGTCGAAATTTTCCTCTAAATTATGTTAACAGGTGCAGAATAATGTTACTATTTGTTGGGTGATGGATGATACTTCAATCTAGCTCACCCAAGTAAACGATAGAGTTCCAGCATTCATCATAAATCCCTGGGAACATGGTCTCGGAATGAATCTTTTACTGTACTGTTCCTTAACCAAAAGCTCTGTCCCCAGTTCATGCTACTAACATTATTTTCCGTAGATCGCCTATCTCTTGTAAATTTTTTGTCGGTAAGTGCAAAGCACGTTCTTTGTTCTAATGCTTATAGAATAAGCCTGGATTATGCATGATTGAAAGCTCTATGAGAATTACTGCAGTACTGCGACATCATATTAGCATGCAATCTGTATAATCCATGAGAAGCAATTAAAGAGATCCTTTATGATTGTGGCCACAACAACATAGTTGAGATCTGGTCAATCTCTTGGTTAGCCTGACCGCATTAAGAATTTGAAGTAATTGTGAAAACAGGACCAAAACCCACTTTACTATTTAAGGAATCCATAAAGTTCAGTTAGACTGTACACACAAACACACACGCACGTGCACAACACACACAGAGATGTATGTGTGTATACATATACATATCATATCACATCTATTTGAATTTCTTACATATCCACATGTAAATAGATTTTGTATTCCCTATAAATTAGAAATTTCAAATGGAAAGATTCTAGCTTGGTTAAGTGTTGGTGCGCCAATACTTAAATCAGCATGAAATAGACAAACATAAAATAATAGGATTGTTAGAGTCATTTGTTATCGAGTCTATTATGTACATGGGCCTAAGCATGTTTGACGCATTAGTGTTTGAGTCCAAGTTGCAGGTATCCTCCTCTTCTATATGAGTATGGTTTTTTCTAATATAATTATCTCATTATCTCATATCTTATTTTCCATAAGGATTATATATGTATGATTTTAGATACAAAAATTTGAACATAAACTATATCATTAAACAAAGTTTGCACTGCATTCAAAATAAACCATATCATTGATCCCGATATCCAACAATGTCAAGAGAGGATTTTCCTAGGTAGTACAAAGTCCATTGAAGAATGAAAGGAACTATATGTTAGTGATGAACCAAGTAGGTTGATTACAAATATATTCGTTCTCTCCATTTCAAAATCACTTGTTAGGAAGGAACGTGTCTGTGATAGTGACATAGAACAAAGACAGTGCTATAGAGATATAAATGCCGAATTTTTGCAGAACATTCAGAAAAGACTCGTGCAATGGAATTCATGGAATTTTGAATATCTTTGATTTAATCACTAAGAGATTGTATCTGCCAGAAAACTTAATTAAGCAATCTCTTATGAATTCCCAAATAAATTATGATTTTTCACCAAACAAACATAACTTATAGTACAAAATCCATATATATGAATTAACCATCAGCTCCCAACATATTTTCCTATGATGTCATATTCACAAACAAACACAGACATTGATTTTTTTCTTTTCAAACCCTAAATTTGTTACATATTAATTCTGTGTTATCTATTACTGTTCCAAATTAAGCTTGTCTAGCTTGAGAAATAACTTTCAGCCATGTTTATAGTGAACTGGTCAGATCCTTTGTTCCTGATCGGTTTGGCTTAGCTATATGGGAACACCTGTTTCTTTTGGAAAGAAAGCACCGTCTTTTTCTGTTCTTTCATAATGCTCTAGGGAAGCAGATAAGATCTTTACTGAACGAAGAACCATTAAAAAACAGTATTGTTTCTGGAGACCAGGTTGACTTCTTTAATTATCATTCAGAAAAAATTATAAATCATATGCTTTTCCATTGTAAAGTTAGATACACTTGCATTGATGATGTTTACACATAATTCATGTATGTATATTATATAAGATGATTCATGTATTTATATTATATAAAATAATGTAAGAGATATGGAATCAGTAAATTAAGATTCAGTGGAATAGCTTCAAGCCTTCAAGTCCTTGACAAATCAATTGTTGTCCTACATAACACAGCCCCTAAAACTAAAACTGAGGAGGACAAATCAAAACAGTAGAATATGTGCATTAAGAGTATTTAGTTAAGGGTAAAATTGATATATGACACATAACTTAGACAAAAACATTTAATTTGAACATTGTGACATTAATTATAAACCCATTAATGGTTGTTGTTCATAAGATAGCCTCCAAAACTGAAGCTGAACTGAAGACACATAATAAGACAGCAGAATTTGTGGTCTAAGATAACCTAGTTGCACCTACCCCATGCATGCAAAAGTAGATTGTATGCCTAGAAGAATGGTATATCTGCCACACAAAAAATGTGTGTTAACAATCAAATCAGGAGATGTCATCTTAGTTTTCTTTATCAATAATGATAATAGCATGAAAGTAATATTTGACGTCAAGAAATTTAGCCAAAAACTCAAAATTATGAATCACTCTTCTATCTTAGAAATGATAAAGTCACCGTCACTTTGGTGGTCATCCCAAGTCTAGAACACAACATTTAAATTCAATTCAAGCAGACCACTGTCAAGCAAACAGTCATTAAACTCATGTATAGATTCTAGAAGAAGACTCTTTACAAACTTATTAAAAGTAGCAGAATCTGAAGAAACTAGAACAACACTTCTATTGGTGAATCATAAAGTAGTATTTTTCTGGATCAAAATGGTAAATTACCTTGATAATTTCCCATTTCAAATTCTTCCTATATTGCGCATCTCTCTTTTGATAAACTTTATGAGTCCTATTCAAATTCATATCAAGAATTCTATGCATTAGTAACTATATATGGAACTTTCAATACATGTATTATGTAATTGAAATTGTTTTATGAAGTACTTACAACTCCATGAGTTTTTCCACATTCCCAAGTAATTTTCCTCGTAACAGATCAAGATAGTGGCACTTACCCCACATAGGGTCAAAGATGCAAACTATCCAATGTCCCCTACGCGTACATGACTATTACATTTTAAGATTAATGTATTTTTATGCAACATTTAAAGTAAACAAATAACAGACAATCAACAAAATGTATGCGTACCCCACATTATAAGGTATAAAGAACAATGCTAATCTTTGTTTCTTCCCTCTAATGAACTGATCTGCTATGTACTGCGCCCGAGTCTCCACTTTATCATTATATAATGGATCTATAAAATGTGGACATATAAATCCAAATATATTAAATATATTTCCCGATGTCACTTTGTTGAACAAATGCCTACAAAAAAACACATATTTAGTCTTTGTACTTGTATAGAAACACATAATTTGTCTTTGTACTTGTATAGAAACTTGTATAGAAACACATATTACTCGTATAGAAACTTACTTTATGTACACTGATATGTGCGAGGCTTCTAGTTGGTCATTATCATGGCATATTTTGACCAATTCCAGTGTGATAATTAGCTCATGTGTGTAACCTACTACATCTTCAGACATCTGAAGAGAGATGTTACAATTCTCATCATCTTCCACATACACCATCAACACTTTCAGCTTCGTTGGAGGCTTTTTGCATGTTGGCTTGACGAGACTTGAGACTTCATCACAATTTTTTCTAGTTTTTGAATTTCCTGTTTGTGTGCTTATTGATTCCCTGACTTTTCTTTGAGACAATGAGTCTTGGGATTCCTTGCATATGATTATAAAAATAAAAATATAGTTTATTAATATACATGATTCATTTCAATAAATTAATAAAAACACTGTCAAGTTATCGCATATACCTTCATATTTATTTTGATCAGTTCTGCTGGCCAAGGAAGGTAGGTGCCTATGCCTTGACAAACTTGATAAACTTTAGCCATATCTAAAGGTATTGGCACACTTTCTTCAGGCATCAACGGGGTATCAGTTATCACTTTTTTGTGTTTTGGATCCAATGCCACATTGTGAAGGATAATTGGCTCATTTGTATGAGATATATACACCCTTCCATCAGCTACTGAACGTAATGGATTATCCAACATCAAAATACACTTGTGATAGCCCTACATAAATCAAATATAGATATTGTCAACATGAGAAATGACTATCTCTAACATTTACTACATAACAGACTTCTTGATTACCTCAGGTAGATGTGAGAATTGTGCAAGTGGACAATTAGATTTGGAAGTAGGGTATTGGTATGTATCCCCAACATTGTCAAGATCCTTGCCCATATTCTTCCCTTCAAGATACTTGATCTTCATGGCCAAAGCTTTAATGGTCTATTGCATTTGTAACAGCATATGGGATGGTTGATCATTTGTTCGAGCCACACTTTGACAATATTTTGTAATTGTTATTCCTGGTCTGGTTGCTCTCGCATGTCCTGGGTGATCTTTTTTTCCCAATGCCATTGTTACCACATCATTACATCCCTTCTCAATAATGAGTCCCTCAGAAACTTCCTGAGATAGAGCATCCTTGCAAAATATAAAACATACATATGTAAAAATAATAAAAACTATATATTGTGATGAAAAATCAACGAGATAAAAAATTAAACTTACAATCTTGTACACCACTTCCTTGACCTTGTCACTAGTAACAACACTAGTTTTGTCCATTCTAGCTCTTTTCCATAATTCTACTCTAGAAATCTTTGAAATAACTGGATCTAAACTATTCTCACTGATCTGTTTATAATATGATAAAACCACAATACTTTTATACCGCTATATGAAATTTCACAAATTGCTTTAAAATGAATCGAATCTTACAATTTCTTGCTCTAGGCCAACATATCCCTTACGAGAAATTCTAGGTCGATACTCATTCTTTGATGATAATTCTCTTCCAGCCTTACTTCTTCTCTGGTTATTTTTACGAACAATAAATATGAAAATATATTTAAATGTCTTACAAGCAAAACAACAAAAGTACACTAGTTTATATTATCACCTTAAATTCTTCGGTCAATCGACTCATGACAAAATCCTCCCATTGATCTGCAGATATAAAATCATATTCTTTGGGTAGGTGTTTGCATATGTTTCCATCTTCATCCCTCATGAATTTTCTTGATAACTGAGATTTGAATCCCCTCCATCTATCATTGGCTCTTTGTAATACCCACTGCTTTCTGACAGATCCAATCGAAAAAACACCCTACAAATAACAAAATCACATACACATGAAATATAATATAATATTTTCATACAAAAAATATAAACGTCTACATACACACCTCAATCTCTTCCCAAATAAGGTCCTTGAGACCTTTTCCCACATCACTCCAAGTATCGATGTTGATTGGAACTCGCTCGCGGGATGCGACTCCAATATAGCTGTTGAAAATGTTTCGGGTTTTCCCAATTGGTTGTCCTTCTGAATTCCATTCCAATTGAATTTTTTGTCCTTTACGTCTCTTTCTCGAATCTTTAGGCATTGTGGTACGGCCCCTACTAATCGTTGTGGTCATTGAGTCGTCTTCATTGGAAGACATCTACAACAAAATTTGGTACAAAAAAATATTAGTAAACTGCATATAAAACAACATAATAAAATCTTACAAAATTTAAGACATATTTACATTCATTACAGAAAGATATTAGTGCACATCAAGAAAATGCTAATACTTACTATCACTTATGCGTACACTGTTTTTTATTTTTATGCACACTGACATCATCAACAAATGTCTCGTCATTATGATCTTCTCGAGCACATATCTCTTCTTCTTCAACAACAAGATCATCATTTACAGACATAGATGGAATGATTGAAGACAAAGAAGTTTCTTCTTCTAAAACGATGTCATCGTCATCATCATCTCCTTCATGAGGCCTTATTCTATGAGATAAGACTACAAACCAGCCCTTGTTAGCTGTGTCTATCACATAGAAAACTTGTTTTTCTTGTAATGCCATTATAAATGGATCGTGTTTACATCCCTCCCTATATAGGTTCACTAAGATCAATCCATCTTCTGTTCGCACACCCATATCATTTTCAGCCCACTTGCAACGAAAAATAGGAATCTGAAACGTGTTGTAGTCCAACTCATATATATCTTGGATCACACCATAATAGGACATGTCACACCAGACTGGATTTTTGTCTTTAGCACTAGCAATGTGCAAAGCTTCGGATACCAAAGACACCCCACTAGTTTGCATCGTGCTTTTGTCATCTTGACATTTTGTATAGAAAGTATATCCATTTATAAAATAACTAGCCAATGACAACATGGTTGATTTAGGCCCCACAGATAACCATTTCAAGGTCTTTGAAATAGAATTTGGTGAATGCTTAATCTGTTCACTAATACGATTCTTTAACCATTCGGCGAAACAACGGATGTGTAAGTTCACTATATCCTTCTCATTCTTAGATCGGTAACGAGTTTGTAAAAAATCAATGTGTTCTTTAACATATGGTTCAACCTCAGTTGTATTACGAAGGACATACACATGCGCTGTGTGTAATTCATCAGCTGAAAGTCGTACAAACTTGCATCTTGTACTGCCTTGTCCATCAATTTTTATGACATGTCATGATTTAGGAAGACCAATGGCTTCAACATTGGATAAATGTTGGACACAAAATTCAATAGCCTCTTCTACTATGTAGCTTTCCACCATACAACCCTCGGGTCGATATCTATTCTTCACATACCCCTTTAATAGCTTCATATATCACTCGAACAGATACATCCAACGTAAAAATACCGGACCACATAGTTTGACCTCTCTAACCAAGTGCACAGTCAAATGAACCATTACATCAAAGAATGAAGGAGGGAAGTACATCTCAAGCTGACACAAAGTGATGATGATATGATTTTGCAATGAGTCCAACGTCTCAGGGTCAATGACTTTTGAGCATAAAGCATTGAAGAACATACAAAGTTTAGTGATTGCATTTCTAACCCGCTTAGGCAAAATGGAACGGACAGCCAACGGCAAAAAATGTTGCATTAAGATGTGGCAATCATGTGATTTCAAGCCCAACAGTTTCAAATCTTTCATATCCACAAATCTACTCATGTTTGAAGAATATCCCTCTGGAACCTTAACTCCTTTTAGGAACCCGCAAAATACAGCTTTCTCAGACTTTGAAAGTGTGTAACATGTTGGGGGCAAGTAGGTCCGACTTCCCCTCATTTGTGGAGCCAATCTATCTCGAATACCCATGTCAACCATGTCCAATCTTGCCTTGAGGCCATCTTTTGTCTTCCATGGGATATTAAGTAATGTTCCAATCGGACTATCACATATGTTCTTCTCTATGTGCATCACATCTAAACAATGCCTCACATATAAAGACTTCCAATAAGGAAGATCAAAGAATATAGACCTCTTCTTGTAGAGACCTTTAAGAATTGGAGATTTATTCTTTTTTTTCCAAATTTTACTTTCAACTGTTTCACCTTAGTGAAGATTTCTTGTCCGGTTAATGGTCGTGGAGCTCTTCGTAGTTCTACTTTTCCGTTAAAAGCTTTCTTCACTCTACGATAATGATGATCCTTAGGCAAGAACATGCAATGGCCGAGATAAATAGTTTTCTTCCCATGTTTCAGTTGGCAGAAAGAGGTCTCGTCTTCACAGATAGGGCAACCAAGATGTCCTTTGATACTGTACCCAGATAGATTTCCATATGCTGGGTAATCATTAATCGTACAAAATAGCATCGCCCTCATATTAAAATTCTCTTTGTGGTATGCATCATACAACTCAACACCCTTGTCCCACAGAATCTTTAAATCTTCAACAAGTGGAGCCAAGTAAACGTCAATATCGTTTCCAGGCTGCTTTGGTCCTGAAATCAGCAAAGTCAAAAGCATATACTTGCGTTTCATGCATACATCTGGATCAAGATTATATATAACCAAAATTTCAGGCCATGTACTATGACTTCCGGAATTATGGGGATTCATTCCATCTGCAGAAAGTGCCAGTCTTAAGTTTCTAGGATTACCACCAAATTCTGGAAATATATTATCGATTGTCATCCATTGCGGAGAATCTACAGGGTGTCTAAGAAAACCATCTCTTTTTCTATCCTCAGCATGCCAAACCAACTTCTTCGCATCATCAACATTATTGAACAAGCACCTAAATCTCGGTATTATTGGTAAATACCACAACACCTTACTAGGGCTTCCATCCTTCTTGTATCGTAGTTCTTCACAGACTGGACAACTGTCCTTCAAAGCATGATCATTTCGATACAAAATGCAATCATTGGAGCATGCATGTATCTTTTCATAATCAAGGCCCATGGATGAAAGCACTTTCTTTTCTTCGTAAGTGCGACGAGGAAGCACATTATCCTCGAGAAGCATATCTTTCAAGAGATATAGCAAGGTCGTAAAACTTTTATCAGACCAACCATTGCTCGCCTTCAGGTGATATAACTTTAAAATAGCAGATAATTTGGTGAACTTGACACAGCCATTGTATAATGGTGTTTCAGAGTCAGTCATTAACCTTTCAAACATTTTAGGACAGTCTCGTATCTTTTCTTCTACATTGTAAGCCATGTCCTGCAATGTGTCTCCTTCGCATCCCTCAAATTGTCCACTCTGATCTACAATATGAAAATCTTCCCTCTCGCCATGATGTATCCATCGTGTGTAAGTCGTATCAATGTCGTCTCGAAATAAGTGATGACGCAATGCGTCTTTGTTAATCCGCTTACCGAAATCACACTTTGTGCAAGGACAAAGAAGTCTAGTATCATTTCCTACATGTTCAATTGCACACCTTACAAATTCATCCACTCCTTTTTCATACTCTTCAGATAAGCGATTTGAAGACATCCACTTTCGATCCATTGCTGCACAACGATAAAAGGGGTGAGTACAAATATGTGGATAGTTCTTGTAGGGAAGGCATAGTTGCAAACAAGGCTGCCAGTTTAACCTCTATTTCTATATTGTTCATTCTAGCGTTGGTATTATGAGGTTGATATCATGTATATGTAGTTATTATGTCAGCCCCATGCTGGGTATTTAATAGCAATTTCCTTAAGAATTGTAGTCTTGCCTTCTTTTTGCATGCTCATTGTCGTTATGATCTTGGGTTTTTAAGTATCTGGAAAATCCATAAATATATATAAAGTGATAGACACAAAATAAATATATTTAATTACACAGATGTGCATACCTGATAGAACGATACATACTGTTACAATCTAATATCTTCTAAAGCTTGTTCTTTATGAGTGTGAAAGTATCCAAAATGTCTAGAATGAAATGGTAAAACTAAAGTTAGTACGAGGTCTGCCACCATTACCTTGTTAAATGGAATCTTTCTTCTTCTCCTCCATTTTTTGGCAGTTCTCTTAAAATCCTTCTATTATACATATTCCGGTATGTGCTTCATTCAGATTTTTGTTCTTTTATGCAGTCTCACTCTTTTCAAGTATTTCCAGAGAAGTCCTTAAATGTTTTGGTAGAAATAAGGTACACCCGTCTTTTTTGCCAATGAAGAGGCATAATAGGCTCCTATTTTTCTGACTGGTAATAGGTTGTTATTGTAAATTCCTTCAATTTAGTTTCACAATTTTTTTGCTCTATTTTGTTTTGTGCAAGGGATCTTGCTGGAGTTCTTGCTGGTCTGTCACAAGACTTTAACATTGAAAAGTTCATGTCAGTTTATCTGGAGACTTTATGAGATAACAGGTTTGCCTCTTGTTTTCTAACGAACACAATCTGTCTTAATAAATGTGCCTAATATGTCTATTTGTTGTAGTTGTTCTGATGAATCATGTTGTGTTACTCTGATTGCCGCTTTAGATGTCATTCCTATGAGGAACTCTGTAACTAACATTGTGGCTAAACTACTACGGTCCTGTTTAAAATTATCAAAGAATGCGGGGGATGACTCCATGCAGGAAGCAGGTATTCTAATGGTGTATAGAAGCACATTTGGATATTTCAAATTCCCACTCTGGGATGGTTTATATTTTAGTTTTTCATTCTCCAAGAGCCAGGGCAAAACGTCTCTTACATGTTGTGCATAAGAACTATCAGCCCAAATTTTGATTGGCCATGCGGAATTTTCTTGAGGTATGTTGCTG